>JAWWEU010000138.1:8717264-8798886 GCA_035583155.1 Acropternis orthonyx
AAGCTACATATGGTGTGCAAGTAAAGAACACTTTCACAGAGCACGGAAAGCATAAAGTGCTACACGAGAGCTTGACTCCCCCTCCAGATCTCTGGGTAACCTGCCACCACACACAACCCAACGCACCCGGCCAGGTGCAAGCTGGGAGGAAACAGGACACGCGTTACTCCAACACGCACAGCCCGTTTACTACCTTAGAACTGCCTGTATATTTCCAAGTCGGCACAAGCTGAATTATGAATATCAAAGGTACATTAGGCACCAGCAGTGGGCTATTTTCCCCCCTGACATAAGGACCGTGCCACTAGAAAAGCTTCAGCTTTATCGGTTCTGACTGGGAGCAGAGGAGTTAACAGAGATGTAGCTACAAAATCGAGGGATTAAAAAACTAGTGACCCAGAGTCAGACCCCAACATAAAGGTGAGGTAATTACTAGCTGGAGGACAAATTAAGAAGGAACAATAATTCCAGTAGGCAGAGTGACCTTTGCAAGGTGGGGGGGGGGGCGGGGGGCGGAAAAGCTATGAGATTTCCAGATCAGATAATTCTTCACTCTTTGGTAATAAACTTCTCCAGATGTTTGTACTGCACTTATTACTGTGGCATCAAATTATTTTTTACGTCCAGCCAGCACAGCAGATTAAGCCTTTGGGGGAAATTCTGCTTATCTGTATGCAAACTGTCTTAGTCCAAGATTTCCATTATTCCATTAAAGAACAAGACTACTGGTTTGAGCTGTTACTAAAATGCTTCTCCTTGAAGACTCGACTCCTCAGAAACAGAATGGGCAACTTAAAAATAGCATTGCTTATGAGCAAACAACTCACTTTTGTCCTGAGAACAGGTAAAGCAATTCTTCAACAGAAGGGACCTCTAAAGTCACAGCCAGCCCATCAGACAGCTGCCTTCTGCTGCGTGCTCACCCCTTCAGACCAACTCCACTATCCCAAGAACGCCAAGACTGCAAATGCCCCAAGACAGGCTCAGTCCTGCCATGAATTTATTTCCCTGGGTCAGGCTCTTGGACTCTACAACTTTCTATGGGAAGTGGAACCACAGAAAGGGAACCACAGTAAACTGGGTATCTGCAGATGCTCACCTCTGATGTGAACAGGGCAAAGAAACATAACCTGGGGGTTTTCCCAGGTCTCCTTCCCCATCACTTTTGTCCTATCTCAAAACACAGCACAAGGGAAAGGTCACCCCAGATGTCTCAAGTCAGAGTGTTGTGTTTTGCAGGGATAGCAGCAGGGCCTTTTGCTGAGTTGTATATGGAAGTAAGCACTTTTGGCATTTGGTGCTAATTGGGCACCAAAAAAGCAGTCTGAACAAATTTTGTGACTGCAGTGTGGGTCTGCCGTCACCGGGAGAGGGCAGAGAGCTCCTGTGGCTCTCCCAGCTGGGACACCCTGTAATCTGACTTGCATTCAAGTCAAATATCTACTAATTGCTTTTTATCCAGGTGCTTTTCTCATTTAGGTACTACAACTGGAAAATGAAGGAATTCAAGATTTATGAAAAGGGAGGCAAGCTGGTCACTGTGTGGACACTGCTGGCTCTAGTTACCACAATGGGCTCACTCTTCATTTCAGGCAGCCTCACTGATAATAGAGACAGAATATCTGCTGCATCCATATGTACACCTACAGCTGTGGATTCAGAGATGGAAACTGTTTCTTACGCTATGGTTAAGAAAGATGTAATGAGCATCAGGTCATTTTACGTTATATAAGAAAACAGTTTGCAGTTTTTGGCAAATCTTTGATGTTTGCTTTTCAATCCTGGTGAGTAAGTGTTAACTAATATAATTATGAACACTTTAATCCCGTGGGAGATATTAAAAAATCAACCCTTCAAAGATTAATTTGATTGAAGCACTACATTTAATCCACTACGCTGCGTCCAACACTGATGACAAAATGACGTTCAAAAATAATTCTTCCACTTGACGTATCACAGAAAATTAGTCACTTGAACACAAAAAATCTCTACATTGTGGCCATAACCAGCTCCTGGCTATTCCAGGCTCAGACACAAACTGACATCCTGATCTCAGACCATCTCAGAAGGATTAGAACACACCCTAAGCTTCTTCCAAACAGAGAATACCAGTGAAGATACCCACTTTTAAACAGTGTGTCTCCTCATCCCCAGCATACAAACAGCAGGATATATTTACATTATCCAAAAGGAATTGCAACTCCTTCAAGTACTTTTTAGTTTAATTAATAAAAGAGAAACTGAATATGTATTTCAGAGGATTTAAGCTCAAGCAGGATTTAAAATCTGGTCTCTCAGCTGGGAAAAAAAAATTTAGTAGCATGTGACACATAAATGACTGACACATACTTAAAACAACAGAGCAACCTTTTCCTACTTCGTGCTTTGCACAGCATTAAAAGTATTCTTCAGGTGATGAGTCGATTCATCTTCACTGGCTACTTTTCCAACAGCATCTACTGGTGCCACTATTCTACCTGCAACAACCTTGCACAGTCATGTAAAATTAAGATTTTACTTTAAAGAGGAAGAATTATTTTTATTTTAATCAAAACAGTTGTGAAATCTGAAGCTTGCACGTAGATTTTGGTAGTGATCATTACTAGTAAGCTGCATAAAGAATAAATATCAGTACTCCCAAAATTGACACCATAGCAATGCTGCTGCTTGATGCATCAAGCAGGGACAAAATACAAATAGCAAACTCCCAAGAGAAGTTTATTAGGCTTTACTTGCTTATTGTGAATAGGTAAGACAATAAAATAAACTGATTTAAACAGTTTTCCTCAGAGAATACCCCTGTGACTGTGTTCATTAGCGAAACCTCTTGTAACACATGATGGGAAGCTCAGAACAAGCAGGATGGTATAGTCAGAGCTGCAGTTTGTCAGCAGTGCATTGTATTTTGAAGCAGATAAAGATTTCAGGAAATTTGCACAGCTGCACACATAAGCAGTAGTTCTCCAAGGAAAAAAACAAAAAAACATTTAAGACTGGTTTTTCATCAGTCCTTAACAATAAAATGAACACATCAGACCAAAATAGTTTCTTAAAAGTAGGTCAAAAATACCCATTCATGATCACTTCTGCATTGGTTTCCTAGCAAATTCATCTACCCACACGGATATACGTAATGCGTATCCTGGAGACGGTGAGGCAGAGGAAGAAAACCAAATACATTAATGAGGTAGCTTAGACTGGGTAACTGCAGTTAAAAGTTTTATTGAACAAAAGAGGGTAAAATGTGGTAGTCCAAGTTCACTGAGCAAAAGCAGCTCTCTCGCTGAAGCTGCATTTTGTGCTAAATAACCTTATTAACTGAGACTATACAGAGGACACATTATGCAAGTTATCTCAACAGCAAAGGAGAAAAGGTAGAATAAACTTGATCTGATGGAACAATTTGGTCAAATTCAGTGGCTTAAGTTACTGTTTCTAGCCCTTAACCAGCTATATGCAGTACAGGCATACAACAGAGTATACAGCTGCACTGAATTCCTGTGTGTTAATACTGTGTGCTTCCATGCAAGCGGAAGCCAATTCCTGCAAAAACCCCAAATTAAAAAACGCAAAGATATTTAAAATGTTTTATTTGAAGCATCATTCAACTGACTCAGGAAAAACACTCGATATATGTTATAAAAAACTCCCGGCCTCTACAAGGTCCGCTTCCTGTACAGTGCTTAATATTTTAAAATTGTTTTATTTCTCCACTCTGCCTAAGAAACTTCATATGCTCTGAAAGCACCCACAAAGTCAGGTGGGTAAACAGATATGTCAAAAATATTCTGTGAAAAGAGGGAGGTAGCTCAGGCCCCTTGGCAACCTTCAGAGAGTTCACATTGATGTGGTCTACCTCCCCTGGTAATCTGCAGTCAAAAATGAACGGAAACAGGATTTCAACTATGAAATTTAGTTAAAGGACGTGTTCAATACAAAAATCTTCAAATTTGACTCATTGGGCTCCCAAATGTAAGCTATAAGGTACCTCACACCCAATACACAACATTAATAACGTACCTAGTTCATACATTTTATACACAGTATCCTCTCATTTGTTAAACATTTGGCTCGGGCGAGTACATCTTTTTGTTAACCACTTGACAAACATTCTAGGCCAAACAAACAGCACAAATAATGTCAAAGTCTTTTTTTTTTTTTTTCCAGTAATTGTACGAAATGCTGTAGGCTAAGCCTAACAGAAACTACTGAGGAAAAATAACAGACTCCATGATGCAGTGCAAAGGTGTTACTACAACATCATAAGTCAAGGGATGGTTCTAAGGTGCTGACAGAGGAGATTCTCGAGACGGTGACCCTGTATTGTCCTCCGGTGGGAAAACAGTAAGAGTGCAGGCTCGAATGCCACCAAGGGATTCTGGAAGGTCAAATACTTTATGCCACTCATCTTTCTCTGGATCATATTTCTGAACTATTTCCACCATGCACCGATTATTCCAAGAATATCCTCCAACAACATAGATTTTATTTTCAAAGACAGCAACCCCAACATCACTTTGCCCACGTAACATGGCGGCAATTGGAGTCCACTGGTCTAGAGTTGGTGAGTAATATTCACAGCTTAGAACATCGTCATAATCACTTGTTCCTCTAAAGTGATTTCCACCAATAACATACAGCTTGTCTCCTACAGTACACATGCAATGCAGACCTCTGACTGTCGTCATCGGAGCTTTCTGAGTCCATTTGTCTGTGTCAGGGTCAAAACACATAAGTTCCTTTTGGAAAGTATCATGGGTAATTCCCCCTAGGGAAACAAAACACATGTTAGAGTAGTGCTTACCTTAATAAGCATTAAATAACAGCAAAAAAACAAATTTACTGAAATAATTCCATCTTCCTTAAGACTTCTTCACTCTAGCTTAGATTACTATCACAGATGTACTCCATTCCAAATGACATTTGTTCCTTTAAATGTGAACACAGGCAGAAGCCATGTCTCACACAGCACTTTATTACACATGGTTGATACCGGCAGACTAAAGGAACAGAAAATTGTTACCTGTGCTTCTGTTTGGCAAAAGTATCTTTGTTTATATTCATTCAGTTTGCTACTTTTGTTTCTCACCATCAAGAAAACAGCAACTCATTTCCCTTTCAAATTTTGGTACTATGCCATTGTGTTTTAAGCAGTCCTATCACACAGCAGAATTTTCGTCAGAAAATCTTTTTCATCAATTTCAAGTGAATAGAGAGAGGATGCAGATTTCAAATATTCTTCTGTTAATAGATGTCTATGGTTCCCTCTACATTTACTTCTTCCATAGCTCTCTGCGAAAGCGTGTGGAGAAACACTTCAGGGGAAGTCACAGAATGATTTCCTGTTAGTGGATGAAACATCTCACCTTTCCACAAGATCACTAGGCAGGTCACAAAGCAGTCACATCAATTTCAGACACTGTAGGTATATTAGATATGGTTTAAGACCATAACGCAACTCTGTAGGATGTCTAAAAAAATATGGCGAGAACACACTGCTACTGAACAACCTCTTGCTGGGCTAACCATTCCACATGGAATTATCACACGTGGATTATTAGCAGACAGAGATGGCATGGCATCTACAGTACTTCATTCTTCACCTGGACAATAAGAACTAAATACAGAAAAAAATAGGATTATCCAGCCCTGACCCTTAATGACACCTATAGCAGTGGTAGCGAGTGGGAGCTTGTCAGAAAGAACAGGCTCTAATGACAAACAAAACAATCTTCACATTTTTGAACCCCAAAAGTGTTTGGAGAGAACAAAAAGAAAAGAAAAATCTGTGGGAAATACACAGCATCTACCCAAAAAATCCAGCAGAGAGCATATACATGTGTCACCTGCAGTAAGACAAACAAAATGGGCAAAGAAGTACTGCTAGCAGCACAGCAATTAGAAGCTTAAGGGACTTGCTCACAGAAAAACAAGAAGCTGCACTTTACAGTAAATTTTAAAATAAAAGTATATATGTGGCATTGCTACAAAAAACTGTAATCTGATAGTTAAAGTGAATAAATGCTTTGGAACTCAGAACTGTCAATCACTGTGTAAATACATAATATTATCTAAATTAATTTCTTCAGAGCCTGCAGTATGTTATTTGATTGCCTTATACCACAGCAAACCCACTGCAACCACAGACTAATTTTATCATCTCCCACTGAAAGAGAAAAAATTAGACAACTAATTGTTTCATACAGATGATATCACAGGAATTATTTACCTGAAATATACATTAATCCCCCATACACGGTTCCAGCATGACCATAGTGGGGTTCATTCATTTTTGCGACATAGCTCCATTCATTCATTCTGGGATTGTAACATTCCACAGTGGCTGTTGGAAACAAATGAGAACATAAAAGTTTGGAAGCCAGTGTGGCATTTTGGTGTTGAGTACAGTGCAGTGGCAGAAACTCATGAACAGAGGAAGTACCAACATGAAACACTGTTCAGCTGAGAAAGTCTCAAGAGAATTACTGAGCTTTATCAGAGAATCACAGAATGGTTGGGGCTGGAAGGGATCTTTGGAGAACAACATCTAGTCCATCCCCCTGCTAAAACAGTCACCCAGAGCAGGTTACACAAGATGGTGCCCAGCTAGGTTTTGAATATTCCCAGAGAAGGAGACTCCACAACATCTCTGGGCTGCCTTTTCCAGTGCTCTGTCACCCTCACGGTAAGAATTTTTTCCTCCTATTCAGATGGAACTTTTTGTGTATCAGTTTGTGCCCACTGCCCCTTGTCCTGTCACTGGGCACCACTGAAAGAATCTGCTCCCAATTCTCTTGACACCTTCAGATATTTGTGTGCTTCAGTGTTCTCTTCTCTGGGCTGAACACACCCAGCTCTCTCATCCTTTCCTCATAAGAGAGATGCTCCAGTCCACTCATGTTTATAGCCCTCTGACAGGCCCTCTCCTGCAGTTCCTTGTCTTTCTTGTACTGGAGAGCCCAGAACTGGACACAGCACTCCAGGTGTGGCCTCACCAGGGCTGACAAGAGCAGCAGGATCACCTCCCTCAACCTGATGAAGAACACACACTCTTCCTAATGCACCCCAGGGTACCACTGGTATTCTTGTTTCCCAGAGCACACTGCTGGCTCATGGGCATCTTTTTGTCCATCAGGACCCTCAGGTCCTTCTCCACAGACCTGTTTTCCAGCAGATCAGCCCCCACCCTGTGCTGGTGCCTGGGGTTAATTCCTCCCCAGGTGCAAGACCCTGTACTTGCCTTTGCTGAACTTCATTAGGCTCCTCTACAGCTTGTGCTGGCCTTGCTGAATGTCAGCACATCCTTTCAGGGTACCAGTCACTCCTCCCAGGTTTGTACCATCAGCAAACTTGCTGAGAGTACACTCTGTTCCTTATTGACTAAACTTCTATTGTCTTGCAATGTTTTATTGAGTACTTGCACAGCAACATGCAGCATAGCATATGGAAGTCACTAAATCAAACAATTTACAAAAGCCAAGCTTTAAAAAAAAACAAAAACAAAAAAACAAACACAAGATGAAACATCCCTGAATCCGGAGAGGAAAGAAGCAATGCCTGTGTAAATACACAGCTCCATTTGTGCAGTTTTTTTTGTGAATTGGAATGTTAAAATGATCAAAGGATTTATCAGACCAGAAATCACAGAGGACATTACTAAGTTAAAAAGAAAGCCCGTGCCCAGGAGAATGCATTGCTGAGAAGGAATCCTCCCTCTCTTCCAAGCAGGATGGGAGAGATGCAGGTTGCAGGAAGAGGGCTGTGCAATAAGCACAGAGAATACAAACAGAAAACAGAATAGATTCCATAATGGATACAGGCAAGCTGTAGGGATTGGCAGCTTGAATAGTACAATATATCAGGAGGGGCATGAGATCCTCAAAAATCCTGTAACAGTGATCTCATGATGCACAGAGCAATGCTCAATAATTATCTTAAAGACAAATTCAATCTAATTTTAAATAATTAAAGAATGAGATTCTAATGCTTGTTATATAATGCTTAATCTCTGAAGATATGTTTATGAACAATTCACACAAAAACTGAATGTGTCTTCAAAAGTGGCATTCTGTTTCTCTAGAACATGGTTTTTATTGAATCAAGGGTAGAAAATCTGAGCCAGCTCTATGGAATCAGTGATGGTAGCTTATCAATTCAGGATTACACAACAACTGAAAGGAAAAATATATTTGGAACCTGAGAAACTTGCCATTTTAAAGACAGAATCTAGTGTTAGTCTAAGCCTGCAGAATTAGCAGTACTGGCCAGGACAGTAAAGAACACCAAACAGGAGCACTTATACAGTGATTAAAAGGCACCTCACCATAACTCCAAGCTGTCCTAAAAAGATCCTTTGCCTGGATTATGGTAATGAACACAGCAGAAGTTCTACTAAAAAACATAAATCAATCTATGAGTTGTATTTCTGTGTACTGCCACCTTGATACCACATGCAGTATTTGCCCAATCTCCAAATAAATCCATGGTCGCTCTAGTAAAAATGTATTCATCCATTCCAATATTCTTTTCCAAAAAGGAAAGCTCCTTTCTACTCTGCTCTGTTTTGCAATCAGAAGCAAAGATGTGTGGAAATTTCAAAAACAGAAAAAACCAGATTTGATGTGCAAGTAATTACAGCTGTCCTACCCTGACAGTAGACCTGACCTGCTGTTCATAATTCTGCTTGCTTTCACGAAAACAAAGGCATCGGGTTCCCATAGTGCTTCCACTCTGTGCTGAGGTGGTATTTCAGACGAACTATTCCAACTCAAATTTCACATTTACTGTGCTCTAGAACAAAACTAATCACTTGCCAGCTGAAAAACCCCACTCTTGTTTGATTGATTGGTGTAGTTGTTTCCCTGTCACCTTGCAAGGTCATTCCATTTCTCTGCACTGAAAAGAAAAAAAATATTCAAAATTCCAGCTATTCAAGGTGCCCATCAGTTTAAGGGAGGCATCAGGATGTTCATACAAAATCTCCAGACAGACAACAGTTCACAAAACACTAAAAAACTTCTACTTTACTGAACCTAAGTATATATCCTATAAAGCATAAGATGGATGGATTCATTCTTTCCACAGCATGAATGACTCAAACCAGGCTTTACTTATGTTTAACAGTAGAACTTCTGATGTGTTCATTACCATAATCCAGGCAAGACAGGCCTCATTTTAATAAATTAAGCAATCTCAAAAAGACACAAAGCTTTGGCAGTCCCAAGGGATGCTCAGCCCGCACTCATTTTATAGTGCCATCTGTGATGCTATTTGAGGAGTATACAGATATTTAGAACTTCTCTGTCAGTAGCTTCTAATGTGTCTTGAGGTTTATTACAGCAGCATTTAGCAACTGTGTGACGTCCCCAAACCCAGGATCTTAATTTTGTTATATAATTTCTATAATACAGCTTGTGTCTGTACAACTGAAAGCTGTCTTGGTTAAAGAGTCCTGACTAGTTTTGTCCCAGTATAGGAAGGAGCCACTTCAAAATAAGCCCCTATATGAGAGGTCCTCGAGTTCACCTTTTGGTTTGATACTCATAGTACTACTCAGTAATAGCCCACCTGGGTAATAATGCCTATATTCTTAATCAACAACATTTTATATAAATATATAAAATATATATATATATATAAAATATAGACTCACAGGAGAAGTTTTTAGATAAACAAGGAGAGTTCAGCATCATAGAGGGCACCTGGAAAATAAATGTCTTCCAACTTGATGGGCAGAGGGTCAGAAGAACATGCAACTGTCCTGCCACGGACTACAAGTCTTCTCTCTCTGTCTTCATTGCAGTGTGATGATGAAAGTATCAATGAATGGGTATCAATGAAAGTATCAATGAATCTGTGGTTTAGTCACAACCCAACATCCCCTAAGGGGGTGTCTCAAACTCCACTCAAGCCTGGAGTGCAGGGCAGTGCAGAGCCTGAAACATCTGAAAAATACCTAAATGAACAAAGTTTTCTAGTACTTAGAGGCACAGCTTCTGCCTTCAAGTATCACAACTGAACTCCAAAAATGAGCTACAAAAATCTACTTGTCTGAGAAAACAGTCTCCAATACTCTGCACAACAGCACAGCTGGAAATCACCAATGTGCTCTGCTTCATGAGTATCTCAGTGAGCCACACCTGGTATTGCCTTTGTCTCCTTTTCCAAAAAGTCAGGTCTTTTGCACACCTGCCTTCTCCAGGCTGGGCTCTTCCCCATGCCAGAGGGCTGTTCTCCCTGCCTTCTTGGAATACCTTTAGCAGGTGCCTGCTTGGCCATTTAAAGAGAACCAACCAGCATTACGTACAATCCTGCCAGGAGCAGTGCATGTTTCTGCACAGCCCTAGGTTGTCACAGGGTTGAAAAATGTGAGTTGTAAATCAGGATGTTTCAAGGATACATTTACCACATTCCAAAGCACGTACCACATACATGGAAATTCACCTGTCCTTACCAATGAACCAAACTTTTCTCAGTGGCATGCACTGATAAAACAGCAGCTGGTTATTACACTAAGGCACGTAATAGTGAGGTAGAAAGGGGCATTTACAAGGTTCTCAGAAGATGAAACATCTGAAAACTGTTTTGACAAGACTTGCTAGAAAGCCTCAGAAAAGTATACTTTTTATTCCAGTGAATGTCAGGAAAAAAAATAAAGAAATTCATTTTAGTAACTTTAATCCTTTGGCCCTTTTCCATAAAAGCTTATCTTCCAGAAAGCTGAATTCTGGTTTTGGGAACTTTTCCTCTCTAACAACAGATTGAAATTAGTTTGAACCCAAGGGCAACTTCTTTAACACCTGTCCAACACACGTTTGACCTTCTCTTCTATGAAATGCCTTAGAGTTTTTTTCATCTGAAGAGAATGGGAAGTTTAAAATGGATTTCATCTTTCGGCTGTCAAGGTTTATGAAAGAAACATGAAAATGAAAAGTGACTTGCCTCACAATTAACAAGAAAAGAAACTGAAGCCCCAAATCAAAGCATCAGACAGCTACAATATTTAGCATTTAGAGTGCTCTTCCCACAGAATGATCCAATGACATTTTTCAGGTCTGTGTGGAAATCGCTGCAGCATTTTAATGATATCTTTACAGAAGAATTTTAGATAGGTGATAAATTTTGTATTTTAATTAAAGCTGCAGAAGAGTTGAGGTCAGCAGAATGATACTGCTTGATCTACTTTAAGGGAACACTGCACTTAAGGCCTGCTGCACACACAGGTTGCACTGGCTTAGTTGACAGCATTATTTCATATTGATTTGGTTAGACTTGCAATTTTTTCACGGACATTCTTATAACCCTGCTCTGTTGAGATGGTATAGTGCACAAGGTCAGCAGTCTAATTATCTGCTATTAATTCACACCATTAGAAAATAGCTCACTGAAGCTATTTATCAGGTTTTCTGATACTCCAGATAAATGTCAATACATGTTAATTTTTACATTTGGTCTTTTACAAGATATTAAGCTTGTTTAGAATGTATTTTCAGGTAAATAAAGTGACATGCAGGAAAAACTCTGAAAACCTCAGGATCTGCATCAGAAAATGGCTGTCTAGGAAACACAAGTTAGAGCAAAACAGTTTCCCCGATCTCTTTTGGAAACAGGTAGCATTTTTGAATATCCCATTTCATCAAATACTAGAATGGATTTTAAACTTCCAGTAAAGTCAGCCCAGTTTTGTGTGGTGGAAGCAATGTACTATATGTTTCCTAAGAAAGTTTGCAACATGATCATAAAAAAAAACCAAAAACATGTATGTAAATAATTGAGATGCACTAAATAATAAAACCACAGATCGTGCAGCAGAAATTAGGTTTAGTGTTGTTTCAATTAAAAATGTTTCTCATTGCACTTAAGGATATCTGTGCATTTCCAAAAAGAAAATCTTAGCAGCAAGAGATGCTGCCAGGAAGACTTGACAAGACTTGAGTGTTGGACTGAAAGCAGCAAACAGAATAATGAAATGATACATCTGGTTGAGATACAATATTATGCTAAATTATTCCAAGCATAATCACTGTAACATTTCAATTTTAAAGCACAGACAAACATACAATTGAATGTACTCCCCCAGACTTGACTAAATGCTAACCACTATGGCTTTGCACAATGCAGTATATTAATACAGGTCACCCTCTGCAGACTTTTGCTAAATTAAAAGTTACCATGTATTTATTCTTGTTTCCAACCATCTTATTTCCCGCAAATTGGTTTTTTTCCTTTATGTCAAGTTAAATGAATTATCCTTTGCAAGGGGCAAGAAAAAGAGGAGGCACAGGAGAGTCGTTTATAAAAGTTAACTACGTACTCACAAAAGATATTAAATAATTAAAAAGCCCAGAACATCAGAATAAATGAATCTCACTGATCTGTGAGTGAAACAAATCACTACCATTAGTTCACTTAAAAACAACCAGCAGCAAAAAAACCCTTAACATTTCAAACTACTATTCCAGAAAATTGCTATCTTTTAAAGTGTAACCTTCATTCAACAGTGAGTTTGTTAGTTACGTATCCCTTAAGATTGGCTTTTGTTTCTCAGCGGAAGTAACGCTTAGTTTTTGGTTGTTTTTTTTTTAAAATAATTGCATTTATATAACCCCACACTTACACACATACATGCTTTACTTCATATCTGATGGTAAGGGCAAAGATGTTATGCATCAGTATGCAAGATAAGTGTACTTGAAATTTATTTTTTTTGTGGAACCTCTTCTAAAATTAACTTCTAATACTACCCAGACAAATTTCCCTCTGCATTTGCAGCATTTCCAGAAAGAAGCAGCACACCAATGACTTCAACTTGCTTCCTCTCCACCCGTTCCCAGGCCAGCACAGTATTTCAAGGCCTAAAACACAGGGCAAGAGGCCGGCTCCAGGAGAACTCACCTAGTTCACCCGCTGCATTTCGGCCACCGACTGCATACAAATGTCCTTTGAGGGCACTTAGGTGGAAGAAGGTCCGCTTCTCATTTAAAGACGCGACTTGCATCCACTTGTTATAGCGAGGATCAAACCTGAAGACCGTGTCGACCGCCGTCTTTCCTTTCGTGTCGTAATTGCTCTGGCCCCCAACCACGTAGAGGAAGTTTCCGATCACGGCGATGCCGTGCTGGTACCTCGGAGCATCCATGGGAGCCAAGGATTTCCACTCGTGGGCCTTCTCGTCGTACATCCGTAACTCCTTGCTGACAACCAGCTGCTGCCTCAGCACTCCCCCCAACGTCACCAAGTGCGTGCTGTCCGACCGAATGGCCGTGCGCTCCGACTGCATGACCGGCTGCATGTATGGCATCATTTGGTAATTGCTGGCTTCCAAAAGCAAGTTGACACAGGTGTTGTCAGTTCTCATGAAGTCCACTGTTTGAACATAGTTAATAAGATCATTGGGTGTCATCAGTGGAAACCTGATGTTCTTCATTAGCTTTGCAGCGTACTCCATCCGAGGCTCCTCGTAGCGCAGCCAGCGACAAGCCGCCTTGAAGAGTTCAAGTTCAGTGCAGTGCTTAAGGCTATTACTTGAAAGCACAAAGGCAAGACGTTCAAAGGGGAGTTTCACAAATTCACCAGTACTTAATAATGCAGGGAAGTTCTTCAGGATGAAATTATTAACATATTTATCCACTTCCGTGAGATTGTATGTGTTGGCAATTCGCCCAACCTCAACACAGTTTTCCAACGAAACCTATTAAGTAAACAGAAAAAGGAATCAAAACAATTTCTTAATTTAGTGTCTAAATGATAATGTAAAATTCAATGAATACTGTAGAATCAGCAATATTTCATCATTTCACAATGCTCAGGGTGATTTACACATGAGCATATAAATATTCAATGCGATGTATATATTCATGACTGCACGGGGAAACCCAATTTATTTCTTATTTTGAAGAAAGAAATGAGACAAGTAACAAGCAGATGGCATATATTATGTCAAATACATTATACAATGACAATGCATAGCAATTATACAGCACTTCATCTTTGAAAAAGTCTGAAAACATCTCTCTAAGAAAGACATGTGGATAATACAGTTAATGGAGAGGTGATCAGCCCAAGGTTACAGAGAGAAATGCAGAAGTCTCACCATTAGACATTTTTAGACATTATTAAAATTGGATTGGCATAATGAAACCAAAGAGAATGGCACAGCTACCCCTCCTATGCCACACATTTCAGACAATTTATTTATAGTGTTCAATACATTCCTTCAAAACAAACAAAAATGGATCTTTAATAAATCCAGGCTGTGCTTGTACAGATTACGTTCAAAATCAAGCACATGTGAAAAATAAGACAAAGGTGGTGATTTTATTTTATATGTACTTTCTTTTTTTAAACAAATGTACCTAGTAGGATTGCCCCCAAAATTACACAGCACATTAAATATATGGATCACACTCAAATTTAATTCAATACTTGAGTGACCATATCTTGGTAACCATCTATTTCACACTGTTCCTGCATATACCTTTCTTACATCTTTGGCTCCTGAATTTCTGAGATCGCTTGGGACCCAAACCAGAGGGAGGAAGAAACATGAGAGATGTAGGGCATAACTTAAAGTGGGTTTTCAGTGAACCCTGCCAATTAACTTCAGCAAGCTCTGTGGCACATATGCAAAGCAAGTCAATCAAAGGCTTCTTGCTGAGAATCACAGCTTTTTTGCTATCAAACCTTATTGCAATCCAACCCTTATTTACACATGCTTTCTAGTCTCTGGGCATGTCAGTCCTACTCAGTGTCAACCATTTCCACGACTTTGTGATTCTCATTATACTTGTAATGCCAAAAGAATTTAAGCTTCTGAATCTCATGGTTATTTTTAAAAAGATTATAAAGACTGAGGACTATGACCTCACTGCAACCTAAGAATTCAAAAACTTTCAAACGACCTTCTAGTCATGACAGAGATTACACAATTTTAATGCTGTATAACTCAATCTGATCACTGCCCTTTAATACCAGACAATTCAAATGTCTAATGAGTATGGGAATAGGAGATCATCTTAATTCACTACAAACTGATCTAACTTGCCCTAGAGTTAAGATCTGCACTCATCCAAAGTCTTCATTCACACATCTTGAAATGCCTCAAAGGTTCCAAACCTTACTCTTTTATCTCCAGGAACACTAATCCTGTAATCAAGTCCTATCACATCCATCTATAAGATGAATGTGCAGCGGACTGCCAGGAGTTCTATTATGAAACTGTCTGTGCAATGTACACTTGGAAATTATTTTTTTATTACAAGATAGACCACATTGTTTATATCAAAATATAATCACACCAACTAGTAATGGCCTATAAAACATTCTCTGAGTGTTTTTTGAGTCAGTATGAAACAGGTTGTGCAGAGAAGTTGTGGATTCTCCACCCCTGGACGTGCTCAAGGCTAGGCTGGATGGTGCTCTGAGCAACCTGGTCTAGTGGAAGCTGTCCCTGCCCATGGCAGGGGGGGTGGAACTAGATCATCTTTAAGGTGCCTTCCAACCCAGGCCATTCCATGATTCTAGTTTCTGTACATTCCCTAAAGGTGAATCTTAAATCTTTAATCTACAGAAATTAATTGCATAATGGAAGTAACAACACACCATATATTAAGTAAGTGAAACAGTCAGTACATTCTTAATTCTAAAATTTCTTTCAAGCTGTATAATAAAAAATTAAAGCAATGGAAAAATCACAGCTTACTTGCAGCATAGCACAATTCTTAACTCTTGGTATACAGTCACTGTATCCAAAAATCCCTTTGGAATAAATTTACTGGCATCAAAATACAGAGATGCAGAACTACCTCCACATCAACGTAAGCAGGCAGATGCTGCACACAGAAAAGGCACGCTTGAAGTTAAAAGATCAAAGCAGAAACCACACAGGTTCTGTACGGGTGGTGTGTGGTGTTCAGATTGCAATTAAGCATTTGGAGTCATTGCCTTCTGCCACTTACCAAGTGCCCAGCATGAATGGAGTTATGTATTACCATAATTATGTTACACTGTAAATCTGTGCAATTCAATATATCCCTGGAATTCTCACATTTGAGAAAGTTACTGACATTACACACTGTTAATGACTGATGAACATGACATCAGCAGTTTCCAGTCACTCTCTAATTCTCAGAAAATTTACCTTATACCGCCTTTATTAATCCACTGGAACTGTACTGCACTCAGAGTTGGGGTTTTTCATATCTGATTGCAAGAACTTCCTGTTACGATTATGAAATTGTGCACTATGTTTGGCTCACCAACAAATTCCACCATTCACCTCAGATTAGGGTGCCACATTAAATATTTTCCTAAGGGTTACTTTCTTTGGCAAAATTACTACTACCCTCTTTACCATGATCTAAGATAATAATCAGCATACCAGGCTAAATTATATTTCAAAGTCTTAACAGTCACAAAAATATATATTCTAGACATTCTTATATGCTGAGCCAAAAAAATTATATAAAAATCCTTCAACAGAATGAAATGCAATAGCTACTTTTATTTAAATATTCAAAATTGGACAGAGTGCAAGTACAATAATGCTATTTAAACACTTAAGTACGTCAGGTACTCAAGTGTTGATTTTTTTAAAAAGTTTGACTTGTGCTGTGGTACTTATGGGAGGCATGGAAATGGTTCTGTATGGAAGTCAGTCAATCAGGAGCTCATCAACAAACAGAAGGAACTGTAACTTCTGGAAATCCCACTGAAGCAAACAGGAGGAAGGGAAATATCAGATGAAAATATAAGACTGTCTGTACAGTGCATCCAGTAACTAGCAAAAATACTCACATGGAAAGAGCTAAAAGCCATAAACAGCCCAACAGCCCAGCAGCTCCAAAAGGAGTTGAGAATTTTATTTAAATAAATCCTATTTTATGTGGTCTTTGACTACTGAGCAGAGCTGCTCGTTCATATTACTCACTGCAATTGCTCATTACAAAGCAGAAGTTGCAGAAAACACTAAAAAGCTTTTCAAGAAAGGAAAATCAAGCACAGCACTGTGTTATTACAGCCTGCAAATCCCAATGCAAAAGCCAAAGTACTTCCTTGAGAAAGTAGTTCACTTCATTCTTTGAAATTTTGCAGCAATCACTACCCAAGCTCTCGTAAAAACTTAATGGACTATAAAATACTCCAAAACTGGACACAGCAAAACGACTGCAAGCATGAGAACCTCAGAGAACAACTCAGGCGAAATAACATGTACAGAGTGTGAAGCCCTGAAGCCCAGGACCACAAAACATTTAGGTTCCTAACTTTATTTTGTGTCAGTGGTTGTTAGACATTGAAGCACTTTACACGGTGTTTCAAAGCGCTGAAGTTTAAAAGAGCTCTTCAGATAAGGAAGTTCTTTTGACAAGACAGGATTTCCAAGTATTAAGCCCTCAGTATTTGACAATTTGCTAGTTGCTGCGAAACTGTAAAGCACAGAATTACAGAAGGAATAAATTTTACTTGTGCAAGTACAGCCAAAACATTAATTTTCAGTGTTTTGGAATGTTGTCTTTAATTACAGCATAACACCCCCTTTCCCATTTCCCTCTGATTTTCCCCTGAGTGCTGTAATTTACTTGGACAGGTTTCTCATCTTTCTCCATTTTGTACACTGCTCCTACTTTTGCAAAATCACTACTGTGTGTTCTCTAGCATTCACTACTCTGAAAACGTTCCCATGGCATTTTTATTAATTTTAATTACATTATGGCTCATTTATATGTAAATATGGGAGTAGTCCTAGTCTATTGTACAGCTGTAAATATTTAAAACCAACAGTAAGATTGAAAACATTTTAGGAAGCATTTCAGTGTTTCTCTGACAGTCTGTTTGGCTGCAAAGATTTTCAGAACAATGGACTACTTGACAGGAGGGGTGTAAAAGCACAGCAAATAAAAGAACACTTTCAAGTCAGCCACAATAAAAACCATTCTTTGCAGGTCTCACTATTTTTGTTACACAAATTAAGCTGTTACCTTAAGCTTCTGTTTTTCTTTGTAAATATTTCCAATACCCTCTTATGAATTAACACATTACATTGTGCCTTACATAAGCTGACTTCTATAATCTCTTTAATAATGGACTCCCTAGACAATTCAAAGACAAATAAGCATTTGTCTGGGAATGGTTACAACTGCTTTTGGATGCTGCTCTCAAATCAGATACCTTCAGTAGAAATCAGCTCAACACCTGCTCAGAATATTCATTTAAATTCCAGAAATGCTCCTTCAAAAAATGGAGTAAAATTGGGCAGTAATCTTTGTAAAGCTAAAATGCAAAAATAAAAAAAAGTGAAAAACTCCAACCCATTTTGGAACCAACTCTTGTTCCAACAAATTCAAAAGTGAAGTTCATTCAAAAATTGTTTATACAAGGATGCTGAGGACATAACCAGGCCAACAGCACAACCTCAATTTTGTACTTCCTCTGGAGCTATACCACGAATGAAAGTATGTCCCCTTAGATATTAGTGAAAATGAAAGCATTCCAGAAAAAAAGAAACAAAATAAAGAAAATTAATAGTCTTCCGAATTCTTACTTGAACAAGAACAGTGACTGAGTCAATATCGTAAGTGAACAAGCATTTTAAACAATGAAAAAAATTTTCCCAAATAACAATATTTAATAAGAAAAAGAGCTCTTTCCCTAAGAAAGCCAAATAAACAAGCAGCTGCCCTACCCAGAAGGGGGAAAGGGCAACATGATGCCCCTGGGGCTCACCTCCCATCAAAGGGAGGCTGCTCCAAATCCCTGATTCAAAACACCAGCAAGACCTTCTTCCAAGTTGGTATTTAGGATAATGTCAACCCTGGAAAGGCACACTGCATCATTTTGGAAGGTAAAAACCCACTGAGCAACATAAAATAGGTGGTGTAGGATTGAAAGGTATTAAGACTAATGAAACATTATCGCAACATCCACAGAGAATTGGCCAATTAGAAAATATTCCCGAATTAAAAGCAAAACAGTGCATTATAGAGTCTAAATGTCTCCAACACTTCCCTTATGGAACAGATTGCTGTTATTACCAGCTTGGAGTCCTCTTGTTTGCATAAATCCTGATACATGTCAATTAGGGAGACCACGTTTCTAAGCCTGCACTCTGCAGAACAATGGGAATACCTGGTTCTTTATTTCTCATTACAGCCTATGAGAAAGCTGAATTCCAAATAATATTAATTCACTCCACTTTCCCTGCTACAGGTAAAGTGAGATTTCTAGTAAGGTATATAAGCAATTAACATTAACATTAGAAAGGCTCCAGGAAACATTGGAAATAACACCCAAGTGGCTCTCTAAGAAGAACTGCTTTGACAGCACAGCTCTTGTAGTGCTGTCATTGTACAATCCCACCGAGGAGATGCTCCTTATTGATGGCAGGACAGGAGGGCAAGAACCAGGAAAGGTACTGCAGTATCACATACGGGCACTGCTCATCTGTTGTGTTTAAGTTAGAAAACAGGTAACTGCACCCACACTCTGAGATGGAACTGTTGTAACTACAGGAATAAAGTGAATGTAACTGAAGCATTACCTAATGAATGCAGCAAGCAGACTAACCCTAGAATAAGAGCAGTCATGCAGTGAGACCCTGAACACCTAATATCCGAAATGTAAGTAAAATATCTCAATGTTGTAAAACTCACACTGTACATAATACTCACAAGAAAAAAGATTTTGAAGAAAAATGCACAGAAAACTTGTTCTCTGTAAATCCAAATTATAAATAATGGCAAGTTTTAGACTTAATTTTGACTATTACATAGTCAGTGTCATTATTAAAAAAAAAAAAAACAAAAAAACCAACAAACCTACAACACATACCAAGGCATTAATCATTGTAAATGGGAAACAAGTAGTCTTACCCCAGAGATAAGAAACACTTTACAGAAGTCCAAAACAGGTAAAATCTGCAAAAAACTGGCAGCTTCCAGAGTGTCCTGAAGGTTGTCCATGTTAAGGGAAAGTTTTGCAGTGTAGATGAAATCAATGATCTTCTTTAGGCCTATTTTGTTCACACCATGAAGCTTAATACACATTAAATCTTGTTCCTTCATTCCTCCTGAAAAGGACACACAGGTAAATTGATGTGATCATTTTGATGGGGTTGAAATAATTTCACAAACTTACACAAAATTAAGACACAATTTTAAATTTTAATTAAAAAACCCATTTGCAACAGTAGAGAGTTTAGTCCATAATGTTTGCAGTCCGGGGCTGATTCACACACAGCACTGAACCTGTGTCTGAGTGTCTAAATGACGGCAGTTTGGAGACAGCAACTGTAATAACAACCCCACCTGTGAACATTGCCTTGAAGTAATCACTGGCAGAGGCCATCATTGCTCTGTGAACAGGGAACACCTCGTCACCATCTCCAGGAACAAGCGTCACATCACAGAGCAAACCTTCCACTCGCAGCTGGTCAAAACCCTGCAAGAACAGCACAATGCAAAGCGTCCAGTTGATCTGGCAGGAGAGTAGGAATCCTTCATTTCCCTCATGTAAATACTTATTTACTTTTATGTGCATATGTACTGTAATTCCAAAAAAAGTGACAAATAATTTGTCATCTTAAAACCATTATCTCTAATATAGTCAATTATTATTATTCATTTGAAACAGGCAGAATAATCATTATTTTCCAGATATGGCTGAAGAATGAAAAGTACACTAGGCCTTAGAAAGTAGCTTTATTCAAATAATGAAGTTATTTTCAGGAAGGTCTTTCTTTTGTAAGCTTTCACAATAGCAGTTGTTTCAGGGAGGGATTGATCTCTTTTCTTGGACTGACCTTTCCTGGACACAGATGCACTCTAGATATAATACTGTTCCACACCAGTTTAACTGCTTTGCAGCCTCAGTGGCTGCAAAAGTCTGCAGCCTGAAAGGAAAGCTGTCACATGGTTCCATGATTATCAAATTTGTTACCAAAGGTGGCATGGCAAGAACTCCGAAATAAGCTTCCATTATACACCTGATCTTCTCTGAATTACATGTAATGGCTAACTGTAATAAAAAAATAAAGTAATCTCAAGCATTCTAGAGTAAGATTTTTCCTCTAAAGTTGATGATACTGGAGTGGGGGTGAAATACTCTCCTCCTTTATGCACTGAAGAACAGAAGCCCAAACATAAAATATTTTCCTTCAACCTGGTGTTTTTCTAATACTGCCAAGAATACAAATATTGTCTTTATAGTTTTATTACATAAAGAAGTCTTGACACCAGCCCACATGCTTTAGAATTTAAGGTACTTTAAAGCAGGGTTGTATTTTTAAAACTGCAGAAGTAAGTAGAAATGAACATTCAAAGTTGTTGCACAGAAAAGAACAGAGTGCAAACGAAAAAATGAGCATTGGCTTCAATAAATCGGAAGCCAAAGATAGGATTATATAAAATCAATGTATTTCAATTAGTCAAATGACTTGCCTGTAGTGCCTACAAACAATGCTTTACAACTATCAGTTCACCAACAGCTCAAATCTGGAAGAAAAAAAATTAATAAGGAGGAAATAACCTCTGAACACTTTACCTAGTGTTCAAACAAGGGAGAACTGTGCACAGACATGCAAGCCTTAAAACTAAACCAAAAAAATCACTAGTTTCTGTGAAGTAAAAATCAAATTTTTGTCCGAAAACTTAGGTCAATCTATTTAGGCAGCTAATAAAGTAAGTGCCAGTTCTCCAAAGAGTCACACCATACAGAAGTCATCTGCACTCCTGAGAAAGACCACACTGCCAAGTAAGCAAGAGCTATGAAGCTGCTGGATTGACTCTGTATGGCATGTAAAAGCTCCAGCAAAAAAGAGAAGATAAAACTACTATACTAGTAAATTCTTAGAGCTTCAGGATCACTTTTATCCATTAGAGGAATGTTCTACCCTACAGCAGTGCCACAGAGTCAGACCCAGCACAGGGTGTTACACTAAACCCGGCAGGGCTCTGCCACCTTAAGGATGTGAAGATGGACCACAGAGCCCTCCTCATCACATCCCTACAGCAGCTTTCACACAGGAGATGGTACAAGTGTTTGCCCAACATAATTACGTGATTATATTTGAGAACCTTTGATACTGATGTCACTTCATAATTTAAATTATATAACCCCTTAGAAATTGAGAGTAGGCAGGGATACAACCCAAGGAAAAAGCCACATGTTTTACATGCTGCTGCTAAAAGTCAAATCTTTAACTCAGAGGAAGAAAGTCAGAGGCTACACTTGCTTGTGGGCATTGCCAGCACAGAACAGTAACATGGGGGTTTTGAGGCTTTTTTAGGAATTACTAGACTTATAAAGGCAATTGAGTGGAGGTATTGTTTAGAGCAGCCAAAATTCTCAGTACAGATCCATACAGACATAAGAATATTAAATTACCTGTAATACCACAGAACTGTGAGTATTGCTGGTGAAAAATCTTGTGGTTCCTGTCTTTGAAGACTGTAGATGGGCAGAGACGCCCATATCGCTGCTACCAAGAGATACTTTCATATGAGGATCCTCCTCTTCCACCAGAGATCTAAGAAAATTGGAACAGAGAAACCTTAAGACAACACTCATTTTCACTCTGTGATCTTTTGTTCTAAACCCACAGTCTTCTGGGATGAAATGTAACAGCACAGAGGCTATAGGAAAAAGAAATCAACAAGCAACAGAATCAGCCCTAGTGATTCCCTTCACCTAATTTTAAAAAAGTGAAGCATTAACAGTCTCTAAAAAAGCATAACTTCAAAACACCAATTTCTGGCTAATAAGCTTTTCCTTCTACCCTCACCTCCCTGAGTAAGACACTTGCACACTGTGTTATTTCTACATGTGCTTCCAGTTGTAGGATGCTTGCAGGGGTTTCATCTGGTTTCCAAAATCAAGTATCTTAGCTTTTCCTTGGCAAACTGGTAAAATACTGGAACTATAAGTGTAGTATTAAAGTAAGCATTTTCATTCTTATGGCTTGCATTATCTTGCTCATGTATGAACATCATAATAGAAAATATTCAGTGTGGAGTTTCAAGCTGTAACTTTAAGCTGCCTTTAGAAACACACAACTAGAACTCCTTTAGGACATGATAATCCAGTATTTTGCTACTGCAGTCAACCACTTCATAATTTTAATTTCAGATCTGAGTCCCAGCAATTACTGTCCAAATCTAGATAGGAAGAGCTAATTTTAGGTAGAACTGTTAAAGAATTACTGCACTATTATTAGCCTTCTATTTTAATCTTGAGATGTAAATTAGGTTTACATAAAGAGACATACATATGAAAGTCTAACTACCCTAACCTGTAATTATTATACAATGTAAATTAATTTCATCTCCAGAAATATTAACAATAACTAGCTTCTGTAATTTCTGTGATCTAATGCGCTACCTATGAGCATGCATAACAGCATAATGCATATATACACAATTTTAATTGGCAAACATAAGCTGTTAATCTACAGATGAGGGCATCTTCATTATTAATACAGGCTCCACATCTCACAAAAGACTGTCGTTTGATGTAATTGCTGCAAAACTCAGATACAAAAAGCACTCCAAATTTTAAACGCGCAGGTTAAAACACTGGCCTCCAAGCTAGTTTCAGAAATTACTTTAAATGACAAGAATGTGCTTAAATCCCCCTCCTCTTCCCCAATTTTGATTATGTTCACTGTGTAAGGACAAATGTGGAATTTGCAGAAGAGAAGTAATTTTCATTATTTCCTTTTTTAAAAAAATACTCCCCCCACCTTTTCTTTGGGTACAAAGACCATGCAGAGCAGTTTCTGAAACTCACACATTGCCCTGATAGCACCGATGTGCCTTGTTCAAACCCATGAGTACAAAAGGTCAGCTACGAAAACATATTCAAAACAAATTCACCATTCAACAGTGTACATGGGTTTGAAACAGTGAGATTTTATGCACACAGACATAACATTGTAGGAACAAGGGTACATCGAAATAGCTGTAACTTCTAATGTACTCAGACAGCTGAATAAACTAATAAATGTGGACGTACTGCAGCATGCAAGATTTGGGCTATTTTTGAAACAGAATTACCTCGATTTTATAAAACAAATCCAGAATAATTTAAATAAAGTTTACATGGTGTACTTCAGAAAAGTGCTCTCCAAACTATCTTTGGCATCCAACAAACACAACAATGCAACACAGCAGCAAAGCAGTTTCCAGCTCATGACTCAAAATATTTTTTGTTCACTTTGTTCCAGGGTGTTTTAGGTTTGGTGGGTTTTGTTTGTTTTCGTTTTAATACATTCACATCAAGGCAAGAGTCTTACATAATTTCAAAGGACACCCAGTCTCTAAATTTGTACATGTCTTTCTAAGAAGAAATATAAAATAATGTGGGGAGACTTGTAAGCGTGGGTGGGAAGGAACAACAGATTCAACTAGCACAAATCCGACTATTTGCTCTTGAAGCATCTTCCCGAAATGTCAGATCGGATAGACATTACATGAAGGAGCTTTTAAAATTTTTCCTCTAAACTCAGAAGAAAATAGAAGATGTACACATCAGCTAAAATCATTAGGAAAAGAAATCCACAAATAAGCCAATCTTCTAGGCTGCTTGGAGTGGGCTTTTTCCATGTTGTCACAACACTACTTGATTTCCTGACAGCCAGCATAATTCATAAGTTTTACAAATGAAGGCAAAGACCTTGACCATGATGCATTTATTCCAAGAACAGCAGGGATCATGGAAGCATTCTTCTGAACAGACCACATTACACACAACTTCCCCAGCTCTGCCCTAAGGGGTTGGTCTCTATAGCACACGATGTGTTGTTACAACTGCACAGCCAACAGAGAGGCTATAATAAATTTTAAAATACTTGCAATACTTAAAAGTACACATTCAACATACCAGGTGTGGCTATAAGCAGTTATTTCCCCTACCTGATTTGCAAGAGATAATGAGTAGTTGTCTAATACCTAAATCACACACATCAGCTCAGCAGCTCACAACTTGGAGCTCTTCTGCAGATGAGATTTTCCACTATTTCCCTTCCATGTTTGCTGTTACGCACGGACAGGAACTTGCACATGTGAATTAGACATTAAAAACTGAAAATTCCACACTATAAAAATCCAACAGAATATAAATGTTACAGTTCGAGTCTCAAGCATTAACTTGACTGTGTATGACTTCACAAGAAAAAACTTACAGATAAAGCAGATTATATTAATCCTATACTAGCTTTGGCTTAATACCTAAACTATGACCAAAAATAATTGTGATGTGTTTGTGGGGCTTTGGGTACATTTGTTTGTTTTGTCATTGTTAAATAAATCAGCTTTTGTACCTACAGCTTATCAGTTCTGGACAGTCAAGTACCCTCTCCCTTTCTGCAGAAAGTGACATTCAGGAGCTGGATTTGGCAGAAGTTCCAACGCAAGTCAGCAATAAGACCTGGCGATAGCGCCCTGATCCCCTGAATTCCACCTCTGTGACAATCACCGAAAGGCAAAGAGCAGTCCCAGAGCAACCAGAAATGATGCTTTTGTCACTGGCTCTGTACCAGCTTCAGCATTTATCTTCACACAACAAGAGGAACATTTCTTTGTAAAACAAAGTCAAACTGCAACAGCTCTTATGCTCTGTGTTGACAGAAATACGCGGAGAGCAGAACCCAAGCACTGTGTCATACACAATAATTTAACACTACCCTGCAAAGGAATTTTAAAGCATTCAGAAGGTAACTTTTGCAGGGGGGGGCTGTGAATATTCAGAAATAACTCAGCCATTCACAGCCAGAACAGACAGGAAATGTCCAACCAAATTCTCAACAAAACCACAGAAGTACATCTGTCTTCTTTGGACACTTACCAAAGGCATTATTTATACTCATTAACATAGGTCTGCTGAGCACTATAATTAACTCAATAATAATGAATGTAAACATATTGATTTTTTTACTTTATTGTAAGTACAGTGTATCACAATTAAGCATACTACAAGAAGAAAAAAGTTAATTCACTTTCTAATTAATTCTATTGTTCTGATCAATAGGAATCATTAACCAAGAAGCGCAGCAGTACCAGTTTTAACCAGAGTTTTTTTAAAAAATAGAAAAAGAAAGTTAGAACTCTAAGTTAAAACTACAATAACATGTAGTGAAAATTCACAACAAGCTGCTCTGAAGGTGGAAATCAACACCACCTTCAATGCACACGCTTGGTCTGGAGGGGTTTGAACATCACAGTGGTAAGAACAAGGGCGTGTTGGAGCTGAATGTGAAATGAATATTAACACAGCAATAGGAGGGCAGAGGAGCTGCAACCTCTGGGAAGCAGCGGCTCACAGTTCAGAGAAAGGCACCAGAGGTTAATTAGTTGCCATTACAAAGTAAGTTGAATCAGTATTTTCTTTCTAACCTTATGTTGACTCTTTCAAGAACAACACAGTTCTTCCCTTACAGCTGTAACCAAACATGCTTTTCTCACAACTCCAAGTTAATCCCCCAGGCACTTCCAACTGGTATTTCTGTAGCAATGAAATATGGAGTGTGCATTATATGGATATTATTATGCTTTAACTTTCGAGCAAATACTGACAAATTTAACTGGCTGGAGTTACAACATGATTCACAGAGGCAAACTGCTTTCTAAAGCACTTGGCAAATATTAACCTGTTAAAACTGTTAAGAGGCATCCAGGTGACCCTTGATAGGCAAAAATCTGGGGAAACTGTGACAAATTTTATTCTCAATTAGAATATTCAAATCATGGAGTTGCCATTTTGTATATAACTCAATGGCATAAATCAAATAAATAAAACAATATTCTGTTATAATGTTTTGTTCTGAAGTAGCTGAGCTCATTCTGATGCAACAGAAACAAGGCAACTAAGAATATTATTAATGATTTGTTCATTTACATTAGTAAACCATTCATCTGTTGTGCAGAGTCTTTGAAAATAAAGTAAGGAGATCAGCCTACAGCTACAGATCTTTTAGAGTGCATGTTCTCCATTTATTTAAAACCCACAGTCGTCTTTACATAACTCAGCAAAAGCTTGCCAAAGCCATATTGGCCAGACAGTGAATTCTTAATTTGGTGAACCTCAACAGCTTGTTTTTAAAAGAACTATAACCTTATTTTCTCTGTCAAATTACTGTTCAATGAACCATGACCACAAGTGTTCTGGTCACTGCTAACTGACTTCTTCAGCAATCACCCCTGGCATGTGCCAGGACTCTGGTATTTATCAGGTAACAAAGAATGACATTTCAATTTCATATTAAGATATTCTTATTCCAAGCTAAATCTTTATGATTATATGACTTACGACTTATCCAAAAAATCTGGTACATTACAGGGCTATCCTTTACATGCAGCTATGCATGTGATCTGTGAATGAACCTATTAATGAAAAGGCCAGTAAAATACAACAAAACTTTCATTTACTATTAGAGTAATTTTTTACTTGTATGCATAATCTGCCAAAGAGTATATTAGTAAGCTCAGTCTGCCAAAAAAAATAAGTATTGACTATATTACTGTCTTCCCATTATGAACAGACGTTCCAACTTCGTGAGTAATGAATTTAGGAATTCTCCAACAAATTACATGGCCACCTTGGAGCTCAATAAGCACAACTGATATTACAGCATTGTATAAAAGAAAATCTCATAATACTTCTATTAAGAAATTCAAATACAAATATAATGTAGATGAACAAATTACATTATCATGATGTTTCACATTTCTTTCATTCCATATCTTTTACTTATAAAATTTCAGAAAATCCTTTATTCAGGCAAAGAAGTTACTTTTACACTTGTCCTCCCCTAAAATATCATCTCTTCCTTTTATTGCTATTTTTAACAGGAGTTTCTAACTTAATTCTTCTATGGTATCAGGAAACCAGTAAAACTAATCAGTTTTATTATTTGTTAATGACTTCTTATTAAAAAAATAACACAAAAGTGTCTATAGGAAATGCAAATTTAAATTTTGTAAGAGATACATGACTCCAGCTAGAAGAGAAAAGGTAATTTTTGTTCCAATAGGTTGACATAGCACGTTAACTCCTCTCAACAGTCCAACCAGCACGTTCAAACTCCAGTTCTTGCTGTGGGGGCACACAGAGCCCTGCTCAAGATCCGAGTGCAGGATGAATGCTGGAACAGCACTGGAAGGCAGGACCTAAATTGCTTTGCACGGATCACCTTTGTGGCACACACAGCACATTCCCAGTGGGAATCAAGCCTTCTTTTCCTTTATTATTAAGACCAGTTGTCCCATGCTATCAGCTTCAGATGTCACTGTTGTTACTGGACAGTTTAAAGACTACATTTTTAATATATTAACTAGGGGCTGGAAATGTAATTAAAACCACTTTGCATTTACCAAGTCACTGAATTTCTTAAAAACACCACTTAATGCTGTTTGCTTGAAAGGGGCCACCACAACCAGAAGTTTACAAACATTTTACTTCAAGAGAATTAACACTGCACTGTAACTACTGTGAATGCAATTTTCTAAAACAGCTACAGCAGCTACTGCTGAATACTGCTCACCTTGGGCAGTGCTCTGATGTTTATATTTGAGTATCTCACTTTTTACACCTGACCTTGTTTATAGATTAGAAGGGCAGCAGTAACAGCAGAACATTTAAACGTTTGTTTAGTACTTCATACTGAGATCTTCTAAATCTCCACTCCAGGAGAAGGGCGTAAAGTAAAGCTTACGTTTCTTAAATTGAAAAGCAAATAAATGCTCCATTTCCCACCTTTCTTCTAAACTAAGGGTGTTCTGCAAAAGGAGAACAGAAAACCAGGCTCTATATAGTAGAGCAAAGCAGTGAAAAGTGGCTTTTTATTTTTACAAGGCTCTGGCCAAGGGCAGGAGGAGATGAGGATATAGAACTTCCAGACCCCACAAAATCAGCAGAGAAGGATAAAGGTCAATTCCGGGCACACGGCCATGGGCAGAGGCAGGGAGTGCACCGACTTTAAGTGCTGTTCAGACACAGTTACAGTACGAGATGCTCACTGCAGTGACCAGCTGGAAAAGGCGTCCTAAAGGGAAACCCATACAGAAGCAACGCAGCCTGAGCTGCAAGCACGATCACCAAAGGCAGCAAAGGCCATGAGTGGGACAGCAAACACAGGCTCACTTTAAAGAGAGGACACTGAACCATGTTCAAATCAAGTCAGGCTCCAGGAAACCCACTTAAGCTATGCTAGAAGCAAAGTTTTGGAGACTAGTACTGAAATGTCAAGCCTTAACCTTTCTTTTCTTCCCCCCTTTTTTTTTTAAAATATAGTCAAGTCTCTTTGGACTTCAACACAGAATCACCATATTAAAAAGAAGTTTCTGTCTGAGCACAGAGGCCCAGGATATCACCAGAAATAATGACGGCTACTAGAAACCCTCAGATGATTGACGATATGATCACTGTTCCCAGCACTAATAGATATGGATGGAAAGTAGGGACAACACAGAAAGAAAGATACTCCCAACATCACTTGAACCTTTTTGTATCACTTCTTAGCAGGGTCACACTTTGACCAAAGCTGGCACAAAATTAGTTCCCAAAAGCCATCAGAAGAGGACTGAGCAATATTATCCACCATTTTGGTGTGATTTCCCAAGGATATGCACACAGAAAATATTCTCTTCAAAAATTCCTTCTAAAACAACTAAACGATCACAGGTCTCAAGCTGTTTGCAGCATAATTACAGCCCGCTGGTTAATTCAAATTTGTTTTCCACAGAAACAAAGCAGTATTTGGCTCAGTCAGTGCTATAAAGCTTTTGTTCCTAACAGCATTTAGTCTCTCTGGGAGCCTTAGTATCACATCCACATTTATCTATTTGACAAAAGGTTTACATTCATTGAGCCATTTGTAGCTTAAATTTGCAGACTCAGATTGTTTAATGATGCTAAATTAGAAACGATTCTCTAATGACTTTTTGCCAAAGTTGGTGTCACTATTGATTCCTACTATTAGAAACAGAAGAAGGAAGGCAACTACACATACTTTGTAGATTTCTACAGAAGCAGAGCTATTTTGTTCCCTCAGTGATGAAAAAGGTAAAATTCAACAGTCAGAGGTTTCACGGTTCAGGCTGGACTAACACTGCACTTACTTTCTGCCCTTTACATTTGGCGTTAAGTGTTCAAAAGTCATGATTTTGGCTAGGCAGCTTAATACTTCCTGTGCACTACAAAACACGTAAGAAAACCATTCTGCATGCACCAGCAGATTACAGTTCTACCTCATGTGTCCTTAGTTTTCGTGCATAGAAATTGGTACATTTGCAGAATAAGTGGTCCCTTAAAGACAAAATCCTGCACATGCCTAAGGTGGCACCTACACATTCAAGATTTGCTCATAGAACATACATCCCACTGTATTTCTCTGACAGAATTAGGAACAACTTTCCAGAGTTGTTTGGATTTTTTTCCCCTATATACTATACAGAATAATTCTGATACCTTAAAAGCCAGCAAAAAAAGTAAATAAGATTCTGATACGAGGATCTGGGTTCTGCGCTACCATTCCTCTTGCTCTGTCACTTCTCACAGTTGTTTTGGCATGCCTTTATTAAAACCTCTTCGGGAGAATGTAAAGGGACATTGAAATTTTAAATTACTTTAAATGGTAAAATACTTTTTTCCCTTTCATGACAAAGCATTTAGATCTAAGCATGTCAGATAACAGGTATGGGTGACTTGTTCATTCCAAGAAAAAAAACACCTTTTTTTGCAATTTAGACCCTTAAACAATCTCAGTCATTGCTGGACAAAATATTACAGCAATAATATAGATGTGTATTTGCACTTAAGTGTTATAGCTACACATTATTACACTACAATTCCCACTACTACCGTTTAGAACAAGTGACTAGTATATTAAAACCCAAATATTCACCAAGTACTTCATGAAACCCCACAGGTATTCCCATCCAAATATCAACAGAAAATATATCTCAACACTAGAAAAGTCAATGATTAGAATGTGATTGGGCAAGATTTTTCCACATTAACAAGGAAACAATGGCAAAAATGACAAACTGGCAGAACTGACATGCTGGCAGAGCAGGCTGAGTAACATATTCTGGATAATTCAATAAAGATGCTTTAGCATGTCACAACACTGTCAATATTGCAACATCATGCTATATTAGGAGAAATATGGAATTTTGAGGACTTGTAAGCCACAGCATCACCTATAAAGGTTTCCCCTGAAAAACCATTAGCACTGGGGAACTTCATGACAAACAGGTTGGGTTTTTTACCCTCATTTTTACCAGTTTATTACTGCACTGAAATTTCACATTTCAAAAGAATAATCTATGGAAAAATCTATTATATAAAAAGCAAAAGGAAGATCAACAGGCACAAATGAGAACTCTATACACAAAATTTATGGGATTAAAAGCAGCCTTCTACTAGTAAGATACAAGCCCCTTCTATTACCCACTCATTCAATTCATCTCTTTGTATGTATTGTCAGATTAGTTTTAAAAAATTGACTTTCAACATGTTGAAATCTGAAATACCTAAGAAGCAGTGCCTTAAAATGGAAATGTTGCCAAAGACAGGTGAGTGTGTCTCTGTGTGAATATCATGTAGGCTGTCAAATGCTCAGGAGCCCAACAAAAGGGTTCATCTACTAAAAATGATCAACAAAGGAAGCAGACACACATAGGGTGGTCTCACAAAAGAGAAGTAATACAGGTGGTCTGATGAATTATGCATACACAGCTCGTCCCATTTAAGTATATATCCCTGTATAGCATAAATTCAAAGAGCTTATTGTAGTGCAAATCAGATATTTGAAAGACGACACAAAAGCATTAACCTATATAACCAATATAAGCAGCTAAAACAGCACTGCTTACTCCAGAGTATTAAGAATTTATTCTACTTTTCTGCACAGTAACTGATTTCCATTACTGCAAAGCATTTCCTACCAGACAAATTTTGCAACCATGTGACTCAGGATAGACAAGACTGTGTTGCAAACCCTTTGATAGCAATATATTTGGAATACCACATTTGCTTATTTCTCCTAACATTAGTCAGTTACTTACGAAAACACATACAAAGGATAGTTGGCATTTAAAATATCAATATATTATTTCATGTAAAAGGATAGAAGGCACTAAGATTACAGACTATTCTGAATTAAGAATTTTTTCATTTTACTTATTTTTGAAAATGTTAATTAGGTGACTAAAAACATTTCACTGAGTATTTTACTTTTCAGAAAACAGCGGAGAATATTCTCCCATGTCACAGCCTTAGAGAACAATCCTCTGTAATAGTACTTTTTCAAATAGTGGTTTTGCATTGTTGAATTATTTGTAGATGTCCATCACAGTAATTTAATCTCCCGAGTTTCCACGAACATTTATTCTGTTTGTATCAATGGAAGATGTGCACAACTTTGGAAAACAATATGACATTGCTAGTGTAAATAAGAAAGAATTCTCTTGGTTCTTAATGTGTGAGATGATGTGATCCATGATCAGTAATTGGGATTCATGTTCCTTTATACCTCAAAGCTGTTCTATACAACCAAATGCAGAACCGCTCCTCACTATCTGTAGTAGTGCTTTAATTCCTAACCTCTACTTAGGTCAGTCATTGGGGTTTTTTGTTTTTAACACATGACTGTCATGTTAAATGACAGCTATGATGCCACAGAATACCACTTTTTCAACCCTGTATTATTCACTTTGTCCCTTCCTCTGATTCACTTGCTGAAACTGCCCACATAACATATTAAGTCACCCAGGGCTCTACCCACGTAGCTCAACAGAACCACAAATATGAATATGATTTGAGTAGTGGTGCATAGACTTGCTGTAGCAGCTTCCACACTGTTTGACAAAAGGAATGTATATTCTAAATCCCAGCAACGTATGTGTCAGGAAAGGAAATGCAAAGCAGCCTGACAAAGGCATGTGCACGCACCCATAGCTGCACATTCCTAACTCATGCACTAAACCAGCTGCGCTACACCTACATACAGTGGCACATGCCAGCACTCCAATTCTAGTAGTACCTAATTCTCCCTATGCAATGTCACCAGATCTCTGTAACTTGGGGTGAAGTTCAAGTAATTCTGGACCAGTTCCACCAGAAGACAGGGAGTGTCTGCATTCTCCATTAGAAGGACCAGCAGCAAGTCACTGCTGGTCCTTCCCACCGCCAGGAAAGCAGTACCAGACCCAGCAAAAGCAGCAGACTTCCCAGAAACAGAACCACATCCTTGCCTACAAACGCATCAGCTCAAGTTCCACAGGTCCTTTATTTAATGTACGACCCACCCACAAGTTTCCTTCAGCACAGAACTCTGAGACAAGCCCCTCATACTCATTCCCACCTCAGGAACTACCACAAACTTTTCAGGCAGACACTGAGCTAAGCCACCCCAGCTGCACAGCCTGCAGGACAGTGAACCTTTCACAGTGTACTCTGTACGTAGATGCTGCTTCATCTAAGAACACACTTCATATTCAAGAAACCAAACATGCTCACAACCACCAGTCTCGGCATTTGGACACACGGAAACTAAGGCAGAGTTCAGGTACTGGGTACCCAGACCAAGTAAAACTAATAAAATCTATGTGTCCTGATCATCATCTTAACCTCTAGATAAGTTACTTTTAAATCATTAACAGGATGAAGCTTTTAAAGTTCAGGTCAACTTTACCAGAGAAACCTGAAAAATTGGAATTTCATTTTAAATAGAGGAGAAAAAAAAAAAAAATCACCTTTAAGACCTCCCTACTTTGCATTCCAAACCACACCAAACCCCCTATTTTGTAAGATTGTCAAGTATTAAAGGGATTAAAAGCTCAATCATACCTTTGTATACTCTAGATCAAAAATACCAAGTATAAAAGTGCTCATCTGTGAATTCTAGAGTTTTATGGTCATTTGTTTTACATCAATACAGGTACCATTTCACAAGCCACTTATTCCTCAATCTTTTACTCAAACCACAAGCCCTTTGCCAGTGTGCAGAGTACTACTTATGACAGAAAACTCAAATATGAATGTGAAAAACATCAGATCACAGAAAACAGTAGAAAATTTACTGTAATCTCTGCGATGAAGGTAATTTATTCTACCACATATTTTACTGGTTAACCTATATTCTAAGGCATTTTTTTAAATCACTCGATATATATTGCCTAATCAAATAAGTGCCATTTTGTAATGTTTCTCATCCTTTATAATAAAGTATATGAATAATTTTAACATTAGAGTTATGAGTCCTGCTAATGTGAGGTCTGGGTGCCAGTAAAGAGATGTCTTCACAAACACTGAGATACATTGACTCATTACAAAGAGATGATTAGGGCTGCTGATCACATATTTCTCATGCTCCAGATAAGCTCAGCATCATATAGTTAAGCATGATCACTGAACCTGTTCATACTTTCAACACACTGAGATAATCAGCTACATGATCGCCATCACAAAAGCCGGAGCACACACAGAGCTAAGATTAGCGACTTAAAGGCGCCGCACAAAAGAAACGCTCAGTTTCAGCAGCAGATAGGTCAGACTGGGCTATTTCTGATTTTTCTTGCACTTGAAAGTACTACAGTTTAAAAACAGAAGCATAGCATACAACACTAAAGGCACTCTTTCCATGAAATGGGTTCAAATGCCTCACAACTCTTCTAACACCATGATGCTGTCTTTGCATTTAAGTTATATTTTTAAAAAACTCTGAGTAGGTAGCATTTTATTGGAAATAGCTTATCTTCTGGTGGCCTTAAACATATTTGATGCTTCCAGTAAAAAGGCTGAAGCACTTCCATGAAAATTAATCCCAAACTGGAGCTTCCACCGCACAGATTCTACAGAGCCAGGTTATCTCCCTAAGCCTCAGCCCTTCTGACCGAGAACAATAGTGACCACGCACACGGCGCTGGATTGTTTCAGCCCCACTGTTATCAATGCAGTTCTCAGGAACAATGAAGAAAGACACTCAGAGGACCTGTGTACCTCTCTCTAACAGCACGTCCCTACAGCAGCTGAAGCAAAATCCTATCTGCAAGCAGATACAGGCTTAAAAGTACTAATATTGTAGGTTTTAGGCTGGGATACTATTGGAAAGTACTAGCCTTTACAGTAATTTCCAGATAGGAAAGTCATCTACACTGCTACTTGTGCAATTTAAAGCAACTCTTCCTTATTTTGTAAGAGATGCTTCCTTAAAAAAAGGCAGAAGCAATTCAGTACCCTGTGCTTGGTAGTTTTATTTCACAGAAGGAAAAAAAAGCCACCTGTATGTGCTAACACAGAACTCGCAGCAACAAAAGGTGAACAAAAGCTGCATCAAGATCTGCCAAGACAAAGGCAGATTGTCGCCCTGTGTATTAAAATACTCTTTTACATGAAGCTACTTTACATGGACAACCTGTATAACTGTATAAGGATGCAGATATGAATGATTTATATCTATGTTTTAAGCTTTTATTGTAACTTTCAATTTGTATTAAGGCTAAGACTTTAAAGAATAAAACAAGACCAAACAGGATGATTTCTTCTATACAAGAACTCACACGAACAAAAGTGCAGTACAATACAGCAGGTGATTTCAAGCTCAATTTCCAAGTGTAATAGTCAGGAGGAGGAAATGTTAGCATATACACTATAAAGAAAGCCTTCCAGCCTCAAAGCTTAACTTGTCAATTCAAGATCAGCTCTACAATTAACAACAACACAAACTTTTCAAATGAACATATGCAATATTATTATGAATATGGCTTAATCTGCACAATTTCTCTACATTTCGACAAAAAGGGAAAGGACTCGACACGACATCCATCATGAAACATCCAGGATAAAATCTGGGGGGATCTACACAGCAAACAAGATAAAATTCTGAGTGCCAATGTCATTTAATATATAACAGGGTATTTTGCCACAGGGTAGTCTCACGAAAAAAATTCCCACCTTATTATCCTCATTTCTCTCACTTACATGTATGCTGGAGAAAGTGGCGATGACCTGGATGTTTTAAGCACAGGAACTGGGAATTTCCAGATAGCAGGAGAGCTCGTTTTCCATTTCAATGGCATGTTGTCACCACGGTACTACAATAACAGTAAACAGCGTTTCCATAACAGACTACCAACTAGGACTTCCATTCCACACACTACTGACACAGCAGTGGCTGCTGCTAAGAACAAGGAAATGATTCTGCCAATGCCCTTAAACCGATGCTTCCAATCTGTAAAACAGGGCTGCAAGGCATCTCCTTTTAAATCCTGCTGTCCCCTAAAGCAATATGATGATTCTATCCTTCTAACTCAACAATAGTGCCACCTCGTTAGGGAAGCACTGACTGCAGTATATGCTTAAAAAAAAAAAAGAAAGACTGCACTGTGCACACCAGCACAATGCAGTTTTATTTAATAAAAGCAGCTAATTTTTAAAGAACTGTTTCTGATGCTATTGTTCTACCTTAACAGGGACACTGCAGCACTGTACTATATTCTCTTCCTATTAACCTCATTTCTGACCAATGGAAGCAGAAAAAAAAAATGGGTTTCATATGAAAATGAAACAACATACCTACTCAGAATACACTTGTCATCCTCTGAACATTCTTCTTTTGAGCTGCAACAATACAAATGGGATATAAATCTCAGCATAGCCTTAGGCCACGGCTAATAGAGATCAGTGACTAAATTCAGCAGCCTGTTTTCCTCCTGTGCAAGCTCTGACCAAACAATACAAGAATGCCATTATGGAAAAAGCCCATTGCAAAAATCAGTCCTTCTAATCCATAGCTAGGAAGACAAAATAAAGCACAAATCGCTGCAGGTTTCTGCATGTTCTTCTAATAGCTTCTGGTTCAGGATGCTCTCATTTTCCTATTCTCATTTCCAAGGAGGATGAGCAATATCTCATGCATTTTACAACATGCTATGGGAACACAAATATCACTCTGTCTTCTGCAGTAGAGAAGCAGAGACTAGCAGGCTGTTAATAGCAGTCTTTGTAGGAACGCTATCAACAATCTAATTCTCAACGCCCCCCCCAGCAGCTCACAAATTGCCTGAAGAACTGACGAAGCAGATGGTCACGCAGGTCCCCATCAGGGACCACTCTGCAACTCAGTGCTCTGCTTGCTGACCTCCCGGGGATGATGACAGCAGGGAGCATAGAAGGCAAACTATTAAAAAGGGAATGCAGAATTTAATAGCATATTATGCATAAGCAGAGTAGGTTTCTAGGGAAAAGAAGGTAGAGCTACAGCTATATTGATTACCTTACAGGAAAAAAAAAATAAAATCACTTTTACTGTATTGCCACAGTCGACCAAATCAACATTAAGATGTTTAATCTACATATTTCAGAATAGTCTTTGTACAGCATGACAGTTTTTCTGTTCACCAGGACAGCTTAATCCTGTCATTAAAAAGCCAACACCCTGTCATACTAATTAGCAATAAAGAATCAAACCAGGAGCTATTTCTATAAATTTAATCGTTCTAATAACATTAAGTAACACTCTGATAGGTTTTTCGTAACAGTGATGCCTACAGCATTAAGTTTAATTTTGGGATGAAATCGCCAGGGAACAATTGCTACTCCCAATCACCATTATTGAAAACATTTGCCCACAATAGTTTTGGGCACTTGAAGCTGTTACCAATAACCACAGGCAAGGGACTAAAACAAGGCAGGATGACCAGAGTCAAGAACTCATTCAAAATCAGATCCACCTCTTGGACAAACAATTGAGGAGCTCTCTCCCACTTCTTTGAAGAAGTTCTAAATTACACATGAGCAGCATTAACCCAGGCAACAGATTTCACAGGAACTGGTACCTGGAATGCTGGACAGACATTACTGTGTAGGAAAACAGTACCTATATGCTATAATTATTAAGAAACACTAGTGCTGCACAGAACAAGTATGAATATTAGCATAAAAACAGTCATACTTTGAGCAAAAGAATTCATGCATTTGCATGTCAACACGCTTGGCTGCACACATGGTAAACACTGTGTGCAGTCTCATCCCACACCAGACTACCAGATAATGCCAGCTCAGCACTGAAGGCCTACAAGTCAAGTTGAAAGATGTTAGATTGCAGCTATTATAATCACAAAGAAAAGAAATACCAATTTTGAATTCAGACACTCAACTTTGCTTTTGCATTCACCATGATACAGAAACTGTCTTAAAATATAATAAGCAAGTGCTGTTACCCCCATCCTCATGCTGAGTGCAGCCAGTGCAACCAACTGGTAACTGCCTGTAAAGTCTCCGTCTTCCCACTCTGCCAACCCCAGGGAGATGACCACATGTTGTATTTATTAACAGTGGTATTATTAATATAAAAGAATGAGGCTAAAGACAATCAGTGGACCGCTTCTCCAAAAGTAACTCTTTCAATACCCTTTTGACCAGTAAAATAAAAGCCAACTCGAGCCACAAAGTCATTGCCAAGCATTGACTGGCATTTAAGTCAATCAAAGCACATCCAGAAATCAGAGTTACTCCTCACTTTTGACCCCAACAAGGTCATTCAACCTACAGGGCAAAATGAGTCCTCAAAAACTTGCTCTCCCTTTGGGTGCTTCTGGTCCCATTTATTTTTTCAGTTAATCTACAAGCAACCTAAAAAAAAAACCAACTTTACAGGAAAATCCAGTAGCTGTAAACAATTTTTTAAAAACACATGAATCCCAAGCACTGCCCAACCACATCTCCTCCCAATGTCCAGCACACGCTACTCAAACCAACCACATACAAATGCAGAAATGAAGAAAGGAGCAATGCCAGGTACTCTAAAAATAGGGAAATGCGATCCATTTGCTAAAGAACAACCACGTGAGAAATGAATCACCTATCTGCACATCAGGAGAAAAAACATAAATCAAATCCCATTTTCTTTCTGACAGTCACAGACTGGCTGTGTATTCACAGGGAAAATACTATTATAATGTATTTTACGCTTTACATAAATTATTCCTATGACAACAGAAAAATCACGGTATATTATTCTGGTATTTTAATTAAGACTTGAGAATAACAGTTTACTTACATGTGTAAAAATATGGGAAAAGTAATCTGATCTCCTGGTGTGCATTGCACTCACTGAACATACATTTTCTGTTCTCGTATTACACTGGTCTGCCACTCATCCCCAAATGAACTGGTTCTGAGGGCCAAAAGCAGCATTACAGCTCTGGGCAGAATCCTGCTTGCTGAGAAAACAGTTATTTCCAGACAAGTGCTCTGAAAACACTCCAAATTGGCACACAAACCAGAGACTTCCTTTAAGTTTAAAATCCTTGAATGTTGAAGTCCCATGATAGCTGCACAGATTACACAGCATCTTGGGACCACACAGACAGACAGCAAAGTCACTGACAGAGTGTCAAGCACTTCTGCAGAAAATTCCTCCATAAAGGAAAGGAACAGGTGCACAAGAAGAAAAAGCAAATAAGGCCACCAAAGGCAAGATCCCAAGATGCCACTTTACAGACCTGAGATGTCAAGCAAGGCCAGAAGCTACTGAGTGGGGCTGTACAGCAGTGAGGATCCGATCCCACACTGTGGAGCGCTAATGTTAACAGAGCAAAGCATTTCTTAACCCTCTTCCTCCACCCCCGCACCCCAAATCCCACTTCACTATTGCCCAACAAGCAAGATTTGGCCCCAAATAAGAGGAGCAGGCACTCAGCACCACACTCAGCAAGCACATGACCAAGTCTCACACAGAACCACCCCTTGCCAGCAGGCTGATCGCAGCAGCTTTTCAGCTGAAACCTGGGCCCTGTGACTCTCCCTTTCCTTGGGATATCCTCTTCCTTTGTGCAACCTGAAGGCCAAGCTGCTACCACATTGCTCTGTACATACTGATTGTCAACATGTATGCCTTTGCTGCTTTTTACCTGCATTATAAAATAAATGCTGTCCTTTTACAGACCACCACATTTACATTTCTGGAGCATGTATACTTCCAAGAAAACTTCTAAACCATCTCTGCATTTCCCGTAAGACTTCCCTTGACAGCTGCTCAAAGAAAGATATATCAGAGCCCAGGCAACATAAAACTATACTAGCGTAAAAATATTTATTCTTAGCCTTGGAAAGCCACATGAATTTTTGTAGGAAAACTACGCAAAAGTAAAAGTCAACTTATAGATATGCTGCTGGATTTTCATCAGTTTACATAGGTTGAGTTTAACTTTCTGTCCTCAGTCTGTTAAAAACAAAACAGAAAAAAATATTTGCTCAGTCATGTGTTTTGTTGCAGTTGAAAAAATTTACTGTTCCACTCTAACAAGCTACTTATCTCTCTCCTTTTATTCATCTACTAAGTATCAGAGGAAATGAAACCACTGGGTGAAAATAGGGTTAGGCTATATGGAAATTTTCTCAGGTCTTGCAAACCCGTTCTAGTGTGACCTGAAAAGTCTTCTCACTTCCAGCACCTCAGACTTCTTTTAGTTTTACAGAAAGAAAAACAGTCGAAGTTACAGTGACAGTGTGATTTACATCTCCCATTTTCATACAGAAACTAAGACAACAGAACAGTCTAAATATTTGTGTCATGAATACTACGTTTTCTAATATTAGACTATTTCTTATGGATAAAGTGTTTGTATAACAAGACACCAGAATCAGATACACAGAAAAAATATCTTAAAATGGTGGTAAGACCAGTAAATATCTTTAAACTTTTGAGATACTTTTCCCCAAACCCATGGTCTAGAATTCTTTGATACAAAGCCATGCTCCCATTTTAAAACAGGTATTTGTTGTTATATGATAAAACCCCGGGCACTAGCAAAGCTCGCTCTAAACTGAAGGCAGAAAATCAGTTTCACATTGGGAGGAACTGCTCTGATCTTTTCCATATCTTCAAACTACCAGCCTGCTGAGCTCATGCATCCTACTACACATGGCCCTTTTGATATAGAATAAAGCACAACCCCAAAAAATACAATAAAATGCAACAATAATTTCAGTATCAAATCGTTTTAGCAGTTTAAATATGGCTATAAAGGCACAAGTCTAGAAACTGAACAAATACAGATGCATAAAATTTCTCTTCAGGTTCCCTAAAACACTGACCGTGTGATAGTTTAATTGGCTTCCTTACTCAGCTCTTTCCCCTTCACATGAATGCTTCCCATGCCTCTATCTCTGGCTTTTCAGTCTATTAAACTGCAGCTGTTCCAATTACTGGAAGAGAATAATTAAAAGACGGTGTTGACAGTACTGCCCTATATATGAGTCAGTTAATTAATACAATTTCTTTGACCATATATCGTCAAAACATTCACGTCAAAATTCGTATGAAAGGAAAACAAATCTCTGCCTAAGGATGAATCCAAAGGAAACTGGTGCAATTACTGTTGCAGCCCACTCACAGTGACACTGTAACATTCCACAAATATTGAAGTACAGAAAAAATTAGCAATACGTACCTGTCAATGCTTTCACTGAAATTGCAACTTTTCTGGAAGTGTTACAGATCTACCTTGCTAAGAAACAGTCTTTCAATTTTTTTAAATTTTTTTAATTTCATTAAGAAATAAGCTTTAAAACAGCTGAAGACAGTTCTGAGAATTACACATGTACTTTAACTTACTATCTGCTATGCTGTCCTAACGAAATTGTTTTTATAACTGGAGGTAAAAAAGCCCTTGGACACCAGGTGTAAGTTACAGCATCTTTCAGTCTACTGTAGTTGCACTGTAGACTTCAAGATGCACATAGCCTCATAAATGGAGTAGAGATGCTCACAAAGTGGTTACTATCAAATATATTTAATTATTTTAAACTGGTTTGACTGCTCAAGGAACAAGGAATAACCATAAAACATAGAGAAATGAGATAAACTGGGTTTGCAGCCAACCCCTCCTGCTGTCAAAATGCTGTAAGCAGTGCAGGTTCCCATCTCTACAGCAATATGTGTAAGGCCATTTCTAAAACAGGGGGGAAAATCCCCAAATCTTTAAATAGTAGGTTAAGCAGTCAGGGCATGTTCCATGTGTTTATCAAGAAGTACTGCAGTTTTCCATCCACCCACTCAGCATTTTTTCCTATATAAAGGAGGAAATTGCTGCAGTAATGTTTAAGGATGCATCATTTCAGTGAAAATTATTTTTATACATAAATATACATATGCATACTATATATGGGATTGTGTATATGGCATGTATATATATATATATGTGTATATGGCATGTATATATATATATATATGCACATATATATTATTTCTATATATATTTGACAAATAGATACTACCCTGCATCTGGTACAGCCACTTCCCCTTCCCTCCCAGACACTTCAGTTAGGAAAGATTCAAATTCTCACATGATTTTGAGACTACCAAAATGCATGTTCCTCAACTAACCAAAGAGGCAGCAGCTGGCTGACTGAGAAGGAATCGTGTTGAGAAATTAGTTTCTCCATTTCATACATTCTTCAAAACCCAATAACCTGATCTTTGCATCATTCATTAAAGAGGAAAAAAAAATTTGATAGTCTGAGCATGAAATTTCTGAAATTATTCAGCAACAGCAAACAGTTAAAAAAACTCACACCATTTTCTATCAGGTCACAAGCAGCTATGTTTAAAACAATTTTAATCAAATAACTTCAGTTAAACTTTTAGCCAGCTTCCCAAACCTTGCAGGAAGAGGTGGACAAATAAGAAATGAGCAAACTTAGTCCATGAAGCATTCACACTTCTAATACTCAAATGGGTTACTTTATTGAAATATTAAATTCTGTTTCAGGCATATTTTCTTGTGTGCATTCTTGAAGAGGGATTTTTCTAAAACTGAGGTAAGATATCTAACAAGAAATCACTTCCAAGAGTCAAGATGCACTGTTAACTTAATTACAAGCTACAGGTTATAATATGCAAAACCAAACAAATAAACAAAAAACTAAAAGAAAAAAACAGCTTTTCTTGGGCAAATTACTCTTACATAAAAGGTGCTGGGTAAAATAAGGTCTTAAAACACTTAGTTGGAGGCAAAACAAAAGTGAGTTAATGAGGGTTCCCAATTTTTGATCTAAGCCAATGTACTCTGCTGACAACATGCTACTATGAAGAAGCGCTTTTGAATTAACACCAATTTATTCAGAGAACTTTGCTCATCTTCCCCAGGTGATTATATTTAATAAATCAACACAGAAACCCGCATGCACAGTCACAGCAGCCAGACTGACCCTGCTGAAGATAATTGTCTGAAGAAACAGCTATTTTTATTAGGTCAAACTGTGAACTACAAAGAATTTATTTCTAAACAGCTTCTCCACAGCTGTTACGGTCTGTTGGCCGCACAATTTATTTGAGTAAAGTATGCCTAAACACATTTACACATCTGACTCAAACGATGCAAATATATTAAACAATTTAATAATTAAACAGAGGCTAGGATTGAGCACCAGCCCCCAACTACTTCACCATTTCCTTCACCACAGACAGCAAACAGCAAACACATGACTTGAGTCATGTGTTGGGTAAATTTTTTTGAAAATATTCCTAAAATGAAAGTCTGTGAGCTTTTTCTTTCATTCTGACATTATTTACAGAGAATCATTTTGCATTCTCTAAGCCTTATTGTCTTTATCCACTGGAGTGAGTTTTTGTGGTCCTTCACATCTATGCAAAGTGCCCCTGATGAAAAGAGAAGACATAGGAAGGCAAGACTAAAAGCCCACTGACCACTGCACTTGTGAGGTTCTGTAATGACTCAGTTTCATGGAAGACAAAAACATGAACTCTTCCTGAGCACAGGAATTCCTACTGCACTGTCACCTCTGATGTCTGCTAACCCACAATCCACAAAATCTCCACTGTGGGCACTCTGAAGGCCGGAGTCCCTGGGGAAGACTGACAGAGAATGAAATTGAAAAAGTTTTGAGAAGGATGCTGATGCTTCAGGTCCAGGTTGTCAGAAATCACCGTGTGCCACCTAAGGAGACTAAAAACCAGCAGGAATGCATCTCCTCCTAGAAGACTTGAAGCTGCTGCACCATGCTGCCCATGGCCACTGCAATGCAGCTGGCTGCATTCCTTAAACGAACAAGAGACACTTACATAAATGCACTCAATTTAATTATCTGCCATCAGCATGTTAGATACAAATTTTTATGAAATAGCAACTTGACCTTAGAGTTCAGCCTTCACACACAGGGACATGTGAAAATGGCTTACACAGCAAAAAGTTCAATCTCAAATTCATCACTAACATTAATTGCTTATCTTTAGTATTAATTCCCCCCATTCAGTGTAAGAAAAAAGTACAATTTCTCTACACTAGAAAAGGAGTTAAGTCAACAGATCATTTCAATTAAATGCCATGAGAACAGGCAGAATTAGTACCAAAGCTGGAACAGCTGAAGGGGCCATTCGTACTAAACCCCCATTCTTTAAATTTTTTCTTTTTTTTTTTTTTTTTTTTTTTTTTTTGGCCCATGAGCCAGAAGCACAGGAATCAACCGCTACCATCTGACAAAGGTAGGTGTAGTCCAAAGGCTCCTTCCCAAAAAAACCGGGGCAACTCCCTGGTTTGTTTGCTCAGGATCCTCCCTTCCTCAGCAAATCAAACCAGTGATAACCTTCATGGTACCTGTTCTCAAAAAGAAAGCAAAATGAAGTAACCAGGTCTCTTGTTCAGATGCACTTCCACACCCAAGAGCAGCAGCGAGAATTGACAGAGAAGGATAATTTTCACAGGTTCTTTCCCGTGGCAGGGGGGGCAGGAGCAAAGACACTGAAGATGCATGTTTGCAGCTCAGTGATGACTTTTACACCTCACGGATACCGGTAACCACCATCGCAGTCCCAAGGGCATGGAACAGCTTTAACTCCAAGATTTCTGCCAAGCTGGATGCTACTCTTCAGAAAATATCTAGTCACCTTTTATGGCAAAAAGGATTTCTGCAAGTTCCCACTGGTGAGTGTTGTTATTAAAAGGACCCAAGGCCACAGCCTTTCACATGGAGCTGAATGGAGGGTGTACAATCCATGAGTGTGCTCCTGCCACAGAATTAGCACCATCTTAGTGGTCATCAGCGTTTAAAATAATACATGAGACTTTCAAAATGCATACCTTGCTTACATCTAGATTTTCCTAGAAGATAAAAAAGAAGGATGATCACAAAACCAACTCTTTATATGAAACAGTTCCATTTCTCTGAAATGCACCACTACATTCTAATTCTAAATGAACAAATGCCAAAATTCCTGCATAATAATTAAATTACAGAAAGAAAATTACAAACTGCTTTCGTCTCTAGCAGCTCTGAGAACATAAGTTAAAAAAAACCTCTACACTTCCTACGCAAAGTTTGAAAAGACGCAAGTTATTTCAAATTTGCTGCGGTGGGCAAGCTATTAATTCATTTCCAAAAGCAAATTTAAAATGAGAGTTTTAAGATATTCACTTAGCAGACTGCAAGAACTCTGCAATTGCAATACCTCTATTTAGTGACAATATAACTATCTGGATAATCTAGGATCAAATCAGGATATGCTACTTTGCATAAAATTATTGTACATAGCAAGAAAAGTCTAAGTATGAGCTGTTTACAGAAAGGCCCACAGAAAGAACAGCAATGTTATGTGCATTTTTTAAAACTATGAAATATTTAAATAAAGTCTCCTGGTTATAAACCTTTATTTCACAACACTTCAAACATCTGACTCCTATTCAAAGCTGAAGTTCAGTGCTTTCAGCAAGGTCCATGTAGCAGCTACTAAAGGCCTCACTGCTGAGAAATTTAACCTGCACTCCACACACTTCAGGCAGTTTTCTGTCTCTTTACAGCATTGTACATGTGACAACATCCCTTCACCTGGCAAACCACCCTTCAGAAACACAGAACTGAAAATAAATCGGTGAGGCTCAGAGGAGGAGAGGACTGCAGAGAGGTGGGTGGAAGGCTCAGCCCAGTGGAGCTGCACCACTTCCTCCCACCCACCTCCCAGAGGTTCGGTCAGCAAAAGAAAGTGTCTAAATTCTGCAAAAACTCAAGGGTCCTATGCAAAACAGTCATATCCTCCTCATCTGTGCTGCTCTAATGAATCACAGCAGGCTCAGGGTAGATCACGTAAGAGACAAAGAATAAAAATCAATAGGTGAGTGTGGTGTAGAGGTCCTTGGGGTAAAATAGCATTGCACAGCTGAGATGGGCAAAGAAGCAGCACAACAGTCAGCTAAACCAAGACATATTTGTATTTTAGCACCTTCTGCAGCTCCAATGATGTACTTTCCTACAGTTGAAAGTACCTTTTTTGATGGATACATACAGAACATCAAGCAACTGTGACAACTTAGAGCTGGGACAAACCCTTGCCTGAAAGAGTTGCAATTCAGATCTTTGTCCGCCAGAGGGAGCTGAAGGAAAGAGAAAAATAAATCCCACGTACCTCGCTCCTTCCAGAGTTCCGGGGTTGTCCTACACCAATTAATTTAACTGTTTGAGCAAATAACAGTTTTAATGGAAAATCAACCCCAGCGGTGTCTGGCACAGGGCAGTCAGAGCCTCGCCCCTCACAGGGCACCCCTGCACAGACACCCCCGCTGCCAAAACCCTGCCAAATACGCCCAATGCACGCTCTCTGTGAGGAATTCCCGCTAGATTTCCAGTGGAAACAATTCGTACTTTTAAAGCATGTTTAAGTACTTTTTGATCAACACCATAGTGGAGATGAATTCCCCAGAGACAGACTAATAAGGAAAGCATCACATGAGATGGGATAATACCTTATTACATCAGCTTGTCATTAAATTGAGGCAACGCTGCACAAAGACCAAGTTTCCAGTTTGTCAGAACGAAATACACATTATCTGAAAATAGATTGCCGTTTAAAGGCTTATTGGTCTTTTTTGCACACTCTTTTCACTTACTGCTTCAAACACAACATTGGTACACCTATAAATCTGCATGTGGTTAGTTGCTACAGCACAAAACTGTAATTTATAAGCTAATATAATTTATTCTTTCATAGTACCAGCTAACATGAAGAGCTTAAAACAAACAGGAATTGTTCTTCTTTTGCAAACTGGTAAAGCAAAATATCTAAACAATGTGTTAATGGGAAACTGGGATTCTGTAAAACAGCTCAGGAAAGAACTGCACTGGCACACACAATAGGCGACCCCTTCCTTCCTTCCCTGTACTCTCAGTAAACTATTTCCAGCTTTAGAAACTTCACCTATAAAAGCCAGCATGAATCCCACCAGCAGTTTCATATTTTGGGGGGGGGGGGGAAGCAGAATGGGTACACCTTTACATAAGTCCCTTAAATGTTAAGGTTCAAACTGATCCAATTTCGCTTAGATCAAAATTTCACCAACAGCTTTAAATAAGTGTAGGAGCATCCTGTGCATTTTTTGCAATCAAAACACTTTTAAGAAAATCTGTTATGCCACCTTCTGGTATTCATAAGAACTACTCTAAGACAACTATTTTAATACATTCCCATTTTAAATGGGGAAAAAAACCCCATACAAACAGAAAATTCAGTTCATACATGAAGTGGATGCAAAAAATGAATTTTTTTTAACTTTGGTTGATCCATGCAACATCATAGCTAGGCCTAGCCAGTTGGACTAGCTTGTGCCAGCCTCAAAGTTCCTAAGCCTGTACTGCCCAGGAGCTGGACTTGATGACCCTTGGGGGTCATTTCCAACACAGGATATTATTCTATGACACCTGCTGACAAATCAGCACCATTCCCCCACAGTACCTGGTTTGAGATATCAGTTATTGTGCTCTCTGCCCCATCTCACCAGCTCCACCAAAGGAACTGGGAAGGGCAGAGAGTGAAAAGGATGAGAAAACTTATGAAATTGCTTCTGTAAAAGGATCAACTTTTACAACTGCACTTAACAGCATGAAGGCAGATAGGCAAGACAAAATACATTAGGAGTCTACAGTGTCATAAAGGCATGGTAAAGGCGGGGTCATTATTCATCAGCTGTCCAACACAGCAAAGAGAAAGTTTCACATGAAACTAGCAGATGTTTCGTGGGAAAGAAAAAAAATAAACCCAAACAAAAAAACCACACATTAAAAAAAATCCCCAGAGGAACCTTATTCACAGAACATGTTTCCGCTCTCCCGCTATCAGCTTTTCAGTAACCATTTCTTATTATGACACAGATTAACAGAAGCAAGAGAAAAACCGTTTAAAAAAAAAGTGTTTTGTACAAAGAGGCTCCATAAGGTGACTCCAGCAGTCACATACAAGGCCAGCAATCAAACTTCTGCACCTTACTTCCCACTACCAAAGCACCCTTAATACTGTTGGGGGAGATGCATGTGAATATGTAAGAACAACTATAAACTCCCCTCCTTCTGTATTATGCCTGGGTCTGTGCAATATAATCTCTACTGCTAAGCACACAAGGAAGGATGAATTTAAGCTAGCACTTCAAGAATTTTTTTTATAATTTCCAACCTAAGCCTTCAATATAAAACTGTTTCTAGATGTCAAATTTACACTGACAATTTCTGAAGCAGAAAAACCTTTGCTGAAGGAAGTAAGAAGGAGGCATAGAATTAGGCATGAACTACCATTAACAAATTATGTGACTAACTGACTCCAAAGTGTGTCAACTCTGATGCTTCACTGTTCCTTTCAAGACAAGTATCTAGTGATTCTCCAATCTTAGACAATCTTTGATGCAGAAAGTATTTCTGACTGTAATCTTCCACTTTAACTTTGAACTACAAAGTCCAACTATATGAATTTAAAATGGAATTAGGAAGTTTGGTGTAGGTATCAGACAAACTCAAGACCATGCTTGTGTAAAAGCAGCAGAACCAACATAAGACAGCTGAAATACATGGACATCCATATGCAGCATCATCCCCACTTGCTCATCACACCTTCCCACAAGCCTTTGCATATTCATTCAGCTATAGATACTCAGTTCTCTGCAGTATGTATATATATATATATAAAAAAATATGATCTTTTTCTGGATCTCTAAACAAAGCAAAACTTACGTTAAACAAAGCTTTGCTCTAACGTGTTCTTACAATTAAGGTATATTTCACTCATTCCTAAGTTCAGCAGTTTGTTTTCTGAAGATGCTGTAATTATGATTTTGCCCACACGAGGCAGAATGATAATATGCAGGAGGGTACACACACATCACGAGAAAGACAAAACATGACTTTCATCACAAGCAACACCAACCTTATTTGCCTGAAAGATTTTCCAAGAACCTCAGAAATAAGTAATGTAACAGCAAAGTTGAACAACACTATTTCAGGAGAATTGTGGTAGCAACTCAGATCAGACAGAATGTGACTGTGACCACCTGAACAAAGACTTGATGCATATTGCACAAAGTATTGCCTGGAAAATGCAATGCTGTAATCCCACATATCAACTGTTAAAATAAATTTTAAAAAAATAAAAAAAAGTCATGCACTGACATCAGCCATGCCTGAACTGCTCGTGCCTGCCCATGTATTTACAGACACTTAGAAGTGGAACTGAATAGATTTCTGCAGTTTAGCAAAGCATTTCTTCACTCACTTGGAACACTGATTCTAAATTTCAAACCTTAGACTGAAAGCAGTGTTGGTGTCTTGCAATTCAAAGGCAAACGCAAACTCAAAGAAACTCAGTACTTTCATGACACTAAAATACTTGAAAGCTGAAGCTTTTGAGGCCTTTGAACACCATATACTGGGAACATGAAAAGAAGGCAAGATTAATTCTGGGGACACCTGGGAAATCTCTGCTGAGCCAGCCATATGCTATTGCAAATCCAAAAACACAGGATACAGCAGTCAGATTAGGAAGGGAGGAAGGCAGGGCAGTAAGTCAGATATTTATTCAAGAGGGTCAGTACTGAACTCAAAGCAAAATGCAGTTGGTAGCTTGAGATAAATGTTTGCCACAAGAGTTTCTGTAAACACTGAAATAAAAACTGTGCAGTGAATAATAAACTTACACAGGGAAACCAACAGCTACAGCAACTATCGGACCACAGGAATTTTACATAAACGCTGCTACACAGGACTCTTCTTTCTTTAGTGCTTCTCACCAAATTTGTGCAAACTTATGTTCTGGCTCATATCCCGAATCAAGCAACAACATGCACAAACATACCACCTTCCTCTATTTGGTTCTTTCACTGAAGTCAAAACATAAGCAAACTATGTTGCTACACAAAAAGCAGCCTCTGGGGAGAAACTTCTAAAACATGACAAAATTTTGCTGGTTCCTGAAGTGTGCATTCAGGGACCTTTTTTCTTTTTTTTTTTTTTTCCTCTTTTGAGGGGTGGGAGATGGCAATAATCAATATAAACACCAAAGACTGATTTGTTAAACAGAATATACCTATTTGAAGACTCCCAAGTATTTTAAATAATGACATTCCACTTAAGAAGTTGTTCAGGATTCCCAGTCATTGTATCAGAGACCTTGATGCAAAATAACTAAATACAGTACATGTAGATAAGCAGCCTATTTATGATTATCTTTAATCAACACCCTAGAACAACGCACAAGGCACAGTGTGACTAACCTTTTACTTCATTGCTCTAATCTGATGACAGCACACAGAATCCAAAGGGCAAAAGTAGAATTAACTAAAACTATCGAGCTTTAGCTTTCCCATGTTGAATGCATAGATTCTTTTTATCAGCAAATTCCAGCAATGTGATTCAGTTCATTTACCTTCCTACCAACCCTTTGCTCCCAAGTTCTGCACTGGTCTTCTAACCCAGTACATTAACTGTCTGGAGAACAAGGCCATTCCTGTTCTCCAGCAGCACTCCTCATTACTCCTGAAGCATGCAGAGCAGATGGATGGCTGCCCCAACTGCACATCAAGGCAGCAGGCATCATGTAATTACTCCTCATCAGCCCAAGTCTTTGTCACAGCCCACTGAAGAGCAGCAATGAGAAGGATTTCCGGTTCCCAATGACAGACCAGCGATGTCCTGGCAAAGGCCCTGAGCAAACCCTGACACAGACAACTATGTGTTTTGCTATATGAGCCCAGCTCTAATTATCTGAAAACAGAACTGAACACAGTCACATTGGTGCTCTAATTACTGGGGGGACAGAACAGGAGAGGAGAAAACCTTGCTGTGAGAGCAAAGAGGAACCCAGACAACACCAAAGATGCTCCTCTAGCCAGTAGAGAACAGCTTTATGAAGCCTGCACACTCATCTGCTTCAGTCCTCATGTTCTACTTCACTCCCACATTGCTCTGACTCACTCAAGTCACATCAATTCATATTTAAGCAACTGCAAACATGGCTCTGCTCTCCTTGTCCACCTGAGGTTCTGGGGGACTTGCTGACTTGTTGATACATGACCTCGGTGCAATCTGGGACAACAGAAGCAAATCGAGACTGTGAAGATTTAACACATTCCCTTCAAATTAATTTTACTCCCAGACCCTTGGTTGATACACCTCCACCTACCTGGCTGTCAGCTTGAATTCACCTACCTGGAAGTAGAAGTCTGGAATTGGGAACAGAGCAGTTGCATGCAGAAAACATTTGGGATCCAACATGATGGAACTGGATGTGATAACATAGCTCGGGAAGATGGAAGGAGATTATCAAGATGCTCAAGTTTCAGAAATGTCATAGGAAGGTCAGGCACAAATATACACACAATGCTGTGACACAGCAGAACAGTAGTAGTTATAGCTGAAGGTTTTCTGTGACGGACTTCTACATTGTAACAGTGCACTTATCTTCAGTTAATAAGTTTGCTATTATCTGCAGGAATCATACTGATGTCTGGATTTCAGATTTCAAGGTGCCTCTGTTTATGGGATTAGTAGTCACCAGGTTGTGGAGAACACACTGTCTGAAAAACTGAGCTGTTTCCCTGAACAGCTTTTGCTGGTCCGGGAGAAGACTTCTGTAACCTCTGAAGATCACGTGAAAACTTAATAGTTGCTTCAACATTCACTGTCCAGGGCAGGACACTAATGAAAATATAATGCCTCTCACTTTTACAAGATGCCCTTAACAACATTAGCAAGCTTGAAGTGCAGCTCTTAAAACAAATCAGTTTCAGATGCAAAACCTCCTGATCTCCCCATATAACAAACATCCAGGCAAGACTGAGTATCCTGTTTTTCCAGCACAGTCTCCACCACTGTGCGATTGCTTTCTGAGATATGTCTGATTTTGCATCCAAGTGAACTAAAACTGAATCAGACACATCCCAGATGTCCAACGACAATAGAATAATCAGAGATGTATTACCAAGTTGCACACAGGAACATACACAGGCAGAACACCTCTTGCATTAAAAAAAATGGAATACACAAGTGTAGAGGGGGGTTGATTGGTTGAATTTTATAATGCAAGTTTTTTTAGTGTTCAGGTGCAGGGTTTTTCCCTCTTCAAACATGGCACAAAAATACACATACCTCAGTTGTTTTGATGTGGGGGGTAGGGGATTTTTTTCTTTTTTTTTTTTAAATGTAGGAAGTACCAAACTACGTAGCACCCATGAAGAAAGGGACATTTCCCTTTTCAAAATTAGGTCTCTTCTTAACAGAAAAATTAAACAAAACAGATCAAACATGCCAACAGAAAAGTTCTATTTATTTTTCCCCTTCCCTCTATGAATTGCTAGTTTCATTCCTCCATGTTTGACTATATGTAAATGACACTGATTAAGCTGAACATTAGCACCCAAAGAATTTTCTAGGAGTAAGGAATTTAAAGACAGCATTGTTGCTTTTCAAGATTACAAGTTCTAATTTTAAAAATTGCTCATTTAAATGATTACCTGCTAGCTAAAACAGATTAAACCACGTATTAAAATGATTCATTTTTCAAACAACAGGAGTTAAGTTTTTGAATGTTTTGTGCATTATCAAGAACTATGCCATCTGTACCCAAAAGTGATACACCCAGTTAAAATATAGGGTAACAATGGATAAATTTCCTGCAGAAAAACACGGGCTATACACACTATATGAGTAGATTATTTTAGATTTAGGACTTTAAAGCACCTTAACATAACCATAAAGTTGCTTTAGTTAAAGCTCCTCTTTTAAACTTGATGCATTCAAATACAGTTACTCACAACCCTACACACACCACTCATCAAAATAACTGCTACAACCAGTACACATCGACCCAAATGACAGAAGACAGACATGGAAACTACAGGGGGAAAGTGACAATCAGTGTGAGACCATATTGCACACCTAACAATGTGTCACCAGTTGGAGAACTTTACAGAGTCAGATATTCAGAAAAAAAACCTGCTTACACAGTGTTGAACATCATACCAACCAGCCAGACCTTTCAAGCAGACAGCCTAATCTGCAAGCTCACCCATCCCATTAAAAGCAGCAGGTTCACCTCCTTCATATGAAATACAAACTATTTTAGATCCACGTCTATTTGCTTCCAACATTAAGTTCAAGTTGCACGTGTTTCATGTGTCAAAAGGCATGGGTTTACAAACAACACACTAAAGCTGCACCTGGACAGATGTTAGGATCCAGAGCCAGGTACAGAGGGAGTTCAAATGCAGTTAACCCAGAATCAAAAACCAGCTTTTAAATATGCAAGAGAATGTTTCTGCTTTGAAATACCATTTCCTCATGGGAAAAAAAAAAAAGAAATTAACAGGACTACACCTGTGTTATGTTTCAGTGTATTCATTAAGCCTGTGACTAGAAATTAATATGTAGAAGAGGAACTTTTTCTTTTTTATAAAACATTTCATCACAAAGAAAACATTATTTCTACCTGGTCAGTCTTGAAAAAATTACAGAGATTTTGTTTTCATGCAAGTCAATACTAAAGCCGTGAGATTTTACACTATTAATCTTTAAGTCATTTGGAGTTGTTGATTAAAAAAAAGGTCACTTAGAAAGCTAAAAGCACTTATTGGAGAAAAACTTTTTACTGAAGAGGTTAATTCTTCCACTGAAGTTAAGAAATCTTTCCCCCCTAAACAAGCATGAACACTGTCATCATACACACCATACTGGGACCAGATGTGACCAATACAAGTATCCAATAAATAAGGTGAGACACTTGTCATATCAAAAAAATCCACTTAATTTTATTCCAGTTCTTAATCTTCCAGTTTTAAAACTTAGATGAATATATTCAAAAGGCTTCACATGACAATGTCAACATTCACACTTTGAATGGAAACATATTTCTAGTGTATTCAAGTGCACATGCCTGGGAATGAAGGACATAAATTCATGGACATAAGGAGAAGGAGAGAAAATACTTGTAACATCACTGCTACAGGCAGAGAGATGCACGACTGCTAAATAAAATGAAGTACAAAAGAATAACTAGAGGGAAACAGGACTGAGGAAGAACTACTTGAGATCACCAGAGACTGGAAGCTTTTAGAGATGGAGAGAACACATACATAATAATTCTGCTCTAAGGAAAACTTTTATAATTTTTTTCTTCCATGTTTTACAGCATTATTCACTTAAGAGCCATTTTTCATGCTAAGCAGAAATGTGACTGACCAAAACACAGCTAAGAGGTTGTGTGCACTCAGAGTGACAGCAGGATGCAAGAATTCCACCCAGGCACAAGTCTGAAAACTGAAACTTGAGACTGAATATGCTCAAGTCACCATAAATGCATCCAACAGACAAAAGGCACTTGTGTGCCTGATTTGAAGGGGGGGAAAAAGAGCAGAACATCCATTGCTTCTAATCCAAGATCAAACATGTAGGGAAAAATCCCCCCAGAAGCAGAGAGCAGCATACTGATGAGTTTGGTAATTCTTAAAGAATGATTTAGCCACTGCCAAGACATAACTTCAATAACCTACACTTTTGTTCCATGAATTATCTGTTTAGACTGAGACAAAAGTATACAAAATCAGTCAATGAAACTACAGAAATGACTTTATTATATTTCTTTAGTCCAAACTTGCTAAAAGAAGGTTGCTTAATGTCAGTAAAAGCCTTGGACCAGAAATAATGGAGAATTTATCCTTGAGATGAATGCTCAAAACAGTTCTTTATTAATCTAGTCAAATTAAAGGCTTAAGTGCCATTAGCAAACAAAATGAAAAACATGGAAGTCTTAAATGGTACAAACAGAAAATCCTAGTCATGAACGATGCCATTTGATGCAGTAATATTTTCAACGAGCAATAAAGGAAAATAAATCCTGCCAACATACTGAAACCCTCATAGTCAGGCTGCTGTTTCATATAGTGGTGAAGAAAAGCACGATAGATTCCTGTCACTTTCTCAGACTAACATCATATCAGATCTGTCATTCCTGGCAGGATGAAGCTCCACTACAAGGAGTGTCAGAAACTTTTGTGCCAGCAGCTATTTCATTATAAACTTAAGACACCTAATCTTACATTTTCTTTTCCATTTATGTCCCAATTCAATTGCAAAAAGCATGAAAACTCATCAAGATACAGCATGTAGCTCAAATATTTTCTACAGAAACATACTGCATTACAAAAATAATGCTTTTCCTAATTTCTTTCAAAAAACAAGTCCAGGCACTCAAACATAAATTAACCGGATCAACCAAACTACCATTATAGGCGTGCAAAGTACAGCACAAAATAATAATACTAACAATTCCATAGTTTCCATGTTCACATTACAACGGAAACATTCTGTTTTAAATGTTTAAACTTTATTTCAAGAAAGGAGAACACTAAAATAAGGTTGCTGGAATGTCTTCTAAGTTAAGGTAAGTTAAGTTGATACTCTAGTCTTAAATCTGTTTTTTTCTCTTTATAAAAAAACAATAAGCACAAAAATATTAAATGGCAGAGAGAGTGTAATTGAGACAGAATTGCTAATTCGAGTATATTTTAGGACACAAATGCCTTTTCAGCTCTATCAGAAGATAAGCAGCTGTTATGGCCTCCTTGTTCTAAAATTGGCCTTTGGATACCTAAAAGCAGATGCAATGGCAGCTGGATCAACTAAAGCAGAAAAGCACACAGAAACCTTGGATTAGAGCACTGTTAAAGACTAAGCCTGGGTGCTCTTTCTGCTTGATTTTGAAAATCACATAGTCCATTATGTGAGGAGCAAATTAGCTTACAACTCACCTTCATTTTTTAAGTCACTTCTTAATTAGCTTGTCTAGAATTTCTCAGTTTTCCAGATGGGAAAAAAAGGGTTTCCAGGCTGTCAACCTGAAAAAAACCCCACTTAGATCTGTGCAGGAATTCAGGCACTTGCAACAGACCTGTCATGCAGCACTGCTGCCACCTCCCCTCTGAGCACAGAATGATCCAATGCCACCCGGGGTGAGTAACTCCACTGTTGACCAAAGGAGGTAAAACAATTTGTCACTTTAGATGACAGTGGTCATGCTGAACCGTGCTCAGCATGGCAGGACAAAGGAAGCTGAATGAATGACTGCTGAAGATCTGTGGAGTACATCTTCTGTTTTCTGTAAGAAAACTAGTCTTATGGTTTGAAGAAAAAACTAAATCACAGAAAGTCACAAAGCAGACAAGACACGTTTTAAAACATATTCTGGCACCAGAGTATCTGCATGTTGTCCATCTCCAAACTGACTCTCGGGGTTTTTACAGAAATATGTCAACCCTATTCACAGTGGCAGAAAGAAAATGGACTCAAGAATAAATCCCATCAAGTGAAAAGTCTGAAGTCAAAAAAGAACAAAAAACGTGACACTGTAAGAAGTGCCAGTGTCAATGAAAAGCCTTTATCCCAATCTTCCCCACAGCTCGTGTACACAAACTCTTTCTGCATTACTTTCCTCCCTACTGCTCAGCTGTGTCGCCTGTTGCTGCTACTCCCTTGGCTACCACAAACTTCAATTAGTCTTCTTTCAGCTTGCAAATGCAGCAGCTAAAGCAGGATGCTAATTTCTAATTAACTTGTTGTATTGCATTTGCATGGCAAGGTTCAGGTAGCAGGGGGCCTTCCCCCATGTCTGACAGAGCCAACGCCAGCTGGCTCCGAGACAGACCCACCGCTGGCCAACGCCGAGCTCGTCAGCAGCAGTGGCAGCACCTCTGGGATAAAGTATTTAAGCAGGATGGCGGGGACGGGAGGAGAATAAACCTGTAGCCAAAGAGAGAAGTGAGAATGTGTGAGAGAAACAACTCCACAGACACCAAGGTCAGTGCAGAAGGAGGGGGAGGAGGCGTTCCAGGGGCCCAAGCAGAGATTTCCCTGCAGCCCGTGGTGAGGCAGCTGTGCCCCTGCAGCCCACGGAGGCGCAGGTTTATCCTCTATCCAGAAGGAAATATAACGATAGTATTCCATTTCAATGCAAGGACCAAAGTCTCAGTGCACCAAAGCTATGCCGCTTATCTCTTAAAAGACTGCCTGACAGCAATGACAGCAGAACCAGGTCCAACGTGAAGCACAAACAATAAATGAAACTCGAAGACTGAATTGTTTCTTCATTACTCATTGTTCAAGAAAAGGTTCAGAGGGATCTAATCACAGGTTTCCAGTATCTAAAATGTAGTTGTAGAGAAGATGGGAATTGCTCCTTACACCAGGATACGCCTGTATTCTTTTTCAACAAAAATCTCTCTTGAAAATGTGTTAAAAACTGAATTACTTTCCAATGAAAATCAATATTAAGTCACTGTTGTCACCACAAAGTATTCCAGACAATGAAAATACTCTGTATTACAAAAAACATTAACACCCCTCCCCCCCCCCCCCCCCAAACCACTGACCTTTACTAATTGTTCTCTTCAACAACAAAGCATCAAGAATTAAAATGAAATTCAAAAGTTGAATGTCTTGAGACATTTTAATATTATAAAGCCTTGGGTGAATGTGACAATATTTATATCAAAATAATCTTTTCATTTCTTCTTTTCTACCCACATACTACTTTGAGTTTTGGACAGATCTACATCTATGCTTTTCATCTTGCCTGTAGTAATACATCATTAGTGACGTGCAGTTTTGCCTGACTGGTAATTTGTTTGCCAGGGGGGAGTGAAGAAAGAGTGTTTTGTTTGCAAGATCTTTTCCCTTGGCAAGAGAGTGAAGACATAGGAAACATGAAGGATACTGTTTCTCTGAAAAACTTACACATTCAGACCAGCAGGAGCCTTAAAAAAGAATGTAGTTACACTGCTAAATGACTTTTTATCAATTTATCATCAATTAGGACAAATTAGGAAGAAGCCATCTTCCACAAACTTGTGCTGCCTGTATGAAGAGTTACTGACGAATAGAAAATCAAATTTTCCAGAACAATTCTACAACATCTTCAAGATGCAACCTTTTCTCCCTTCTTATCTACTTGGGTAAAATCCATCTTTCACAAAATTAAATTATTCTGGCTTCAGACAAGCTCCACATTTCTTAACCTTTAAAACTACTGAAATGTCTTCCCACTGCATCCCTTCAGCCACATTAATTTACACATTTAATTTATGGTGCATCCATCCAATACTGCTGCTTCTCTCACTACATTAAGCATGAAAAGCTGCTTTCTAATGCCCTTCAGGGTTCAGCTTTGCTGTTTTGGCAACATTGGCCCCTCAATCAGATCAACTTTTGTCAAACCATCCAAAAAGCACCTCTGCATTGTCTTGCATGTGACCCCTTATGCATAAAGGCACCTTAAAAAGAAGCAGCAATAATTTCTTCAGAAAACCACAAAGTCAGCAATGGCACTGGCACTTGGCAGTCAGAGGGATGATGTACAGCAGCTATCACCTCCTATGCACTCAGTTTGGTTTTCCACAGATCCCCAGCCTATCCATGAGCTCTTACAGCAGGAACTACGAGCTCAAGGCTGGCACAGCACAGGTTAAGTGTTACAAGTGCAAGTATGCTACAATTGTTAAGGTAACACTTCACCTCTTGCATTCCCAGCACGAAAAGTTGGTTATCTCTGATCAAAAGCCACCAAAACTAAGAGGTGCAGGCTGATTGCAGAGCACTCTGCAGGCACAGGAACAGCAGAGACTCAGGCCTTCGATGAGATGCTACCCTGATCCAGCTGCAAACACCCACACGCAACATCTGCTGCGTCAGGGCTGCTTAGGAGCAAGGATTAAAGAGGGCATCAGACAACATTTTAAAAAAATATTCTCCATGGATTTTTCTCTTTAATTGAAAAGACTAAAATACTGTTCCTTATTACCAAAATAAAATAAAAAAAATCAGCAAGAATCTATTCAGTTTGGTGCCTTGAAGCAAAAGCAATTGTTACAAACATAAGTTGTGTGAAACTGGTCCAAAGACAACATTTTAAGGAAGCTTTGTTAATAAAAAACCAACACACATCAGTTCAGACTTCCTTAAATGCCATTTACAAGCAGTGCAATTTCAGGTAAGCCACACACAGTAAAAAGGAAGTGAGACTATTTAATAGAACAGGATCCACTACACTGAACTCCATAATATAAAGCCATATTTAAAATCAGTGCAGGTGATTCTTGTTTTATGTAAACCATTCAATTGCAAAGCTAGCTTGTACAGCACACAGAGCACTATTAAAGCAGTGTACGCATCTGGCTTGTGAAAAATACACTCTAACATGCAGGATGCAACCTCACAATGGATATATTACCAACGTGCAGAGCATAAAGCTCCAAAAGATCTATTGCTTTGCTCTCATCATCCCAAAACATGTCCCAAAAGGGCCCAGAAAGATGCCTGTACCAAACCAGAATACAAACTGCTTCACTGCATAGCCACTGCAACCTTTAATAAGACATTGTACAGCAGCAAAGCAAACCCCTTGTGCTGTTACATGGAGAAAAGAAAACCTTTATACAGTCTTAATGCGATCAAACCTGTGATCTCAAAACCATTCAGCAATTTCAACCTCTGCATAACATTTGCAAGAACACAATTGTGTTTCTGTGTTCCCAAGCTAAAATGGGATTATTTCACTGCCTAAGTACACCAGCATCTGTGCCCTAACAGATCTTGGCTCTCAAGTCAATACGTGTTTTGGCAGTTATGGGCTTCCTAAATTGAACTCCAAGAGTGACAAGTCTGACAGTACCAAAGTCGTTAAATTTCAAAGCAACTAGAGTGGCATTTCACATAAAAATTTATGTAACTGAAGTTTAAAACCAGACCTGTCTGTGAACACACTTCTTAAGAGAGATGTAGGACAATACACAGCTGGAGCACACTTTTACTGAAGTTCTAATCCACTACTTTGTGTCTGCCACAAGCCATCAGAGGTCCCTCCTCCCTTTGTACATTATTTCTAAAGTTTATCTGTTTCAAGTGAGCCTCTCTGTCCATACCAATGACCTTGAAGAGGACACTGCCTCCAATCTGTACCTTGTGCCTAAAACAGCTCAGCCTGCCTGCTGCAGTTTGAATCCAACAGCCTCACCCAGAGCAGGGACAGGCAGCTCTTCCCCACCAACACTTCGCCTGCAGTCAATCCCACAGACATGACTCTCTGAGCTGCACAGTGTGAAGAACCAGGCTAGTGAGTCCCATGCACCTCACATGCCTTACAGGTGGCAAATGGGTCCTTCCTCGCCCCCTTCTCTTCCATTCTTCAACATCCTTATTTTACTGAACATAAAGTAGCAGAAAGCAGAATTTTTACAATGCTGAGGTGTATCAAAATATTGTTTTAAATAAAATATTCATATGAATTTTAAGTCAAATGATCAACTGTTCTATGCCTGGATTTGCATAATGAACAAAATGTAAACTCATATCTATGGTGAGACAAATCACAATACTGTGAAGCTTATTAAATGGCCCAAAAGCATCTAATCAAGGTGATGTAGAAGCATTCTCAAAATGTTTGTGTCCTTACAGATTTACCATCTCTTCATTGTTCTATGGACTTGCATTTCACCTGCAGTTTCCATCCCTCATAACGCCTTTCTCCAATATAAGTCACCTGTGACTATGACTTCAGCATATTAAAGCTCATTCATCACCACCTGTACTTAATAAATCCACACTAGTGAAACAGACTCTAATGAAACAAGGTTGATTATATAATCATTGCATATAAGGAAGAAGGCACACAGAAGCAATCCAGCCAACACAAGTAAACTAAAAACCTGTATTGTTTGCACAAAGACAACAGGACTCTGACATTTGGATCCCAATTTCTCCTCACTGTTAAGTGAAAAAACATCCTGATAAAAAAACAGCTGCTGACTGTCAGTTATTTTAAGAGCATAAAGCTTTATGTAGTTCCTGAGATCAGGGAAGGCCAACAAAGCATATTAGTCCATTCATGAGGAAACTGAATAGCTTAGATACAGCATGTCCCTTCAGTGTCCAGCTTGTCACATACACCCCTAATCTACTGCCTACCAACAGCACAGCTCAAGTACCTATTACTATTGCACAAATTAGACTTCCTCAGACATGAACAGATGTCAAGTAGAACAAGGCACGCTCATTCAGCCTGTCTGGAAAAAAATCAGCATTGGGAATGAGTGTGCATCTCTCCGTTTTGGTTGAATTTTAAGTTAAGTATTATCCAGTACACTTAGGAATTAATACTTCTGAAGTTCGTGAATGTAGGAGTCAATATTACATAAAATATTGCAAAATTGCTCTTTATTAGCACAGCTACTTTTTAACTTAATGGACTGAGTTGCAGTGTATATTTGAAGCCCTTCAAAGCCTGCTGCTTGAGCATTCAGGTGGTGAAATGTTTTTTCATTTTTCACCAGAAATACTAAACATCAAGTGCACAGTAATAACCACAAAAATAACAGCAACAGGCAAATAGCAATTTCCTTTATACACCCCAGACTTCATAAATACACCTCAAAGAGAAATATATGGCAGCACAGAGCTTAAAGCCAAGGTTATGGTCAAGTAGAACTGGGAAAAGGAACCAGGTCCTGCACATCCACCCTGAAACAAGGACTAAACCCTATTCTAACTCACAGCTTATCCCATCATATCTTGCAAACCTTCATCCTTGCAATCATCCCATAGGAACTAATGGAACTGGCCAGATAATTATTACCTGTTATTGCAGCTACTGATGCTGACACTGAGGAGTCTTAATGTAGGCAAATCCCAAAACACTGTTCACAGTGTCACTGGCTGAGAGCCTTATCCGCTCTCTCAGGTATCGGAGCACAACCTGACCCAAGCACATGCTGAAGACTGAAGAGTTGACTGCTATGCAACTAAAAGATCCCTTAAAGCTACCATCTGTATGAACCCAATGCTAGCCCCACAAAGTAACTATTTTACACAGAGCCTTTTTTGAAAATGACCTCACTAAAATACAGTCAACATCTGTAAATAAGCTCAAACAAAAACGTATGTATAATCAGTAACTGTGGCATCACTAGGAGAATATTTCAACACTTGGAACATTTGTATCTGAACTATGCTTCTTGTTTAAACAAAGAAAAAAATCCAACCAATTTCCAATTTTATTAAGAGGATAATAATGTAGATTTCTTATTTAAAAAATAATGAACTAAATAATATTCCGTATTATTGTTGCTACTCAGCCAACTGCAGCAAAGTCTTCATGGACTTTGTCCACACAAAAAAAGAAGTGATCTCAACATCCCAGAGTAAATCAAATCAACACTATCTCCTGGGTAAGTCAGCTGGATCAGCACTAGGATTTCTCCTGCTGCTTCATAAAGACTCCAGCATCTGGCCAGGAGACTGTTAGAAAATCTTCATGCAGCCTTCCTGAACTGGCAAGCAGAGCCTGAAAGAAGCCAAGGGAAAGATGACTACAAGCCAGCATTATCCTGAAGCAGATTTTCTCTCGACTGAAAGCAAGGCAAACTTTCAAATCAGGCACTGTTTTCAGACACCAAACCAGAATGAGGAAATAGCACATTAATGACAATTTTTAAAAAAAAAAATAGTTACTAAACAAATCACAAAACCATATCTATAAAAATTTGCATAGGGCTCCAGGATGAAGAAAGCCTAAAAACCATTTCAAAATCTTTTTCTTAGATAGAGGTTACAAAAAAGGCAAATCCCATGTAAAAACCCAAGCTTGCTCCTACCGAGGAGTTTAAGCAACCACTAGTCTACTATAATAAGAGGATTTTCTTTTTAATTTAAGAAAAAGATTGTTTCATTGTGTAGCCTTAATGCTACAAATGTAGAAAAACTTAGAAATCAAGGTGCCTGAGGTAAGAGCAGTTCTTCTGACTTAAGCTCTTCTGTGCCAAGAAAAGCACTGAAGTTGCTCACAAGGGCACCATTCTCCTAAGATTAGTTAGAACAAAGCAGTAGCTCCAGAATAGCAAAGCTTATGGTTTAAAGGAAAGCACTCAAGACCACAAAATTAATATTTCACTTAAATAAACAAACAAAAAAAAAGAAGCACAAGGACTATCATGGAAAATCATAAAATAACATGATGTTTTAATTCACAACTGTTACTGGAAATCTGGCAAAAAAAGGGGAAACACTGGGACTAATTACCCCAGAGGAATGAGCTGACTGAGTGTACAGCACTAGAAACACAGCATATTTATGGAATCCATTTGAAAAGTAAGACATTGCATTACCTAACTGTGATCTCCAAAAATGACCTTGTTTCCACAAAATCAAATCCTTTAACTACTTATTTAGGTACAGTTATATTCTGACATAGATGTTCTTCCTTTCCTGTCATTTTAGGAGCATAGTTTACCTTTATGATCGCAGCATATGGTTGTGTTCCTGCAGACAAGAACTGCAAACTTTCAGGAAAGCTTCTACTCAGTATTACTATTCCCATCATCTTTATGGCAAATATATCAGACTTGCAATCAAAACTGGACAAGGACAATACAGTGTTAATACCCTCACACGCAGAATAAGCTTCTGTCAGTTAACCCTATTGGAGGTTCCCCCACATACACAATATCAGGGGTTTTTACTGCTATCTCGAACACTTCCAGCAGTCAACAGTAAAAGTCTTTGGTAGACTGACCACTACAGACAAGTTGGGCATCATGGTTAATCAGTCATGAAACCAAACATACTCTATTGCTCTGTCTTGAGCTCTTTATTTCAACAATCAGCTTTGTCTGTGGGGTCCGTGAAGGGCTCTATATTCACAGCTTTCCAGACCCGAAAGAAACTGTTAGACAAATGGCACAGTTATTCTAAGTTACAGAATTAAAAAAAAAATAAAATAAAAAAAAAAATTCCACATTAGCATTTTGGGCTTTTTAGCAAACACATCAGTTACTCACAAAGTGTCTCTCCACATCATCTCTGATAAGCGGAAATATCTCCTCTGTTCTTCATGCACCTGTAGTCAAACAGAAAAGAACTGAAGCAGAGTCACAGACAGACATCCCCTAACAGCACCTGCCTGTCAGCTTCGGTGGGTTTTCACAAAACAAACCAAGATTTGTTCCAAACATTCACACACAATATATCTTTCTCCGCATTTCACTAACTTTCTCTGGTAAAATTACAGAGATAAAAGAGCACAAAAGCAAGAAAACTGCTTCTTGTTAACATGCCTTATGCTGTGGAAACAAGGATGAATTATGAAAACTAATCAAGTGAACAGAGAGAGCACATGCTCTAGATTTTTCAAATAATCTCTTGGTTTAACCCAGTTGTTCCTGAGCCTGCCTATCCCATGAACAATTTACTAAAATGGAAGCTGTGACTCATTAAAGTCACCTTTTAGGAAGGAGAAAAACAGCTCAAACTATTTATGTTGCAAGATGTAACGACATTAATTTGCACATAAGTGGCCAAAATCTTAATGAATTCTATTTTCTAGATCCAATAAAGTTGACAAACTCCTTGTTCACTTTTTCTGTCTCAAGAGTATACCTTACAGCCTTTAACAAAAATGAAAGACTACAGACTATATTCTGGTTTGTGAACTCCGACTTCCACTTGAAGGGACAGTGACAAAGTTGTAACATTTCGATTTGCTGACATTATTTATCAACAAGCATTAAAAAATATAAACTATGCAATACCTGTGAAAAGAGCCACACTTCAGATTTTCAGTCTTTTATATATTTTACATTTATAAACATAAGCGAATGATGAAAATTTTGTAGCTGTGTGAATTTGATATTTCTTTAAAACAATTTGCTATTAATTCACAGCCCAAAGCAGAAATTCCTATTTCTTAGTCAATACTTTTAACATATGAAGGAAAACTTGTATTTTTAGATACTGTCACAAAAGAGTAAATCTGTGTAACAGATCTGAAATAACATGTCAGATTATATATAATAGGAAACAGAAGCCTCTGCAAATCATCCTCTCCCCTCCAATTGCTCTGTACCATGAACAATAAAATTTTGACTTTGGAGAGTAAGACACAAGCACTCCTGATTTAAGAGCCTGTCTAAAATCTTAGTTTGCTAAAGCAAATTTAGACATTTAGTGGAAGGAAATCACACACAGTATTTGTAAGTATGAATTATAAATTCACTGTGTGCTTTGCAATACTTTAAACATGCCACAACTCAGACAGCATCAAACAGAATTGTTTAACAGCATCCAACTTGCCCACTCCCTCCCACTGATGCTACAGCAGTTGCTAGAATAAGGTAGTTCTTAACTCCTGGTGCTGCACCTCAGGACATCCTTGTTTCAAATAAACTTCAGGTTTTCCTCTGCTAAAGAAATTTGTTGAGTAAATAGAATATATTTTATCCATCCTCCATCATAAAACTACATGTTCAAAATGTACCAGATACACCTGAATTGCCTTCCTACCATCACACTCAGTAATTTGTGAGTCCTACACAATGTACAGTGTGGTTAATGCAGTTAGGATGGATACTGCCGTCTCAGCCCTTGTTTTACCATCTTGTGGGCACTGCAAAGGCTTCTCTAATGAGGCCAATATATTACACAACAGTATAAAGGGATCAAAAAAACTCCATGTTAAATTAGAGTTTTTCATACTTGGAAAAGTTTTAGTAAACGTTCACCTTTAACAATAGAGCTTCTCTCATCCTCACCACTGATTCTACATTTCCAACATATAAATATATGAAATTCTCATCTCCACTTGCAACCTACAGCTGCTTACTATGGCCACAAAAAGGACAAATTTCATCACAAGCAGGAACTTGCATTCCCCTGCCAGGAGTTGGGGGTTGAATTTCACACTGTTGTGCAAGTTCCTCAGATCTCTGGTTTGCAGTGTTTGCTCTTGTAGTTGTTGCTGCTGCTGTTATATTTTGCCATCATTCTTTCAGAAATGCAAAAAGAAGTACATATATTTATGAATAATGATTCATTTCCTATATAAACCATTACATTTGTTTCAACAATCTTCAGCCTGAATTCATGAAGACAATTTAATAGAGGTGCGGTCAGGGATAGGGTCATGTAAAATTGTTGAGCATTTCAGAGAAGTTAAACTACTTCTAATTCCAGCCCCATAAAATAAATAACAACACTACATCCTTTGGTCAGATGCCACTGAACACAACTCACATAGTGGATACCCTGTGGAAATGCTATATTTTTATGTCCATGTTTCATCTGTCAGAAAGTTATCGATTATTGAGGATTCAAAATGCATACAGCTTATGTAGGCTACTGGTATCAGTTACAGTCAGGTCTTCAGAAACAACAGCAAATTAGTGACACAAGATATGCTGAGGAGTGTGGAATAAAGCGTGTTGGGCACAGCCTCGGAAGCCATTAAATGAACAAACCCACACATCCTCAGGGGCAAACATGAGCATAGAGAGAACATGAGAAACACTTGTCAGGTCAGAGGACAGGCCTCAGCAAACACGTCATTCCTACAGCAGGGAAATTGTTTCCAAATGATGCTCAGAAATCACAGAGCTGGCAGATGCTGGGATTGAGCCTGACCTACAAGGGTGACACAGTCCTTCCTCCAGCACAGCCGTCAACGCGAATGAAAAAACGTACCAAAACACAACTGCTGAACAACAGACTGGTCACTAATTCCACAGGGAGCAAGAGGCTAAATTCTAGCCTGGGAACACCAATGAAGGACACAGTCCCATGTTACACCTGGTTTAACCTATCGCTTGCCCACATTGTGCTGAATTCCACAAACCATCCAGCTGCACAATCCAACAGCAAACAGCTGTTGGAGGGCAAGCAGAGCCCAGCACAGCCAGCGCTGCCTCCGGTCAGAGGAGCAAGGGGATCCCACTGTCCTGCTGGCAGCCACATATGCCCCAGCACCCACGGTGCAAAGGGCAGAGGAAAGCAGCACTGCCCCTCTCAGCAGCAGCTGATTAAATCAGGCATCAAACTACACTCTTAAAGAACTGGTTTAATATCTAAATAAGTAATAATAAGAAATTCTCCCTCTCAATACTGAGAAGTACATGCCTAAAAATACATTACTGTCTTAAAAGTTGGATGTAGACTAGTCTGATGCTGGCAGTTTTCACTTTGGACACATTTCTGGAGGTCAGCACAGTCTCCCGGTTTTTGTAACAGCCATCAGAGTTGCACTACCCAAGATCAGCATTAACCTGTATCAAATATCACCTGATAATCAATAATTAACAAGTAGAATCATGACTAATTCCACCCACAAAGTATATAAGTATTTAAACATTTTCAATAAAAATCAAGTCCAGGCACAAAAGAAGCCCTACATTACAGACTATGGAAAATACAACTTAAGCTACAATTTGCTTCAGTCAGTCAAGGTGCTGCATTTTGAAAAACTCAGTGTCATAAAAAAAGCCAAAGAACTGCTGAAATTCTACTCCAGGTAGCAGAACACATCTTATCCTAGTGGAAATTTAGTAATTGTATTAACTAAAAAAGTTTTACACACCAAAAGCAGTGCTCGTTAACTGCAACTACAGGATGGCCTTTGTTAATGTACTTTAAAAATACGTTCAATAAAAATTTTATTCAACCTGTTGCAGGAACACAAAATAAAACAAGCTGAGCATGTTCACACAACCTTAGAAGTCTTCTGGAATATTTCATGTATTAAAAAAACCCAACTTTCTTGGTATAGTATTTCACTCACACAGTAAGAGAAAGAAGTTCCCTAAAGCAGATGGAGCCATTAATACACCACTTACAAATCACACCCAAGTAAAACACCTGCAGTTTAAAATGGTACCACAGGCAAGAGGAAAATTCTATATTGGATAGCTGTGCTAAACCTAACAATCCTAGATTGGTTGGTCCTGTATTATGCTCTCAACATTGGGAGCTTCAGCAATTACAGCATAGCATAATCCAACCCCAAGGAATAAATGGAGTTCTCTCCCATTAGGTTGACCCCTAGAAAGACCATCTCCACACACAGTGATCCCAGCCAGAGGCCAAAGGAGAGGGGGACAAGGAAGAGGCTGCAGATGACACACCACAGTGAAAGTGAGTTTAAGATGCCATCACGGGGAGGGGACAAGGATACAGCAGGGACCGGTGTCCCAAAACACAGGAAAGCACAAGCAAGAGAAGGCAGCTCCCTGCCAGAGCCACGAAGACCTGACAGGTTAGTAACTCTCCTGGGTTCACATCAGCTCTGCTCCTTGGACAGCAGCACTGATCTGTCTCTTCTCCTCCTGGCTTAAACACCTGCACCATCTCATCATTCCCAGCTGCAGCTCCAAGCATCATTCAGAGCTGTGCTCAGCACCCAGATGGTCTGGCAGTGGCAGCTGCCCAAAATGCTGTTGTCCTCCTACTGCCACTCCTCCACCCGCCATCCAGAGCAGGCCCCTAGCAGTGACAACTCCTGCTTGTCTATGTCCAGATGATAAAGTATATCCCTTGCTACTCCTCTACTAAAGGCTTCTGGGTCTGTGGTTGTGACTGGAAGAAGGTTTTTAATCTCAAGAGCCCTGAAAGTACACAGTTAGGACTCTTAGCCTACACAGATTGCTTCCATTTGTCAGGAACTCCACTCTGGGCAGTGCATGCCACAGATCCAATGGTATCAGAATTACCTGTACCACTGAGAAATTGAATTCTTGGTATTTCCTTATTGCTACCATTCCCATATCCATGTGACAAGCAACTTTGGAATCAATTTCCACTAAACTCCAAGCCTTTCCACCTGTTATGACTTTCATCAAAAACATCTTTTACCTTCAGGCTTCACCTAAACCACATCCTTGGGAGAAGAAAAATCTACATATGCAAATAAAGGGTTGGGAAAAATGCTCCTAGATCAAGTTAGTCAGCATGATTGCAAACACCAATCACCATCAGCAAGCTTACTAATTTTGGAGTGCTGTTATGGGTGAAGGTGGAAGCTAAGGGAACCCAGGCTGCAGATCAACTCAAAGGCATTAGTTTTCCTTTATTTTCTGAAGGTATTTTGAGCAGAGCTTAAAAAGACACAATGACTGACCTGACAATTCAGAACACTCTAGGTCACAAATGAATCCAGAGCACAACACAGCTCACATCACTCACTGCCTTATCATAAGCCACACAAATTACATGAGAGCTGAACATGAGTCATTTCACATTTAGCTTTAGTTAATGGCAAGTGGCTGATTTTTTTAACATGACAGCTTTAATAGCAAAATGAAATTTAGATTTCTGATGCTACTTGTCCTAGAAATAGACATTAAGAAACTGCCAAACACAAAGATCTTTAACACCAGGACAGCAACAGTCCAGTTGTTATGGTTCCAATAACCACCTCAAAAGAAAAACAAGAGAAGAAGCTACATAACTTTTAGATAACTGACTGTCAGGGAAACAAGATCATTCTAGATGTCCCAACTTGCACCAAGAATCATTTCCCATCCTCAAAAATTCGTCTTTCTTAATAATCCCTAATAAGTGATTATCCTCTGACATTGCATACATTTATTCTCAACTCCCCAAGAAATTACAAGGTTTTGTTAATCTGTGAAAAAGCAAAGTTCTTTGTCTTACCTTTCACACAGTGAATTTGCTAAATAAGACATTAGGTTCAAAAGGAAGGAATGTTTTACCTCTGAGCAGCACAGCCTAAATTGTTAGCTCAGTCAATCCATGATCAGAAAAAGTAAACAGAAGCTTTAGCTGCATTCTGGTAAGATTTCAATGCTATTTAATAATCTACAAATACATACATTTATCTTTTTCAGGTAAGCTGAACAAACTCCTCAAAAAGCCAAAAGCAATCAGTCTTACCAGAATCTCCTTCTGTTACATAACTACTTTGTACAAAGAACTAAGCTCCCTGTGTCCCTGTTCTAATAAATGACATAAGGCTATTTAATTTGATCTACAACAACTTAACAATTACAGTATTTTCATCAAAGGAGAGTTCTGAGATTACCAAGATATTAGTCTTTCCTAACATCTCAGGTATATAAATCAGCTTTTGAAAGCCCTAGGAAAAACACTCCTTCCATGGAAGAATTAAACATGACATGGTCAGAGTTCTACAAAGGAAAACAAAATATTTTTCCATTTGAACATTTACACATTAAGTATTTAAACTGCTGTGAAGAGTTTAGATACAACAGTTATGTTCAAGAGATGTACATTTCCAGCTGACTATATCCAAATCATTACATGTAACAATACAAAAGCCTTCTAATTTCTGCTCCAGTGAAGGCTGACAAACAGTGCAAATCTTCAGCAGACACTGTTGACACTTTACAAACATGCTAGTCATCCACGCAGTCTCTCATAAGTCATCTATTTTGTATTGAGAAAATTAATCAGAATAATTTTCAATGCATCAATTTAAGGATGTCTACTGCAACATCTGGAAAAGGCTATATAAAGAATACAGAGCATACATACATAAATATTTATGTATCCTTCAAACTAGAAGGTCTCAGGCTACCAACAACACAAAAATATCTGAATATTTTGATCAATACTCAAGAATATCTTTAAAGCTGTCCACTTTCTTGGCTACATGAACTGTTTGATCAACATCTATTACACACTGAGTTTCATATAAGAAGATCACCACACAGAAGTCAGACATGAAGGCTCAGACCAAAGAACTAATTAGCCAAGCTCCCTGTCTAACAGCAGTCAACTCAGGAGCAGTGAGAGTGAAACGACACTGCACTCTGGCAGCTTCCCTCAGCCAGTGTTTTAGGGACTTCCTCCCACAAACTGCATCTGGAATTCAGGCTTTAGCACTTCACAATCCACTTTTTTCTTCCACTAATTTGTGTAATCACACTTCAATCTAATTTGCATTCAAGACATCCCACGACAACAGAGTCTTGATATAATTATACACGAGGTAACAGGGGAGTCTCACAATATAATTACACATTACAGGAAAGCATCCCTCAGCTACCACTTCAATAATTTCCTACGGCACCACTCACAGTTGCTGCCCACCTCCTGTGCCACAGCGACTGCAGACTTCCCCACTATTGTTTCCCAAAGCATGCTCCCCTGCTGATGCACTTCTCTGACCTACTGCACTGCCTCTTTACTTCGTGAAAAGCTGTGAGCACCTCCACACTGAGCTACACAATGTGTTGCCTAGTTGTGTTAATTGAACAGGAACAGTTTCACTGGGGTTTATTAGTTAAAAGAAAATTATTATTTGCATACACAAAGCATCTTTCTTACTGTTCATGGCAGGATCCCAGGGCTATGTTTCGCCATTCCCAAGCAGTCCAGGTAAATTTTGACATCTAGAACAAGGTTTGGGAAGAGAAAAAAAATTGTCACACACATTTGCACACTATTATTCACTGTAGATGTTATTTTTAAGAACTGCAGAGTAGAGCATCTCCAACAGAGTTAACTATTGGCTTCTGAAGCTCTTTGAGCTCTGTCTCCAGTGTGAGTGGAAAATTGGATAGCCTCACTTCTTGCCTGAAGGAAAAGTTCACATAACTCACTAAAAATCTGTGGCATCCTGCTTTTTTCCATGTATATGGAATATTTCATACAGAATTCTCAAGATCACAGATCCATATAAAAACCAATTTCAACAACAGTGCAGAAGAAAGTCAGGGTTAATTTTTGCTTTGAAGCTACTCAGGCAGTCACCCTCTCAGTAGTACAGCCACCATTTTATGTAAATCACTAAAGGCACACAAGTCACGGGAGGTACAGAATTCATACCCTGCACCATTATCCTAAGCCAAGCATGCTTTCCATAAATCCCCCCACAGCTGCTACCACAGCAGGAAGCTCTGGCCGGACTCGCAAAGAGAGTACCAGTCACGGTGGAGTTGAAAGAGCACAAAGTGACAGAGAAAAGTCATCTTAACAGCCACAGAACAACGGGACAGAGGGATTTAGGAGGAGACACTGCACTTCTTTTCAATGCTGCACGTCCAGCTGCAAAGGAGAACAGCAAGCAGCTACCCCACAACACAAGGAGTCATTTGCAATGGCAGTAGTTTTAATTCATTCTAACATAAAGCTGAGTGAGGATGCACTGGCAATCATGCTGCCAGCTTTTGTTTCCTCTGCATTTCCTCTCAGAAAAAAAACCAAAAAACCTGAAACATTACACTTGGCAAATCATATTCTCACATTTCGTTATTACCAATAAGTGAGGGTCACTTCTCTCATTCAACAAACAAACAGTATTTTTCCCACTAAAAGTCCTTGCCAACCTGAAGCTATTCACTCGATTAAAACAATAAAACAATACTAACAACAAAATCATGTAGCAAAGCACAGGTTAACCAATAGTAGGAAGTTAGAAGCACTTACGAGACACTCAAAACTCTTAATCAAAACAAAGGGTTTACCTGAAGATTAGAGGCTATTGCAGCCTTATATCATGAAGCTTTCTTCCTTCTGACACTCTTCCTTAAAATGTGTCAAATTACTTTGCTTTTTATATGCGCACATCTATGCATGGCAGTGATCAGAAAGATCCAAGTTCCAGAATTAAAATATTACTGTGTCCAGAATGACACACAGTTCATCAAGAAGCATCTTATACAGGTTGTTTTGGTGAAGAAAGCCAGAAAGACAAGAAGTTAGTAAAGTAGTTTCTGGTGGCAAGAAGCCCTCTAAAACCGAGAGTAAGGTCCAGGCTTCCCATCGCCTGAGAGCATTTTGCATAACCTGCGTCTCGGCAAAGCCGTGTCAGGCTGTCCCAGTGACACACACAGGCATTACAGTGGAGGGCCTTATGAAAGGCTCTCAGTAATGAAAATCTCAAACAATGTCAGACTTGTTAGACACATCTGGGATGGCACTGAAACAATAAAGCCAATACAAAGATAGCGTTTTTTCCTCCAACGCACTCATTTTTTCCTCCTCCCATTTCTTTTTCCACCATTATTTATGCTTGACTCCTTGTTCAGGACTGTAAAGCGTTGCCATGCAACCTCTTATCTTGCACATTCGCATTTTCCGGCCCAACTCCCTCCTACCATTAATTTTACTAATGAATAAAGTCTGAGCTAGTAGGGGGAGCTGGTTACAACCATAACGTGGACTTTTCTGTAAGCACGTGGGGAAGACAGGGCACTGCTGCACAGCAGCACCACCCCATGTGCCACAGCGCCTGGCAGCTCTACCATCCCCTGCATCCCCATGAAACATGTCTAAATATAACCACTTCTTTCACTCCACACCATCAGATCACCACAGATTAACCAGAAAATACAGTCATTCCCCATGATGATGATGAATTGAGACTTTCTTACTTTAATTGTAATCGCAGGGTTATTTGCAGGGAGAAGCCACATTTCTGCCCTTTAACTTGTGAACCTCTGCCCTGGGTTTGGATCTCCTCCTCCAGGTACAGCTGTGCCAGGGAAGGGCTCAGCACCCTCAGCTGCTTGTCCCTGCTCTCTGCCAGAAGGCTCCAGCTGAGCTGCTCGTAAGTACTTTCTAACCTATTTACTCAAGATCAACTGATACAAAGAGTGATTATTTAGGCCCTTTAAACCACTCCAGCTTATTTTGGTTGCCATTCTGCAGAAGAGCTCACATAAATGTCTAAGCTGCCAGAAGTAAGGTTTACAACCCCCTTATTACTGAAATGTTTTCTCCTTCTACAAACTGGGAATGATAACCAACAGCAGACAAGAAATCCCTGCTGTCATCCCAAAAGAAACTAGGGCTGCTGGCACACTCACCTTCACCCAAGAAATCAGTTTTAAGAGGAGGGCAAGTCTTACATCTGCTCAGTCCTTTCCAGGGAAGTAATTTCACGTAGCAAGGACACAGATCTCTGAGCTCCACAAGCCAGCACACCATGTGAGAACCTACAATAACACTGCACATAAGCCTCTGCCCTTGGAGGAAGGCTGGTAAAGGAAGGAAGATGCCAGTAAAGTCCATAAAGTTGCCTTAAGGCTACAAGTTTTGAAAGACAAAAATGCTACCACCACAGGCTAGAGTTAAGACTACATGTTCACTAAGATGTTACCAACAATGTTAACAGTTCTTTTCTTCAGTTGTACCCACTTCACCCACTGCCACCACAAAGCCAGAAAGTCTACAGTACCATAGCATGATCTGGGAACAGAAACTAACTGTTTTTTCATTCTGCACTTTTGAGGCACTATCATACCAAGGTCTTCGTGCATCACTGTGGCTCCTAAATACCATCAGGTATACACATAAGCTAGAACATAAATAAATAAATAAATAAATGTGGTAGGAACACAAAAGGTCAGGGTTCCTATCTTCTTGCTAAATAGAGATGCCAGGGGAGTTGTACCATGGCCCATTTAAAGCCTCACAGCAAACTCCTCCAAACGTTCAAATTTACATTAAGATAAGCTACTAAACCATTCCTAAAAAGGATTAGCAAAGATAGAGGCCAGGCTCTCTTGTAGCAAGCGATACCACCAGCATCACTGAGATAAGTGACTGAGTTAAGGACACTTCCACCAACCCCAAGACAGGTGATAACAAGGTCATCTCAATACTCTTATCCTTTAATGAACAAAACTCCCCATTTGGGCATTAAGGACAAGATTTTCAGACTCAAGGGTAAAATATGGTGCAAAGCCTCACTTAGATCATAAAATTTCCCACATTGGTCCTTCTGCCATTAAAGATGTGAGTGTTTGACAGTGTCCAAGCCTAATGAAGAACAGCGACAGTGAATGTTGCCACATTTGCTGCTACTCCCCCACGACAAATGTGAGCAACCGTAAGAGACTGGTCCGATTTGCACAGCCACCGAGGGAGCAGAGTAAGGCAGCTCAAGCAATCTCGTAAATTCAATATTGCTGAATTATCTGTATTTGTCCTTCAGTTCTTTTGTCCTAATTTCCAGTGTGAATGTGTAAGCTTGCAAACTCTTTCGTTTACATCTCTCATAGGACATACACCCCGATGAAAACCCTTCAATTCCACTGGACAAAAACAAGCTTAGAACAGCAAACACAAAAAAAGGGCCCAGATTAAATTTCTAGCTGTAAAGTCATTGCTGTATTACAAATTATATTGCTATCAACATTAAAGAAAATCAAACTGGTAATATTCTGCCCCTGTTAAAAGCTTCCAACGTAAACAGGCAATGCAATACAGTTGTTAATAAGTGTCAGCAATACCTCACATGCATTTTGTAACTCTAACTGCAGCTACTTAAAATGTTACTAACAGCTGAAAGATGATCAGGGATGTGAGCGGTAGTGATAAACTATTAACAGAAGTCTTCTACAACTCTGGCACCATAGTGGAGAATCAGCTTCTAAAAAAATTATATATATATATGCACACAGAATACATGCCAGTGTCTGTAGGATTCTAGTGCCACTCACGGCTTTCTTTAAATAACGGATGTGCTACTCACTTCCTCTGTTCTACTCAAGATCTGTGGGCAGCCATAAACTTGCCCAGAATCATGTGTGTTTCATAACACTGAGGCTGCTGGAGAGTCAGGCACTGAGAAGCCAGAAGTTGACAAGGCAGAAGAGCAGCCCCATTTCTTCCTCTCGGCTCCCTTCAAGAGCCAGATAACATCTGTGAGCAGGATGAAGGGCAGTGTTTGAATTCTCCAGGGATAAGTTTCCCCCCTACCCTAACGTAGTGCAGGATGCACACTTTAATGTAAACATTTATCTGAAAATACGAATTTATGCGTTATGTGGATCATTCAGCTCCCTTACAGATGGAAAACTAGCTGGAAAACAGCAGTTCCAGAACAGCTCTTTAAAGGTATCTGGAAACGCTAATGACTAGTTTGAAGTGGGAGCACTGCCCTTGCTGAGTTGAGTGATGCTTCATCCCGAGCATGGGCTGCGAGAAGCTGTACTGCTTTCCCTTCGTTCCTGCTTCTACCTGTGACAGCAAGCTGTAACCACGAGGTGAGTTAGCAAACTGATAAAAACGCTACTGAGTGGGTAAGTTTCCCATGAGATAAGTAGAGTGAAAGAAACCACCCTGCAACCACACAAGCATTAGCTCTGCCAGCAGAGCTGCAGCAGATTGGGGGACAAGGCAGGACCACCCAGAGGTGCCTCATCAGAGGCCCCTGCAGCACCAAACTGTCTCCAATGCCTCCAGCATCAGATTTTGCCCTACAAGTGTGAATCTTTGGGTTAATTTTCAATCCATGACAAGTTTCTGAACAAGTTTGAAATTTAAAAGAAATATTTCACAGTTCTTTCTTACAGAATTATTTAAATATGTTGAAAACATACTACAATCATGTATGACAGAAACAGAGTTTCAACTTTAAAGAGCTGGGGTTTGTGCCAGTACAGTAAAAACCTGCTGGATGTTTCAGATCATCATCTTAGCATACTGTTGGATATTTCAATTTAGCATTATCAGATAAGGTCAGTTGTTCCAAAGAATTATTCTCACAATGCTAAATTAAATGCATGTGGAACACACTCAAACTAGAGCAGACCACTCACATGGAGATCCCACAGAACAATGAGGAAAGAGGAACTAGGCTGAAATCCACATGTTTATTCTTGCTTTCTTTGACCTGCAGGATTCTCTCTAATATTTAATCATTATCACTCATACACCTCAAAAATTCTGTTAAATTTTGTCATTACATGGCACCTCACTTTCCTCATAACAGTTTGCACTTGACCAGATAGAGGTGTTAATCAAGCTCATTTACCACATACCGTGGTTTTCATTTGCCATGACACTAAATCCTGATCTGAGATTTCTGAATAACAGACTGATAAAATCAGTTTATATTCCTCACCAAGAAAAAATGAACCAAGTTCTTCCCTTGGTTCCCTGCAAAGATGGAAATTTACATTCATAACAGGACAGATGTTGAGCTCTGCAATATTTGTTAAAACATGTACTTTTAAGTCTTCCAGGTAAGGACAGGCACTCAAATATCATCCCAGCCCTGGTTTTAACCAGGAGACCCATGCAAGACATTCCCATAAGCTTTGTGCCCACTATTTTTCTTCTTGCAAGGCAGAACAGCTTAGACAAGACCTCTGTCCTAAAGCAGATTACACCTCCCACCTTCAGGCAAATAAAGAGACTTGCAAGAGGCAGGACAAACAACTACCTATGCCAGTCAGCAGGAGTCAAAGCAAGGTGCAGTCAGCAGGAGTCAAAGCAAGGTGCCCGACATCATGGGTAAATAGTCCTGTTGCTTTGCCTACTGACAGCCAGTTCTGCTTTTGGTCCTATCCACACCTGCACAAAAAACATCAGCAGTCTTGCCCTGTTGGTAGCCTTCCACGTGCATCACTGCCTGGGCAACCTCCAGAGCAGAGGTCCTTGAAAAGGGAGAGCAAAACGTGCAACCTGACAGTTCAAGCAGGCATGGGGCACCTGGTAAGACATGCTTTGAATATGGAAATTGAGAAGGTTTTAAGTTTTCCCCAAAATTTAAGCAACCAGAAGTCAGGGCAAAAGCCCTGAGAACTTCTTTGAAAGCAAAACTTCCATTCACAATCCATTTTCATTTCTACTTTCACCTGTGCATAAGCTTTCTCATATTTTAAAACATTTCACTTTAAAGTAACCAAGCAGAATAGCTTAAAAAATGGAGTGTGTTGGCATTGCCAAACAAATCTCACATTTCACAACTACAGAACACGCCACCAAGCAGCTGCATCGATCACAAAGAAGTTAAAACAAAAGCCCGAAGGAATCACACCAGCACTGTCATTAGTATTAACAAAGCACTGTGTCCACAAAAGGAAACAAGATTACGTATTTCCTACAGCAAGTTTAAAACAAAAACATTGATAACACAAATCAGTAGCTGGTGCATTCTTCAAAAAGTAGCACAGCAGATTCACTTTAAAACCGCTTCTCAAAACAGGCATTGAAGACATCAAATTTGTTACAGGAAACTGAACATGGAAAATCACTCCAATTTTCTTACTGTTAGTCTTCTGAAATACACAGGTCAACTAAAGGAGCCACATTTAAATTTTGTCCCAGCTTGCAAGCTCCTCTTGGGTTCAAACAGATCCCCTCCTACCCCACAGCCCAAAAGATATCATCAGGAAATCCATTTCTGAAACACTCCTGTCACCAGTACCAAGTCACACATTCCAATTCCCTGTATCTCCCATCCCAACACACTTACAGCCTGGTTCCCTTGTTAAAACCTCCTGACACAGGATACAGGCTGTCCACACTATATGACACAGCCACACTTCCCCCATGAAACATCTACTACTGTGTAAGGCCTTCAGAGGCAAAGCTTTATGAAAATAATTCAGATGAAACTGGAAAATTTATCAATTTCCCTGAATGCCCACTGAAAGTATGCCTTTGCTTCCACAGACTACAATCAAACACTGTTTAATTACTTCATAGTTTTCCACGGACACTTTGCTTAGGGATAGGCAATGTACAGGGAAAAATTTCTTCCACAGTAGTGTTTTTAATTTATCCATAAAGCTTTAATTTCCCCATTTTAATAAACCCGTTGCATCCCAAAGAGTTAAAAAAGAAACCATATAAATGTTTCCAGTCAGTATTCTGACAATGCAATACATCTGTGAGAATTAAAAAAAATCTGAGAGAACTTTGAAAGGAAAGCAGAACATATGTTGCCCCATCTATTTAAGCTTTTACCTCCCACTCACACTGACACCCGTACACACTATGCCTGATCTGTGATAAAGGCATCTATCCCTGCGAACTCACCCTCAGGCTGCCAAAATAAACTTTGATAAGCGATTAAGGGTAATTAGAAAAGTTTTGCACTATTGATACAGTGAAACAGCCAAACACCAAATACATTCTGAGGCTGCTGCTCTTAAACGCTTCATAATTGTTCAATTTTTTCCCACAGTGCAGTTTCACACACAGTTTTGCCAGTACAGATACATCACCTAAAAGAGTAAAGGAAAAAACCAAACAGATACTAAGCATCACAGATACTTTAGCAACGTAACAACCACGAAAAAGCCAAGTATTTTTGACAGCTTTGCTTGTGGTGTTTGTGGAGGTGAATGAGTAGTGCTAGCAGAAACACTTCCAGCAGAACACATTGCAGATTCCTTTGGAGTCTCTACCAACACATTTCTTTGTAGTGTGCACTAATTATCCTTTTCTAACAGCTGGACCACACCAAGAACATACAGCCCTGGAGGTAAGAGCAACTTATCTCTTATTTCAGGCAACAGAAGCTTTAAGATCCAGACATTCTGGGCTTGATCACCACTGTCAAAGAAACACATACAAGTATCATATTATACTGAGATACACTCAATATGAGATAGCTTTTCCATTTTTTTTTTTTTTTAAGAACTCCAACATTTTCCTCAGCCTGCTGGAAAACAAAAGAAAGAAAAAAATGACACTTGTTACTAGAATTTGTAGAACCATAGAATGGTTTGGGTTGGAAGGGACCTTAAAGATCATCTAGTTCCAATCCCCCTGCCATGGCCAGGGGCACCTCCCAGTAGATCAGGCTGCCTCATGCCCCACCTCATGCCCCACCAGTTGCCCCCAATTCAACTGGCCTTGAATTCAGGTGGAAAAGGCAAGGCTTTACTTTGTATGCTCAATTCCACTGTGCTTCTGGACAGTTCATGTGTCAGCACAAGAACCCTTCCTGCAGGAGCTACATCTCACTTCCCCCTGAGCCTCACATACTGCCTCGGTACTGATACCAGCTGAGCATACTCCCTTTCTCTGCTTCACCCCACTCAGCCCTGTCTCAAGTAGGGCAAATCCTCACAGGCTGTTTGAGATGATCCCAGTGCTCATCATCACTCCACAGACAAGCTTTGCTATAATTTGTGGGACTCCAGTGCAAACTAGATCAGGGAATCTGGGCATGACCCTTTTTTTCTGGCTGGGTACATTTGCTGATGTGCTTCATGCATCACCAGAAGCTGTGACAATGATACCATAAACTGCAGAAGTCTCCAAGCCACTATTACTGCTGCAGATTAGGTACAGCTGAACTGCAGCCACAGATGACTTTCAGTTTAGTGAATCTTTTACAGAAGAGCAGAAGAATTTCTTTAAAGCAATAAAGGAAAAAAAAAAAAAAAAAAAAGCTGGCAGGGGCAAAGTCACTTTAATTCATTCATTTTTGACACCTAGTGTCAAGCCAAGGCTCACTAGAAGCAGTGTGGCTTCTTTGAAGCAGAGCAGCATGCTAATTTGTGCTGGCAGCTCACTACAATTTTTTGAACTTCAGAAGTTAAGGGAAATGTTTAGAAGCACAATTCTGAAAATCACAGAATCAAAGAGATCACAAGAAGTGCATTCAGGATAGCACATAATCCTAGTTACTACTCAAACTTTTTTTACTATCAACACTCTGCAGCATATTCTAGTATTAAACAGCACTGCAGAACAGGCTTTACCATGAAATCAGAGAAGTGGGAAGAGTGCCCTGAAGGTTACTCATTAGCATTATCTCTATGTGTAGCTTACTCGGGAAAGAATAGTGAAGACTCTTCCGTGGCATTCTATTCAAATGTATGAGGCATATTTAAATGGGTAAAGGAGATATTTCTGATGCAGAACTCACAGCTGGTCCAAGTCAGCATCAGTTTCATTACCACTCCGAACATCCAAGCTGAAGGGCCCTTTGCCATACTAAACTGCGAAAGATGCGCACCTTGCATCTCCTGAATTATACAAAGGACCCGAGCCAAGGCTCCGAGGGTTCTCAAGTTAACATCGCACTTTTCTTACGGAGGCGAAAAGTCCTCAACAGCACCTACTGAAAACAGAGCTTGGCCTAAATTTTACGCGAAGAGGGAGAAGAGGAAACCGGCAAGTTAATCGCACCCCACAGCTCCATCCCCACGCCTAATGGCCGCATCCCAGAACTAACCCCCAAACTCCCTCCCGCACCCGGACCTCCCACAGCCTATTTAAACGCCAAGCGAACAATACACGCTGACGAGCAGAACGGGGGAAGGAAGAGAACGATTACAATGGCTGCACAACAAAGCCTGGAAAAGGAGAGTTGAAGACACTTTGGCGGGGTGGCCACAAGCCGGGCAGCGCCGTCCGCTGCGGGCCATGCCCCGCCTGGAGCCCGGTCCCGGCGGGTCCCGCTGTGCCCCCGCACCGGCGCAGCCCCGGGCAGGGCGCCTCCCGCCCGGGTCTGTCCCCCCCCTTACCCCGCAAAGTGCAGCCAGGACGCCCCGCTCAAAGGGAACACCCCCCCCCCGACCCGCCGAGCGGGGCCGCGCAGGCCCCGCGGGACCCCTGTGGGGGCAGCCCCGGGCGGGGGGGGGGAAGGGGGGTCCCCCCCGCGGGCGGTGCTCACCTGCGGGCAGCAGGAGCGGCAGCAGGAGCGGGCAGCACCGGCCCTGCCCCTCCCGGTCCTGCCCTGCCCTTGCCCGGCCCGGCCCGGCGCGGGCCCCGCTCCGGAGCGTCCCCGAAGTGCCGCCGCGCGGCCCCGAGACCCGCGCCCCCG
>JAWWEU010000138.1:8799197-8817531 GCA_035583155.1 Acropternis orthonyx
CGCGCGCACGCGCAGTGCCCGCGCGCGCCGCCGGCGCGGCGGCGCGCACGGGCACTGCGCGTGCGCGCGGGGGGCGAGGGCGGGGCCAGTGGGAAAGGGGGGCGTGCCCTCCGCGGGCCGGGATGGAGGGATGGATGAGGGGATGGGCTGGGACAGCAGCTCTGACAGCGCACCGTGCGGCACCGGGAGAGCTGCCGGAGGAGCAAGGCGGCGGGGGGGACAGCGAGAGGCAGCAACAGTCACTGAGTCACAGAAGGGCGGAATGGTTTGGGTTGGAAGGGGCCGTAAAGGTGACCTCTTTCCGCCTCCCGCTAGCCCAGGCTGCTTAGAGCCCTGTCCACTTCCAGGGACATTTGTACGTTTCCAGGGATGCGGCAGCCACAGCTTCTCTGGGCAGCCTGTGCCAGGGCCTCAACACCCTCACAGGGAAGAATTTTTTTAACATCTCATCTAAAGCTACTCTCTCTCAGTTTGAAGCCATTCCCCCTTGTTCCATCACTGCAGTTCCTGATGAAGAGCCCCTCTCCCACTTCCTTCTAGTCCCCCTTCAGATACTGGAAAGCTGCTCTCTAAGTCCTTGGTGACTTTGGGAATGCAAGTGATACACGTACAAAAACATCTCCTCGTGTTTCCACTGCCGATTCCTTCGGGATCAGCAGCATTATGAAGTGAAAGGCCAGCCCCAAGCTGCTCTCCTGACCACAGTGTTTGCTGCTGGAAAGCTCAGAATGGCTTCACCTGCTCCCATAAAATCTGCCGGACAGTAACCCTGAAGTTTCCTCTCTTTCATGTGGTGGCATCTTTGATTTGGGAACTGCTGTTCTTCTGCCATTCTGCCTGTATTGTTTCCTGTAAACACACATTTAATTACTTTAATTACTGAACCCCCGACATTCAGCAAATTTTTGACTGCAGGTAGTCTTAGGGCAAATAATGCCTTAGTTAAACCCAGTCAACCCTAATGAAGTTATAAGAATTCCAGCAATGCAATTGAGGGCAGATCTTGATGTAGAACTAATTATGAAGCCATAGGTAGCCTTGCAGACAAGACTGTAACCAGCTCCTCATCACAGCTCTGTAACTTCAGCTTCATAAGCATCCTTGGTTTGAAGGATGGCAGCTTTAACTCTAAAGGAAAGGTTGAACAACCTTTGAGACCATACCACACCATTAGAGAGCTGCTTGCTTTTAAAGTTCTTTTTTATCTGGATATTTTTTTACATTGATTTTTCAAAGCCACTGCAGCATCTATCTCAGAGTGAAAAATGTCCTGGTTGAGTAACTCTCTAACAGATTTGCTATGGGCAGTTTCGGGTTCACTTCTCTTCACATCATTAACAGCAAGTGAAGCAAATTCAGGCTCAGGGAATCAACCTATCTCTACACTCAAGCTGACAAGAAAATCAACATCTCATTTGCAAAAGAAGGCATTTTTTGTGTATATTTTTCCTACTTCTGTCCTTGAAAATGTCCTCTTGCATAAGCCAGCACCAGTCTCAACTTATCTTTACAAAACTTTGGGAGGAACACACCTCCGCTGAGAAGAAATATAGACATAGTAACACACTGGATAATTCACAAATTAGTTCCCAAATACTCCAGCACTGGAATGTGTTCAGTCACAGTGTTTTACAAAAGGCAGGTCACAACAGTGGGTTCTTCATCCTTTTGCTTCTTTCTTTCCCATAGAAAAGAAGTGAAAGTTGCCATTGAAACAGACTGTAGCTATAAAACACGTGACCCTCCAGATATTGCTCCGTTTTCTCCCAAGGCAGGGTAATGTCTCCAAAGCACACTTAACATAGGCTCTTGCCCAAATTTCAAACCCACACTTCCAACTACATGGAAACTCTCTGATCCTCTTTGCTTATTTACGTGGCAGAAGGTGGTTTTTTTATAGCCCAGGTTTCATGACATTCACACTTGAATATCCCCAATTTTTTTAACTGAGCGCTTGGCAAACGAATCAAGTGCTCATAGTGCTTCAGTGTTCTTCCAATAGTTCCACTTTGAGAACCAGGCAAGTTTTCCCAAGCTTTGCCTGGGAGCTCTCAGCACCAAAACCCACAGAGTGCCTCTGGAAGCCCCCAGGAGATCCAGCCCAGCTGTGCAGGGGGAGCCTGCAAAGTTCTGTTCAGCGCACCTAGGTTTTGTCACTAAGTATTTCTTGAAAATACACGTACTAGAGTTGCTCACATGTTATTTTGTCGTTAATAAAATTGTTCTAAGAATACTTTTCCACAAAGCTTTGATGTCTGTTAGGTATTTCTCTGCAAGAAATCCACATGAAATTTGCTGTAGACACTCTGTCAGGCATCTCAAAACATAAACACAAGACAAATACACAAAATTACTAATACAAAGCAATTTACAAAGTAAGTTTTTATACATAACTTTACAGCAAGACTACATTCACAAACATTTCCTATTAAAGTCTACCTATAGAATAGTTCCTTTCAAAACAGCATTCTAAGTATTTATACTAACAAATCTGACATTTGGTAGTTATACTGAACATAATTTGGTGTCCCAATATATGTTTTCAGCACCCAAGAGCAGTATAAAGGATGAACAGTTATCAGTTCAGAGAGAGCAGGTTTATATCCACTTCATAACCGTTTTGCGTTGATATTGCAGATAAGAAAGAGAGAACAATATCCATTAAACAACCGTATTTCCTATTCAGAATTTTTACAACTTGATTTTATCTCAAAAGTAAACACGTACCCACCACCACCTGAGACCGAAACATTTCACTCTGAGCGTTTGCCATAAATTGTAACAGAATTTATTACGAAGCAGAACACAGAGCGTGGGTAGAGGAGGAACTAAGCTCTGTTAAGTTTCGATTGCTCGTGACAATTTTGAGTCACTGTTTGTAGTTCTGCAGATAGTTACTGGTGAACTTAATTTGAGCATGTGAGGAGCTGCAGTTCACATGTAGTGAATACCCACACGTGTATTTAAGGCAGTGCTTCTGCAGCTGTTTCAACCAGCATTGCCTGCCAAAATGAACTGCAGCAACCATGACCCCTTCTCCAAGTGCAAGGCTACAGGTGGGGATACATCTTTGTGCTTCCAGCTGTGAAGTGCAGTGAGCTCACCTGCTGCATCAACACTTCTTATTTCCTCTTGCTTTCTGCATTCTGCAGTTTAGAAAAGTTACTTTCAGGATTTATACTTTTTCTATATTGAAAAATGTTCTGTGTAGGATAGATCTGCATATCCATGCCACAATAACAGCCTCACAGAATTAAAATCATTCTAAAATGGGAGGAGAGATGCTTATTTGTCAAGCAGCAAACACTGAAAATGTTTTGTGGTAAAAAAATCATTCATTTTAAGTATTCTTAAAGCTGGCTTTCCCCCTCAAGACAGCTTGATCCCAGCCAAAGTTCACTGACTACTCTGGTCCCTGCTAAAGTACAACACATCCTACAGAGCTGGAGCTAGAAAGTGACATCTGCTGAGTACAGGCAGTTTCCTGAGTTCGTGGCTGTTCCTGCAGGCTGGCATCCCATCCCAAAGGCCAGGACGTGCAGATGGAAGCTGCTTGGCAGCTGACCATCTGGAGTGGCTCTGTGAATGCTACGCCGGCCTCTGCGAGGGATAAAGGGATTTGAGCAGCAATAAGTCATGTTTGCTGAGGCTGATGAAGCCTCATAGAAAGTCTTTTTCAGAGTGGAGTGTACCTGCATCCTATTCTTGCTGTTTTCCCACGGTGTGAATTGGAAATTTCCCCAAGAATATTACCAAAAAAAAATAATAAAATCCCCTAGAGAGTAGAGCGGTGCTTTACCGCATTGTCCTACTCCATCTCCACTTCCAAAAGTACCCAGGAGGCACCAGCCACTTTCCAGGAACATCAGCAAGGAAAGCCTCCCCATTTCCAAGGTATTTCCTGAAAGGAAGGACAGCCTGGCAGTCTCTTTCCCTGCCCTGAGATGCAAACACCAAGCTACTTTTGGTGCTCAGCATGAAAAATGGAAATTTCAGCTTCCAGCCCCATGCTTTATGGCAGAGAAATGGGTATTACCTTCCTCACCACCCCAGGGCTGGTCAGATCAGAGCCAGCTGAAGCTCACAGAGCCGTGGCCATGCCTGCCTAGAAAGCTGCAGGCAGCCCTCAAAAGCAAATTACACCAAAATACATACTAAAGCTTTGTGGGAAAGAGATTTGAAATGTCTCTCCTTGCAGAGTCGGTGCCTTTGCAAAGTACCAGATATCAGAGCTGTTCCCTGTGCTTGGAAGAGGAAATAACTACCTGTATGTGCTGGCACACAAAAGCATATGCAAACCTTGGTTTACAACCTTTTTTCACTTTCCAAAATCATTTTCACAAATATCAAAGTGAGGATAAAACACCAACCTGAAGATTAATTTTTCTTGATGCCACTTTGAATGTCTCATCTCTTTTTGCGCTCTGTACAGTCACCCACTTCTGAAATGGTAATTACTGGAGTAGCAGGGAATCACAGACATTTTGCGCATCCTGCCCTCCTCGGAAGAAATGGGAAGAAATCAGCATAAACATCATTGCTACTCTTAGAGAAACATTTCCAATGTAAATGGAACATCTCACTGGAGAGACAGAGTTAAAATATTAAAATATGTAGGAAGGGGGAATTATTTTGGCCACTGAGCATTAAAATTCATCAGGGGAAGAAAAAGGCAGAAAACATTTAGGTTACAATTGATCCAAACTTTAGCAGTTTGATGAAATGTGAAAGGAGTGGAAGGAAAGATGGGGAAATCAGAGAAGATGACTGCAGGGAGTACAGCCCTTAACTAGCATTCAGGCAGAAAGGAGGCCATCCAGAGCAAGCAGAGATTTAGATGCCTCAAGGATTTGGAGTGGCTCTAAAATTTAACCTAACAACTACAAAGATAGTATCTGACCTAAATACATCCTTGCATTGTCCAGTGCAACAATAACCTCTATAGTCTGAGACCCTGAAGGACTGATATAAAAGCAACTGATATTTTAATGCTATTTTTAAACCTCATACATTATAAAATTGCTGATTGAGTTATTCTTTTCAAGACATACCAGCAGATCTTAGATTCTGTATCATGTCGGCTTTGCATAAATGGGTGAAGTGAGGATCAGACGGTCCAGAGGCCAATTGACCAGGGTATAAGTTCTCAAGGTGGACACACAAAATGTTTTACCCACTTTATCTTGCAAAGTATGATTGCAACATTTACACTTGTAACAAGGACTCCCTCATCTTCAGTCGACTAGATTGTTTTGGAAGCCTTCCTTGGGAATACAAGCAGTGACAAACAGCAACCTTTACCAGCTGCAATCTGCCAGTCCCAGCCTCAAGTCCTTCCTTATCGCAGAGGATTTCACTCAAAGGAAATAAATAGCTGTGGAACTTGTCATTTCCTCTGAAGTAATTTTGGAGTTTATCGTGTTTTTCCTCCAGCTAAACTCAGTGGAGCAGAATTTTAGATTTGGAGGAATAGCTATTTTTAAAATAGATTTCCTCATGCTCTAAATGTTACAATAAAATATCACTATCAAAAGATCAGAGACTGCTTTTCCTTGACTGCAGTAGAGAGCGATAAGCGAAGTAGTGCAAGTCAGGAAGTGCTTCCATAAAATGTCAGAGGAAAAAAGTGAAATTACAATATACAATAAGGTTTTTAGTATCATTGCCATCAATCTCTCTGTCTTTTTCTTTTTCTTTTTCTTTTTCTTTTTTTTTTTTTTTTTTTTTAATGTCTGTGCAGCAGAATGTACCAGCATTGAGCTTTGATGAGCTAGCATGGAGATGCTTTATGAATCATGAAATAATTATGTTCTCATTTACCATATTCAAGTTTCAGCAGAAATTCTAGGTTAATCAATGTCTTTTGCAAGTTCTCACTGTTCTTCTAGCTTGGGCAATTACTGGAAAACCACTTTTTGCACAGAATTACTAGTCACCACAGAAGAATACTTTCACCACTGTAGACTCTATATTCTCCAGGCTAAACAATTTGTCATTGCATGCTTATGCTTTTGTTCCCTGTTGGCAAATGGTACAAACTCCTCTCATATGCCTGCAGGGCAGCTTTCAGAACATGACAGGAATTTTAAAAAAACTAATAATAATTCTCAGCTTGAGTGAAATCACCTCACTTTTAACTCCTGAAACTGGTGATACAGATCTCTCTTATCACAAAGCGGAAATGGGGAGCTCAGTGCTGCCAGGAGTGCAGCAGGATAAAGAAGATTACTTTCATCTTCCTTTCCGTTCCCACAGGTGGGGATGAACAAGGAACAAGTGCCAGTGGAGGAAACTGTTTCAGCCAACACAGTTCAACCAGGATGCAGGAAGAGTGGCCTGTGCCAGATGGAGGGCTTATCTATGTAATTCCCCTTGGAGCAATAGGGAGAGCAGTGGCTTCTGATGAGGCAAAATAGCCCTGCAGTGCAGCACTGCACTCCTCATTTGCCACTGCACATGGCATAATTCATATGCTGGTTTGATACTTGGGAATCTCCTTCCATACAGGAGAAAGCATTACACCTTTGTTTCCTTGTAATTAGCAATAAGGGTAGAAAATGCAGAACTCTAACAACCTCTGTATGTCTTAATAAATTATAGTTTTTCACTATACTATCAAAACAGGATATAAACTTGTGTTATGTATTATTTTTTCTATCACAAAAAGAAAATAATTTTTAAAAAAAGGCCAGATTTTTCTTGCCTTTTGCAAACCCTCATGCTGATCTCTGGAGCACTGCTCATGTGAAAGTTGTAAGATCTGACCGAAGCTGGGTATGACACAACTTGGCCATGTCCTGGCAGAAGAACTGCCTCTGACCTCCCCTAATATCACAAAAGTGAAAGCAAGTGTGTGCTCTCATTCTCCAGAATGTAAGCTGCTAAATGGGCTTTCTGCAGCAATCAATAGTTCTTATATCAAAGCAATCTGTCTTTAGATTCACTCCCAATTAAAGATCACAATGAATAGAAAATAAATCATTGATTGCTGTCAGGAAATACATTAACAAATCCATCTCTGAGCAAGAGCAGCTCAATCGTTCCAAGTGGAGCAAATTTAGTAACTGTCAGTGATGTGGAATGAGTCCATTCATCAGCTGAGCTCACCCGGTAGCAAAGCATCTTACTGCCCTCTGAGCTATTCCTAAATATAGTCAAGAGGACAACATGGAGCGACCCAATGGCCATTTCCCAAAACAATGCCTCAAAAAAAGAATTTTCAAATTGCCACAGGATAAAATGTAGTGCCTCATCGTGATATTCCTGAAAGCAAGAGAATCTGCCCTGAGGCAGATTTAGGCACCTCTACTAAGGCTAACCAGCACTGCAGGAGAAACAGTGAAGGGTTTATGTGCTAAGTTATTTCGGCAGAGATAAACAAGTTGTTGTGAAATGTGCTCGCACCGCTGAGATGCTGCAGTGTGCACAGCATCAGCAGAACCCACTGACACCAGCTATCTCATTACAGGGTAATTTACTGCAGAAGCTCCATGGGTATAAATCCCAAGTTTTGAGCTGTGACTGCACTATAATTCTGTGCCTTTATCTTTCTGTGCAGCACAAGGATATTAACTGTGGAGAGAAAACAAAGAAGCTGCTCAGTCCAATACTTTAGCAAGAGGGGAACATTTCAGCTACTGCATACCAAATAGGTAACACCAAGATCTGCTAGAGCAGAGAGGGCAGAGGCAAATTTTGGAGATCCCCACTGATCCTCAGTAAATGGCATAAGGAAGGTAAATTCAGTAACAAAAATGCAACACAACACGCATCAGAAGAGAAATAAGCTGAGCTCCTTGCAAGGCTCACAGCCCAGCTCCTGATGGATGGCTGTGCAAGGTGTGCCCAAGGATGTCCGTGTTGGCCACAGAGGTTTAGTCTCTTCATTACCTTTCTAACGTGGGCTTCAATTAGGGAGGCACTTTTGACTGTAAATAACAGCAATCACAGTGTAGTACCATGGTTTCACTAGTTCTAGTGCATCTCCTTTACAGTGTAATGCCAGGTGGAAGTTGCATGAACAAATACAAGTTCTGTGTCCCTTGATAGACCATCCTAAATTTTGTGTCTGTGGAAAAGAGGGCACAGCAAAGAGTATCAATACTGACAGAAACCTGGATCATCACCACCACTCCTCGCTGTGCCTCAATGCCTGTAAATCCCTGCTTGTTGCTGCCAGGGGGTGTGCGTGTGTAGAAATACTATTTTAGTATTAAAACTTGATTCTTTGTGTTTTGGCAGAAGTTTTCAGCAATGTGTAATCCCCCTTTCAGTGAGACCAAATGAATTAGCATAAAGTGGAGGTTGTAAATAACAGGTCATCAGTATTGGCAAGGAAATTATAGGTGTTTGGCAGCACAATAAATACTGGAGGTGAACTCAGCCAATTTCTTTCGAAAGCCCTTATATACTGCTGGCCCCAGCTGCAGGCTACGATGGCTGTAAACATCACCCTTGAGCAATGGGATGGGGATCCCACAGAACATCTGTCCATAGGGTATAGAGGCAAACCCATACACCAAACAGAGAAATGCTGTACTGAAAGTAATGCAACAAAACAGAGTGTCTGTGTCAGTGAAGCTGTGCTTCATTTAGCTCAGCACATCAATGAAAATAATTTCCATGAAACTATATAGAAAGCATTTTCAAAATATCCTTGAAAGGCTCCTGGAAATAGTTGTGAGTGTCTGACAAGCCAGCACAGCGAGTGTTCCTCCTTGTGCCAGAGGCACAGGAGTGAGCCTTGAATGTCTTTTCTCCAGTATTTTGTTGTCTGGGCTCTGTGACAGTAACTTTTAAGTGATGACTGGAGACTGCATAGCCAGGAATTTGTGGAGTTTATGAGGCAGATACTCCATTTTCTTTCAGATGCCCCAGATATCTGCTCTCTAGCAATGTCTTCAGTGCCAGGGAGAGATCCTTAGGGAAGTTCTAATCCAGGTGGTCAGGCAGAGAGGGGAAAAGAAAACTGGTTCTACATTTTCCTTCAGGAGCAGAGGTTGCAACACACACCATCCACAGGCTGTGCCTTGCAGGCAGTCCTGTCTAGTCCATGATTAAGGATGCAGCTAATGGTCCTTTGTGATTTAAGAGCCAAACAGGATCACTTGATGTCAGGGTGCCTTCCCGAGGATGCTGAACACCCTGTCGTGTCTGGGTGTATTGTATCACATCCATTTAACACTAAATCTCTGCCTCCCCTCCCCACCTTAGCACGCTTGTCTCTACCGTGCAGAGGGGCTCCTGATGTTCCTTTCCACCTGCATGCCCCGGGCATGCCAATGGTAGTCGATATTCCTTCCATGGGCAGATGTACCCCTGGGGGGGAACAGTCACTGCAGTGCACAGTTTCCATACTGCTGGGATGCTCAGAGACTTGCTGGGCCATGCAGGGTTACCTCATAACTTTGCTCTTCTTTTTTTTTTTTTTTTTTTTTTTTGGAGAAAACTTAGTAATCATTGTGAGTGTCCATGCTGGGAGTACCATGGAAGGACAGAAGGATAAGATCAGTGACCAGAAAGTCATTGAGGCCCCTCTCCTTCACTGCTTTTCACCTTTACTGAAATCATTAGTGAGGATGGTCTTCCTTCCACACCTCCCTGGCTGTCATGTTATTGCTCCTTTTCAATGATATTAACAAGAAAAGTGCTGATTTAGACATCAAATGCAATTAAAGTCAAACTTTGACAGCTCCTGAGTCACCAAAAAGCCCCCAGTGAAGTTTTCAGCAGCGCTCTGAAGCTGAGGCCACATGCAGGGTCTCACCAAGTATCTCCTGACTTGGAGTGCTTGAAGCCAGCTCTATTTCTTATTTTGATGTTTCTGAAGCTGAGATAAGGGAGAAGGCTCTCCCGCAGCACCAGGGACATGCTGACTGCTTTGCCAGTGTCTGCATCTTCCGCACCTGCCAGATCAAAACTAAAGGCCAGCTCTGCAGTGAGACTCATGCAGGGGCAACCAAAGACAAGGTGGAATTTCACACCTACAGCTCCCAAAGCTGTCTTGGGTGGCCTGAACTGGGCACTGCTGCTGGACCCAAGTGGCTCAGACATCACAGCAGACACTGATGGGCACGTGGGGTGGGGAAAGGGCTCTTTGTTCTTTCAGTGTTTGCTGCAGGGGGTGTGGGAGAAGATGCTCTTGTCTCCTTGAAGAAAGGGGTGAAGGACCAGAGGGACATGGGGGAATGGCAATAAACTGAAGCAGAGTAGATTAGATTAGATATTAGGAGGAAATAGTGCCCTGTGAGGGTGGGCAGGCCCTGACACATGTTGCCCAGAGAAGCTGTGGCTGCCCCATCCCTGGGAGTGTCCAAGGCCAGGTTGGACGGGGCTTGGAGCAACCTGGGCTGGTGGGAGGTGTCCCTGCCCATGGCAGGGGGTGGCACTGGATGGTCTTTAAGGTTCCTTCCCACCCAGCCCCCTCTGTGATTCCATGATTCCATGATTCTCAGACCCTTGGATGCCCCTGTCTCCAAAGGACACTGCCTTGTGCTCAGCTGCCCTCCCCCTGCAACCACTGCCACGAGCTGCTGCTCCCCCCTGCACACCCACCCACATGTGACCCCTGAGGTTGCTCCCACATCCCCCCAAACACAGCACTGCTGCCCTGGGCTGCCTCCTCCTGCTCCAGCCTCAGGCAGAGCTTTGCAGCCCCTGCTCGGTTCAGCTTTGATTTCCATCCACACAGCTTTGTACATCGACACGTGGCTCCGTGACACCAAGCCGGGAAATCTCTAAGGTGGAACATCTCTGTTATCCATCTCCTGGAAGTGCTAATGTCATCCTTAGCTCTCGTTTGTGCCAATTAGCCAAAGCCCTGTGGAGGAGGAGGAGATCCATAATTCCAGCTGGAGCTGGTGTGTCATGTGTGGCTCTGCTGCGGCTCCTCTGCTCGGGCTCATCGCTCACACAGGCGGCCAGGCAGTGCCAGCCAGGCTGGGCTTATTGAGTCCCTCTGGTCTGTTGGAACTGGTGATAAATCAACTCCCTAATGAGGTGGAGCTGCTGTTGGAACACTGGAACTCCATCACCACTGCAAGAGGCTTTGTGAGCTGCTGGCTCGCTGGGCATTTTGTTGGGAGCCTTTCTGACTTGTTTGCTTCACAGATGGCCCCACACGGGTTGTGTGGAGAGCAGGTTTGCTGGTCTGGGGCAGTGCTGAGGAGACACTGGGGGAACAGCAGCGCCCAGGGTGGATTATCTTTGCTCTCCTGGGACAAGCGATGCTGCATGAAAGGGGTTTTGCACTCACACTATTTATTCTGGAAAGCAAATCCCAAAGTTCCAACATCAGTGCTGCACAGCTCCTTTCCCCTGCAGTAAAACAGGGCAGCATCAGTGATGGAGCTGGGATCGCTTTAGCTCCAACATTAGGAATTCCAGCGGTGTCTGGAGGATGGAAACACCCTGAGTGCTGGTGATATCACAGGATCCAAAGCACAGAAATCTTTCCAAATGCCTCCACACTGCTTTTGCCTACAGCAACCAGCAGCAATCCTTGATTCTCCTGTTTTCCAAGCCAAATATTTCTTTCCTAATTTAATGTATTTCCTGGTTACATTTGCCTGCATCATCCTATATGTTATGTAAATATGACATTTATTGTTAAATAAGCCCAGCACAAGTGTGCAGTCATCACTCAGCCATGCTAATGAGAGACTGACTCCAATTTGGAAGCTGCTGCTGGGCTTTCAGCTCTGTAATTACATCAGTGGTGTCCAACCTTGCTCTGTGAGCCATAGGGCCTAATCTGTGGTCCTTAAAGATGCCTTCTCCACATCCTGGGATCCTCCAGAACAGGGATCAAACCCATGGAAGACAGACAGCCTCAGTCCTGTTGAGATTCCTTTTTGGCCTTTAAGGGCGATTTCTGATTCTCCAGATGTTCTGGAGGCTGCTTTTAACATGAGCTTTCCAGAGGGCAACTGAAGCTCTTGAGATATTGTAAAAATATGCAAAGGGGTCCCAGATTTGTGCCAGCACTGCTGGACTGTGGGGTTGTACCACCCTCTTTGGGAAAGACACGTGGGATGTTTTCTCATGTGACGCTCTCCTGGTCTCCATCTCCCCAACACTGACACAGAATGTCCTAGATTGTCTCACTTGGGATCAGATGAGGGCCTTGTGGACTTGCCTTGAGTGAAATACTCACTGAATTTCCCCCTTTAGTGCAGGAGTGGGCGTGGTTGGTTGGTTGGTGGCCCCTGCAGAAGTCCTGCTGATGGAGAGCAGCCACTCCAACCTGCTTTCCCAGCTCCTGCCCACACACAAAATCATTCCCTGCCTTGTGCATGATCACCACAAAAGCTCCCACTTTCCTGGGATCTGCTGGGCTCCTGGGAAGGGCTGCACAGGCGGAGGAGAAGACACCTGGCAGTGTCAGGGGGATCCTTCTCTGCACCAGCACAACTAAATCCACATATGACTCTGCCAGCTGCCCAGTTCATCCCTCACTGAAGGTCGTGGTGGAGTCCCTGCCTCTGGAAGTGTCCAAGAGACACTTGGGGATGTGGCTCAGGGGTCATTATGGTGCTGTTTGTTAATGGTTGGACTTGAAGGTCTCTTCCAGCCATGATGATTCTGATTCTGGGAAGGCCATGAAGGCAGAGATGATTTAACAGCTTTAAAGTCTGAATGAAATATTTGAGGCCCCGTCAGAGTCCTGCACTGGTGAGGACCATTGCTGCCCTGGGGCAGGACCTGCCTCTCTGCAACATAGCAAAGGAGCTTTTCCAGCCACTCCAGAAAGCTCCTTAAGGAACAATAAATCAGGATTGGGCAGGAGCCTTCAAAGTGTGATGAGAAACGAGACCTGTTGAGTCTTTACCCCAGGAATGAGGCCAAAGCCAAATGTTTGCACCCAGCTTTTGGTGTGGATGGAATGAACTCATGGCCTGCACTGGTGGGATGGTCCATGGGAGAATGAGGGGACAGGGGAGCAAACAGTGCCCTTTCTTAGCCCTTTCCCAGCTCCTCCTGGTCACTGAGATCCTGCAGTGAGTGGTGACTGCAGGCTTTGCCCACCTCCTGCTCCTGCCCAGTCAGGACTCGTCTCCAGGACAATTTGAATGACTTGTTGGAAGGATTTCACAGGGCTGGAATATCGAGGAACATTCAGCTGAAATCAAGACAGAGGGGCTCTGATCCTGATCCCCCACGTGTGGCAGGGCTGCAATGGGTTCATGGTGGCCCTTCAGCCCCAGGGAGGGAGAAGCCACAATCCACACATCTTTGTGCCACAGGTCCAGCGCTTTCCCAGCAGAATGTGTCCCTGGTGGGTGCGGTTTTGAACATCTTTCTCTGTCCTCTACAGCTGTTTTGTACCTTCTTTGCAAACGTGAAACTTCCACCATTTTCACTGTAAATTCTGGTTTCATGCCCACTGTTGTCTGTAATTCCAGCTCTAATAATGAAGTGAGGATTAAATCAGCCTTTCCAGAGGCCCAGTGCCAGGAGCAGTGTTCATCCCTCTCTCAAACACATGGGATTGTTTCCTGTACCTTGCTGTTCTCCCTGGAACAGCCTCGGAGCTGGGGGAGGTGTGGAGCACTTACACATGGGGTGGCTGATATCCAGATCTACTGACTAATCCCAAGTACAACTCTTAATTGTTTCTTTCCCCAAGGAACAGAGTCTTAACAAACCAAATGCCACTTTCTCTACCACCAGCTCACCACTTCCCTTTCCAAAGAGATAATCTCCTTATCCTGTTGATAATATAATAATGTTGATCATGATGATGATATTAATAACAGCAACAATAAAAGCAATTGGTGTCTTTCTTTCAATAAAGGCTTAGGGCTCTTACATAAAACAAGATGCTGGAATTCCTGCTTTGGCAAACTGAGTGATGAGATCAAAGGGGAGGATGTTGCATCATCCCTTGGGTATTTGCCCCACAATATCTGTGTGGTTTGGATTCTCCCAGTACCAGCACATGAGAGTCAAGGTGGGTCCAGTCCCACTGAGCTTCACACCTGTGTGGAAACATCCCTGTTTCTCCCTGCCTATAAAAGGGGCAATTAAACCACTGTTTGCCCACCTGAAAGAAAGTTCCAGGCATCAAAGTGCAGGGCAGTTTGATGCAAACTTTGGGTATAAATTGTTAGCAGCACCCACTTCCTTCCTCCTCCTCCTTTCCTCCTCCCACCCCAGCGATGCAGCTCCACACAGTCCTCAAGGTTCACCCACTTGAGAAAAGAAAACTAAATCTGATTTTCCCACTGAGTGTGAGCACAGACCAGAGGCCACAGCCCCATCTTTAGCATGGACAGGCAGTAAATGAAGGCTGAAGTAATTCATATTCCTCATGACTAAAACTCAAGTTTGAAAGAACAGTTCAGAGCAAAAATCCAATTAAAGCTTGTTAGCAATGACCAGATTTGAGGTTTTGGTTGTAATTAAAATTAGTTTCCTTGACTAATATTACTTTTTAATGCACAGCAGGTTTGGATAATTTTTTTAAGGAGTAAAATAAAACTTTTCTGCATGTTCTCCTGCCTAGAACTTCCCCTTCAGCCCACTGTGTGCACCACCCAGTGGGGTCTGTCTGGAGTTGATTTAAAATGGTGACACTGAGCCACCCTTTCTGCACGGCAATTTTTGTTCCAGATGTGAACTTGGACAGAGGCTCCTTCTGCTTTTTGAGCCACGTGCAAAGGTTCAAAGGAGGCACCGGTGCAGGGAGATATTTTTGCAGCTCTGGTTCCACCACAGGAGCTCCCAAAGCCCTTCAGGGCAGCACTGGATTAAAAGCAAATCCCCTGCACTCACCCGGGAGGGAACCAACACACTCGCAGTGCCCTGTTACCTCCCGGATAACACTGCCTTTGTTTTCACTAATCTTTCATTTTCAGGGGTGATTAGATGCTTTAGCTAAGTGAATCCTATTATTTAAAGCCTCCCTGGCTGCTTCCCAGTGTGCATTCTGACTCATGCACCTATTTTCATGTAGCGATTAAAGAGAGAAGGTAATATTTTTTTGCCTTTTAAAAATAGCAGCGAGCAGGTTTTTGGACAGAGCCTTATCAGTATGTCTGGCCCGTCTTCGGTGACCATCTTAGTGAGAAGAATGGATGGTAAAACCCCCTGGCTGGTGTTTCCTGGTGTTTGACAGTGCATTGGAAGGTGCAATGGGAATAGTGTCAGAATCACAGAATCTTGGAATGGTTTGGGTTGGGAGGGACCTTAAAGCCCATCACATCCTACACCCTGCCATGGGCAGGGGCACCTCCCACCAGCCCAGGCTGCTCCAAGCCCCGTCCAACCTGGCCTTGGACACTCCCAGGGATGGGGCAGCCACAGCTTCTCTGGGCACCCTGTGCCAGGGCCTGCCCACCCTCACAGGGAAGGATTTCTTCCCCATATCTAACCTGAACCTGCCCTCCTTCAGCTTAAGGCCACTATGGACCCTAACTATGATATTTTCAGACCATTAAATATTAGATGTATATTAAACCATGAAGACAAAGCCAAAATACAGCAGTGTATTCCCACCCCCCTCCAGCTGGAGCTCCAGGATTCCCCAGGACACCAGCACAGGGAGGCAGCTCCGGAGCTGTGCTGGACAGGGCTGAGGAGCCATGGTGGGGACAGCTGGGGACAGCAGGTCACACCTGCAGGAGCAGGGCCAGAGAGGGGCAGAAAATGAAACCTTCCTTCCTCCAGGTCCTTGGGAACACAATGGGACTTCTGAGAGCATGGCCAGGGCGAGGGCTCAGCCGGGGTTAAGCCGGGACTAGTAAAGCCCAGCTTGGAGTGTAAATCCCACCAAGGTATGTTCACAGGCTGTGTTTGAGGTGCCACCCACAGGAAGCCACCACCTCTGCCTCTGTCCCAGTCCACCCCATGCTCCTCTTTAACCTGGTGCTCCCTGGCCAGGGTAAGGTTTTGATTCCCTATTCCCCCAGCACGTTAATGATCTCCTGGAGCGAGAGCCGGTGCCTCTTGGACACGTCTTTCTGCAACCCAAAACACCTGAGACACAACTGCAAAAACAGCCACAGAAACCTGGAGTCAACATCCAAAAAGATCAATTAAAGCAGGAGCCAGATGCACAGAGAACGGCGAGGGAGAAGGAACAGGAGCCAGCAATTTGCATTCCCCAATTGAGGAGATTTATCTGCATTTCTAGTTAATAAAAGACATTAATTGATTCATGGTTTTTATGGCTGCACACTGAGCTATTTCTGTCTGGAAGGAGACACTCTTAAATGGAATGAGTCAGACCAGACCTGTTATGTCACCCTGGGACCCTGCAAGACTTGTTAATAGCTCTGAAGAAATCAAGTTGCTTCACAGGGCTATTTTCTCCTCAGACATCAAAAGCAGAGGGAAAGTGTAGTAGTTCTGAAGGCTGAAAATGAGTTTTTCACACGGTCCTTTGCGTTTGACAAATAGCAACAGGATAATCAAAGAGCTCTGCTCTCCACCAGACACATCCATAGACATCTCAGCAGGATTTATGGGTCCAGCTAAACATGATCTCCAGAGATGAGGCTCTTAGCTAAGGGAAGTCCTGGCAGGTCACAGCTTCTCAATTCCCTGCCATCCAGATTGACTTTGCAAATCAAAAGAGAAGGAAACTCTCTATTTTTCCACTTAAAAATATTTAGAAAAACACAGTAAAATATCCTTCCCTGTGAGGGTGGGCAGGCCCTGGCACAGGGTGCCCAGAGAAGCTGTGGCTGCCCCATCCCACAGAGTGTCCAAGGCCAGGCTGGACGGGGCTTGGAGCAACCTGGGCTGGTGGGAGGTGTCCCTGCCCATGGCAGGGGTTGGCACTGGATGATCTTTAAGGTCCCTTCCAACCTAAACCACTCTGTGATTCCATGATATTCTTCCTCCAAGCCCTTTTTCCCTACAAAGGCACCTGTTCTCTAAACAGCAATAAAGCTCTTTATTATAAAATGAAAATATAATGCTCTTCTGGATGAAACCTCGAGGAGTCAAAGGCTGCTGTGACACACACTGGGGTTTCTGCCCAAGGAGAGGTGATGATAACTCATGGGATGGAGGCCAGCCAAGGGGCCAAGGGAAGAGATGCCCCATCCCTGGAAGTGTCCAAGGCCAGGTCAGGAGATGTTATTGAACAGAAACCAGAGACTGGGATTACTCAGTACTTGTCTAAGGAAGACTTTCCCACCCTTGGAAATGTCCAAGGCCAGGTTGGACGGGGCTTGGAGCAACCTGGGCTATTGGAAGGTGTCCCTGCCCATGGCAGGGGGTGGCACCGGATAGTCTTTAAGGTCCCTTCCAACCCAAACCATTCTGGGACTCTGTGATAAGACAGTGGTCCAAAGTGACAAGGTACATGTCAGGACCCCACCTGTGCCTTCAGCCCTCTGACAGCATTTCCACAGTCACTTTGGAAAGGCAAACAGACAGTTTTGACCTGAAAAACATGAATGCTTTGTTTTTCACCAGAAGACCAAAAATATCCATGGGAAATGTTGGCAAATTGGAAACATTTGTAATTTCTGCTTCCGTTTCCCTGGTGATGAAAAAAAATAAAATAAAATGACCAACCCCCCCAGTATTTCCAACTAAGACAAACCCTCAGCTCATACAGTTGTCCAGTTTATTCTGACCTTTGCCTTGCTCTCACCCCGTGGTTCACAGCAGCACAAGGGTGGCAGGAGGCTCTGAAATGGGTTCTCCTCTTCTGCAATGCTGGAGCCTGTTCGCCAAAAACATCTGGATCCTGTTTGCCAGCCCCCCAGGCAGTAAAATGCTACCTGGCCAGGGCTGTTCATGATATCTGTATTGGCCTCATCCTATTTAGAAAGTGAGAGTTATGCTTTGTTTTCCTGCCAGCCTTTGCCAGGGAAAAATCATCACCCCCAGTGGCGATGATGAGACACTTTCTGCTGTTTCCTCCAACCTTTATTTAGGTGTTGATGCCTTGAGCATTTGCAGCTCCTGGCCATCAGAGGAGCCCGTCAGAGGGATCAGTGCTGTCTGACAGCCTTGAAAAGAAGCCTGGGTCGCTTCTGAGCTTCCCTCCCTGGGTGGTGAGGATATTTTAGCCTCGTTCAGTTTGTCACTCTGCAGGAGCCCTGGCAGGGCAGCAGGAGCTGCTGAAGGTGTGGGGGGTGCAGGGGCACAGACATGATCAAATCCTCACCGTTCAGACCAATCTGCCTCCAGTCACATCCATTCTGAATTCTCCTGGCCCAGCCTGAGGCCGTTCCCTCCCCTCCTGTCCCTGTTCCCTGGGAGCAGAGCCCAAACCCCTTCCAGCTCCCCCATCCTGGCAGGGAGTTGCAGAGCCAGAAGTTCCCCCCTGAGCCTCCTTTTCTCCAGGCTGAGCCCCCCCAGCTCCCTCAGCCGC
>JAWWEU010000138.1:8817631-8841200 GCA_035583155.1 Acropternis orthonyx
ATAACTTTGCTCTTCTTTTTTTTTTTTTTTTTTTTTTTAATTCAGGGAGGAATTTAGAGCATAATTTAAAGTTATTCTTAATATGCATGTTACATTTTTTTATATTCAACTCCATTTCCTGACCAGCCCCTGTGCCCTGGTGGGGGGATGTGCCTTCTCTGTAACTCCTCTTGGCAGAGAGTCACTTTATGAAAAAATGAAATGCAGATTCTCATTAAATGAGGAAAATCATGTCTGTCCTTAAGGCTGCTCTGTCTCAAGTCACCATTGCTGATTTGCTTAACCCTGTCTTTAGTCTCCTTGCATGAGCTGATTGAATGTGGTACTCCAGAGGCAGGTCCCAAAGAGCATGAGCTTTTCAGGAGGAAAAAAGACATTGAAGTACTTCCAGTGATTATTTTCTTTGTCAACAGACTTAGTTTTAAAAATGCACATTTCTGACTGCAGAAACTTTGACTGGTCCTACCACATTATCACCCAGGATGTCTGAAAAAAACATTACTGCTCCTGCTTCACTGCATCCTTCCTACTTGTCTGTGGTGCTGCTGATGCTCAGAAATGCAGCAGGTGTCCTGGATGCTGCCTGGTTATTTTATGCAGCTCCTGGAGGGTGGTGAGGAATCACACTGTCATACAGTGCATCTGAATTTTGATTGAACTGTAGCCTCTAGCTAAGTGGAAAGACATTAAAATGAAACTTCAGTGTTTCCCTCTTTAGTTGATGTTCCACCATACCTCTGAAATAAGTGACCAACTCTCTCTCTCCATTGTCTCTGTCTTCACCCATGGCTCTGTGAGACCCTGCCAGCAGCCTGGTACAACCTCCCAGGCAGGTCAGACACATGGGCCTTGTTCCAGTGACACGTGTTCAAACCCCTGCCTCATGCTGATAGTGCTGGACCACATGCATTTTCTATTCAAACTGTATTTTAATGAGGATAACTGCAAGGGGAAGGTTTTATAGGTAACCCCTGAGTCTAAAGAGAGATTGTGGCAATGTAACCTGAATCCAGAAGAAAAACAACCTCTGAGGAGGCTGGCTAAATGAAGGTCAAGTTCTAAGTGGGAGGTTTTAGGCACTTCAGCTCCTCACTGCTTTTGCTGCACAAGAGAAGAGCCAAAAACATGCCTGGGTTTTGTTGCTGGGGGGCAGGGGGGGATTCTCTAGCTAAAGAAGTCCAAGAAATCATCTCTCCCACATCACTTCCCATCTAAAAGCCTCCACTAGTGCAGAACCCCTGCTTAACCAATGCAGTCCCTCCGGAGCAGCAATTTCATACAACCTCCTTCTGCTACAGCAACTGGATCCACTGGTCCAGGCGTGATTTAGTTCTCACCATGAGTGCTATTTTACTATTACTCCATGTGCAACACCAATGTGGAAAATGTGCAGAGGAGGGTTCTAAAAGTTGCTGTTTTAGTTGGAACAACAAAAGAAAAAGAAAAAAACACCATCAGAGACTCAAAGCAGCTATAAATGAACAGACACACCCTTGCAAGAGTGGAGATCTAATAAATATTTTAATATACTGACCCCTGACATCAACATGCTAAAAATAGTCCCTAGCTTTTGTTTTTCAGAAAGGAGAGTATCCTGTTGCCAGAAGATTCCTCTACGATTTGAGAGGAGAGGTCAGCATCACACTTCCCAGCTGATGTGAACCTGCTGCTTGCCAGGAGCAACAGGAGACATTTGGCTTTTCCAGAAACTGCTTCCCAAGGGTGTAATTGCAGTCTCCACCCCATGTCCATCCCTGCTCCATCCCATTCCTCATGATCCACAGTGGGAGGACAGGGTCTTTCTCTTGCACCCCCAGCTGCCTGATGGAGTTGGCAAAGAGGAGGAGGAGGAAGGGCTCTGGCAGCTCTGCTCATGGCCTGGGAGGAACCATCACATTTCCCTTTGAAAAAAGTCGAGTTTTCTTCCCAAAGCTTTCAAACCATCTGCAGAGCAGGAATGTCCCTCACTGACCAGCCCTTGTTTATGTTACTTGTCTATATGGGATTGTGAGCATGGGTGCAACCCCAGGGTACAGCACAGCTGCCCATGTTGCATCTCTGCAATCCATGGCTGCTGCTCCATGGGGACCCACCTTTCTTTTTCCAGACAGTTTAGCTATCCATCACCATCAGTTAACCCCGTGCCCTTCTTCTCCATTTGCATTTGAAGACTGTGTCTGCTATTTCAGACTTGAAGTGTGTGTTGTATGTGTAAAACTGTGGTGGTTCTTCCAGCTCTCTGTTCAATGCACTTGCCCCACTCAGAGGAGGATGGGGCATCACTGGAGTTGGGTTTTGTTGCTTTGGGCTTCTGCATGGGGCTTATGGGAATCTCAGCCTTGGACTGAGATTCATTCGAATGTACACCTATCATCACAGAATGTAATTGTGTTTACAAGCACGAATGAAACTCACCAGTTTTGCTTACTGTTTCAAGGGTTTTTTGCTTGCTTAATGCTTCGTAGCTATTGTCTCTGTTGCTGCAGAAGCAACAAAGCTATTGCTCTGTTCTCAGTCACAGCTATTTATATCTTCTAATAATGCTCCTCAGGATACAAGGAAAGGTATGAAACCAATAGTGTAAAATTAGGACAAAGACATAACCTTCGGGGCCCTTCTGCTCAAAAACTGTCACTAACGTTACCACCTCACTTTTGTTTTCTCTGCTGGATTTCTCCCCTGCAATCCCTCAACCAGATGGTCTTTAATTCTGTTTATTTAAGTTTAATTCAAAGCAAAAGGAGTCCATGTCTTTGGGGACATCCGTCCCACGTTGAGTCACATTCAGCATTAGTCATTCTGACATCTCTGAGAGCCCAGTGACAACAAAGTGTTTAAGAGGCTCTAAAGGCTGGGGAAATCAGCCAGCACTGGTCAGATCACACCCAGCTCTGTCTTCAGTGCAGCTCTCCCTGTGTGCGGCCACTGTGGGTTGGACATGTCTGAGACTCCTGGTCGACGTGAAGCCACTTGCTAGGGAGGGATTCCCAAAGGAACCAACGGAAAAGAGGCTGGTAATCCAGACACATCTGAGCACTTGGAAGGTATTTATAGTGCCTTTTTCAATGTTTCCTCTAGCTTTGAAATCACAGCTTGTCTTCTCAGGAGTTTGTTGAGATACTGCTTTGCTACCCCTTGAATGTTTTTCTCTGAACAACTCCCTGAGGAGAAACTGGCTGATAAAAATAAGTACTTAGTAATTCTTTAGAAATCAGATGTGGATGCTATTCCCTTAAATCTCTACTGCCATAATAGATGTATCTGTAGCATATATACAGTTCCTTGTGCCAACTTGCATTCAGATGGTTTTCTAATTATTTCCCTAGCTATTAGCCTGTCTGCTAAAGTTTCACAGACAACATTAGAGGTTCCATTCCTTCAAAAAAGAAGCCTGTGCTTAAAAGTGACTCATGTAACCAGATGTGCCACAGTGTGTTACACTGTGCTATTTTTATTCCTCTCTGTTTTCTTCAATGATTAAAGCTTTTATGATGTAACCCAGCACTTTGAAAGGGCTTCTCCACAGCTCAGTGCTCCATCCCACATTAATCTGTCCCTGATTGCAGGGAGATGCTGCCCCAAACGCTCTGAGCAGATAGAGCTGTGCTTTGAGCACAACCACCACACCGCCTTCTGTGGGGTTTGTTTTGAGAGGTGTCTCCTCTGGATAGGGATGAGCTGTCTGGGGTGGCCTTCCAGGTCTTTTTGGGCCTGAGGGAAGCCAGTTCAGGCCAGGAGAACTACAAGGATGTTCCAAAACTGCCCTTGCTTTGTTCCTGCTTGCCAGTTGTGTCCCAGTATCACTCAGTAGCCAAACAGCTCTGCAGTGGCTGGGAAAGTGAACCTCAGACCTTTCCCTTCGTTTTTTTCCCTATGTTTTTTCCTTCAGAACATATGCAAAGGATACTTGAAATTATACATGGCTTCAAAAAAAAAATGTATCAGAAAAATGCCAATTGAATACTTCACAGTATTGTGTAAGATTTTTAGAAAAACACATTTTAAAAAAAAAACCAAACAGCTGTTAATATTTCAAGTCCCAATGCCTGTGACCAAGAACACAGAGCAGAGCTGTGCCTCTATGTGTCCCAGTGCATTCCCTGGGCCCACAGGCAGCATGCCTGAGGCTGGCATGTTGCTTCTGGATCCATCTGCACCTGCCTGGTTTCTCCCAGCTCTCAGAGCTGCTGCCTCAGCACCCACAGCAGGAGGGGGTGCACTGGATCTAGATAACAACTATGCCTTGTTCAACCAGCATTTGGCTAGAAATGCAGACAGCATAATCAAGATACTCATCTGCTTCAGAAAATGCTTCTGAGAAGTTACGCCCTTGCTGTGTCATATATCCAGTTATAATTCAGCTACCTCCCCCTGGGAATTAGCATAGAAGCTAATCTCTATGTAAACTGCAGAATGTGTGGGAAATTGTCTTTAATCAGCGCCAGTGTTACCCCTGGGAATGGGAGGGTTCAGGCACCAGTATGCAAGGTCCTCCCTGCAGCAATGCCGCTGCATGCTGGGTGTGTGCGACTTGGGGAAAGCAGCTCGGTCCAGGGGTTTTCCTGCCCCAAGACCGGTGGGGTGGCCACTGCAACCCCCTCACATGGCTGTGATCTAAGGCTGTGGGTGGGGGAAAAAGAGTGCCAGGGCTGCTGGTGATACCTGAGAGCCCTGCAGCCAGTGGCACAAGGGGCCAAACCGGGAGGAAGGCTCCAGCCCCCAGGGCTGAACCACCCCTTATGCACTCTGGCACACATGCCCCCACACCCCCCCACACACACCCCCCTCACTTCCCACCCAGAAGGGCAGATTAATTCACCCTGAGCATGACAAGAGCCTCTGTAATCCCCGCAATAAGGGCTGGAGTAAGATGTTGCTCTGTAGATAAAGATGAGACACTCCCCTCCAGATGAGCAGCTTCCAAGCTATCAGGTAGACAGGATGGTAAGTTTTTTTCAATAATGTTGAGCTTTCTTGATTGATCTTAAAATGTGCAATTGCAAGAGCACAAAATGAGTCTATATGCAGGTGAGAAGATGGTGCAAGTTTGCTGTGAGTGAGCCTTGGGAAGTCACAGTGTCTGTGCACTGCCAGCAGGACTCAGCTCAGGACTTTCTAGCTGAACTCTCTCAGAAGATAGTGTGGTATCTACTAACTCAGTGTTTTCCACTGAAACATTTTGGTTTTGCTGAAATGCTTCTCTCCCACCAAGAAATGAAATATTTCAAGTCAGCTCTTTGAGGTCTGATGTCTGTCATTCTGCATTATCAAACAGAAACCCTTTTCATCCTCCCTCCGGCTAAGCCACTGTCGTGTCAAGAGAAGGATGGTCCTGACCCCAGCCAAAGGCCCTGAACTGCCTCTCCATAAGCAGGACCAGGTATGTAACACACTAAACAATCACCCAGACATATGTATGGAGCAAGGATATGCTTTTAGAGTGGCCAGTGCCTGAGGAGGTGCCTGGGAGAGGCTGGAAGTTGAGATGCTTCCCTGGGCCCCATGTCAGGGCAGGCAGCCCCAAAGCAGTGCTGAAATGTTTTTGCATTTACCAGTTTACTCTTTCTTTCTCTTTAATTTTACATTTAACAAAGGCATGACAAGTGCACACTGACCTGCTCCAGGACACAGCAACATATCAAGCTGCTGATCTCTCCCCAGGCCTCTCCCCATCCCTGCTGATCTTTGCTGAGCAAAGTGCTGCCTGAGTTTCGTGTCCTGAGGCAGCTCTCAGCTCCCATGAGGCTGCTTAGGCTGAAACTACAAAATGGGGCTTGAGCTTTGCTGATGGACAATGCCGCCCAGAGTATGGTGGCAGCAGGGACAGATGCGTGTCACCTCACCAGGATATTTAGAAGGACACTTGGCAGAGGGCATGGCTGCATTTGTACACTGATACATTACAGAAAGTCTGTGAGTCATGTTCCTCGATTTCTGAAGTCACTCTGCAGAGCTGCCTTTGTCTTTTCTATAGCCAGGTATCATTTGTGGTTTCTTATTGCTAGTGTTGACCCACAGCAAACAAGCTGCAAAAGTCACATTAGCATTTTCCCACAATAGTCTCCTTTTGAGCCAGGACTGCGGTGTTATCTGCATCAGAGCAGCAGCCAGTCCCTGAGGCAGAGCCCTGATGTTCCCTTTGATAAGGGCCGTGGTGCTGTACCAGGAGTGCCTGTGCCTGGCGTGGCACTGCTGCACCAGAGAGCCCTGGGTTGGCAGCCAGACATGGTTCCATCCCAGGGCACTTCAGATTAGTGGGCTCAAAGCAAATATTGCCATAGTTTCACATTCCTGACTGATTTTGTGTCAGTGTACATCAGCATAAAAAAATTGGATGAGCCCTTGGGTTGAAACAAGAGGGTTGTTCCTTAGATCTAATGAACTACAATAGGCAAAAATACAGAAATCATTCCTGGCTAAGGAATAAATCAAATGCAAGTGTCTGAGATGACACTGGAGCCTGAATTTCAATATGCTGAGGACTAGATGCATCCAACAAGAGTAGCAACACTGTGTTTCCGGACAAGCTGCTCTTCCCGGCACCCAAATTGAACTCTTTGGAACACTGACTGAGCTAAGCTTTGAGATCATGGCTCTGGGAACAGCCGCCCCCTGTGAAAGTCTCTGACTTGGTCATCACCTACACAGAGGTGAACAATCACTTCTGCCTGGAGTGTGCACAGTTTAGTGTGCTGTGCAAAGGTTTTGCATGGACTTTAAGCCTCACTGAACTGCCTTTATTCAGTCCTTGACTAATAGGAAATAATTTGAGCACTGGTGTAACCCCCAAGTTCAACAGAACTGCTGCTGCAGACAGCTCTGGATCTGGCTTGACCCTCAATACCAGGAATAAGGACAGATTATCACAGTTGCCATCTGAAGTCCCCACCTGGCCCTGCCACTGCACCCCGAAGGTTTCCATAAATGCAAAAGCCAGACCTGAAGACTAGATGAATTAAATCTGCTTGCTGTCTTTTGGTGATGAACTTGAGGCTGATGAAAGTGAACTATTTTTAGTGCTAGCTAGAGGCACAAGTGAATAGCTGGCAAGGCACGGAGCACAGTTCCCTGCCCTACCAGTGCATTCAGCCAGGACCTGCACCACCCAGGCACAAAGGATGCCAGGAGCCTCAATGCCATGCTCTGCCTTGCCCCCATATTTAGAGTATGCTCTGCAATACCTGTTTCACACAGAGAGGTGCCTTCCAGCTCAGAGCCCCCTTGGGTAGGTGAGTGCCTGTTTTGCTTAGCCTGTGCCAGGGGTTGACATTGCTGTGTTCAGCATTGGGGTGCTGGCATGTGAGCCCCATGGTTTTGCCCCCAGTGGAACAACACGGCATTTCTTCATTGGAGCAGCTCAATGCAAAATGCCCCAGGTGCAGCTGGGGCATCACCACAGACTGGAGAGGGAGGAGGAATCACCTGCTGTTAGTTTAGGGCCATCTGCAGGAGCACAGGCATCTAAACCGGCTTCTGTTGCACGTACTGTACCTCGCATCATGGAGGGGGGAGATGTTGGTACTGGATCAGCTCCAATTTCCTCCAAGTGTTCTGAGGGCTGCTGACAATTTCAGCTTTACTTATTGTAATGTGTCCTTTACTGTGGTCATTTGTCTTGTTATTTAAAGGCTACAGGCTGACATTTGGTCTTTGCTGGATCATGCATTTCTTGTGAGCATAAAGGTCCTGTCTGCTTAAATAAAGTTTTATCCCAGATGCTATTTACAAGTTTCCCTTCCCTCTTCACCAAAATGTCAATATTTGCTTTTCCTGCAACCTGGCAGGACACATCACACCTACTGCTGGACAGCACTGAAACTGCATGTGCTCAGTGACCAAACAGTGTTCCTGAGCCCCCAGATGAGTTCCTCTGGGGGCTCATGCCCTGGGGAGCTGCCCCCTTCACATCCAGCTGTGGCTCCCCAGGAAGGGTCTGGCTTCTTTATTTAAAAGTTCATACTAGTAGTTACTCATTTGGCTTTTTATACACAGATAATACCTCTTAAAGTGTTTCCTTCTGTTCCTTGATTTATTTCTTTGTGCTGCATGCACGGAGCTTCTCTGCTCGGGACATGTACACAAAACAGAACAGGTAAGTCTGTCTTTATGGCCTTCGTAGAGACAGCTGCTTATTTTGCTGTTGTAAAAACAAATGAGGGGTTAAAATCAGCAAGGCAGGAAAATCCTGCCTTGCGCTTGCAAGCACAGAATTAGCAGGACCCTGCTCCCACTTTACCAAACTGCACTTATTTCCCCACAGCAGTAAGTTTTTCCAAATCATTACCACAGAAGCAATAGAGCTTTTCTCTTATACCAGGATTCCCTTTCACGCCTGCCTAAGGAAGGGGGTAGTGAAATGTTGCTTCCTCTGTTTTAAGGCACTGTGATAGGAGATAAGCATCAAACAGCAACAGAAGCAACACAGCAAGCTCTTTCCAAAACACACAGGTCTGCACTAGACCTCTGCTTTGTGCAATGAAATCAGTGTCCTTCCCAGAGATCTTACAAAACAAGATTTCCTTAATTCCATGGTATTCAGGACACAGAGCTAAACTCACAGGACTTAATCTATTTAAATTGCCCTGTGATATATATTCAAGAAAACAGAAGTACACTCATAAGACTTAACCCATTTTAAATTGATTTTACCTCTCAGCCTTTGTGAAATATCTGTGCAGGAGAGCCTGTGAGCTTTCTGCATTTCTGTTAGGAAAGAGACCAGCCAAGGCAAACCATGCATAGGGCAGACCTGGGCTTCCTTTACTGCAGATATGCTGCATCCAGTATTTTAACTGGTTCCAAAAACCAAACTGTTGGAAAGGAGCTGGGAAAAGCCACCAGTCTTATTTCCTGTAGAGAACATCAAAACAGCTCCTGAGAACTGCTGCAAATACAAACAAGTAGAAAGGTCCCTAGGGAGTGAGCATGCTTAAGCTCAGCTCTTACCTGGAGGCAAATAAAATGGCTTTGAATTCATTCTTTTTGCTAGTCCCTGAATGAAGGCATAGAAATATGGAATGATTAGAGTTGGAAGGGACCTTAAAGACCATCTAGTTCCAATGTGCCTGCCGTGGGCAGGGACACCTTCCTCTAGACCCGAGTGCTCAAAGCCCCATCCAAGCTGGCCTTGAACACTTTCAGGGATGGGGCATGATTCATTTTCCCTTAAAGATGGGTTTAGCTATTGGATACAGTGGCAAGATATGGTGTCTTATCCTTGGAGTATCACACCCATGTTGACTCAGGGTGACTAGTGGCCCGAGAGCCTCCAGTGGGGTTTGATACCAGTGCTCTACTGTGCAGCTCAGTCAAGGGGACACGCTGGCTGGGCTCAATGGTCAGAGGCACTGGTGTGGGTGCTGGGGCTTTGTGCTGCTGTTCCGTGCCCAGGTGCCGGGGGGCATCACCGCCACCTCATGGACAGGGCTGTGCCCTCTGTCGAGGACGTCACCAAGGGCTGCCTCTGAACACCACCTCAGCCCATGCTGTCTGTGGCACCAGTGCACCGCGCTTCTTACCAGCAAAACCAAGGTCATTTCAGCCAGACAAAACACTTTCCCCGTATTTTTTAGACTGTATCCATGCCCCTCTGCTTTTTTCATCACAACCCAGTTAATTCACTGCTTCACCGAGCTATCCTTGCTCTGGGCGGGGTGGTGGTGGGGTCCCTCGTAGCCGCTGCGCATCAGTTCTGGGCTCTGCAGACGTCCCGGGGCAGCGCACACCCAGCGGAGCCCCTCGGTGCCGGGTGACATCAGCCCAGAGCTCTGTCTCTGATGGGTGACATCAGCCCGCAGCCCTCTCTCTGCCGGGTGACACGGGCCCGCAGCCCTGTCTCTGTCGGCTCCGCACGGTGGGGACCCAGCGCCACCCTCTGGGGACGCGGCCGGAGCTGCGCGGCTCCGGCTGCTCTCCTGGAATCTGCTTCCTCCCAGCAGACAGGCTTTTGCTTCCCACCTCGGCGTCCCTCAGCTCTGTTTTGGGGTTCAGCCCTTGCGGAGCATCAGGGGCCGTGGATGTGCCGCGCCGCTGGGCAGTAGGGCTCGGTGCCGGAGGGGATTTCGGCTTCCCGGCAGCGCTGGGTCCCAGCTCGCCACTTGCCCTTCGGGAAATGCCCGGGTGTGCTGACCACCTGCCCTGGCTCCAGAGCTGGGCCGTGGCCCTTACAGCCGCCTGCACGGCGCTGGTCCAGGGGCAGCGAGGACAATCGTGCATTTAATCCCAGCCGCGCTGGCCCCGGGACACTTCTGCAAGAGCAGAGCCAGGTCAGCCCGTGCACGCTCTGGCACGCTGCTGCCTAAGCAGAGTCACAGAATAGAGTCCGCGAATATTCTGAGTTGAAATGGACCCACGAGGATCATCGAGTCCAACTCGTAAGTGAATGGCCTGTACAGGGATCACACCTGTGACCTTGGCATTATCAGCACTATGCTCTAAGCATCTGAGCTAACACACACCATGAGCCTGGGCACTGGCCATCACTCTTGGTTGTTTCTACTGCTGACGCTGCTGGGCAGAGTAATAGCCTGTCTGACGCACTCCAGCCCCAGCAAGAGGACACTGTCAACCAGCACTTAGTTTGGAGCAACTTTACTGACTGCTATTCAGTCCTGTGTGGTCAGCAGAATACTGTAAACAGGTGATATCCTTCTTTTGATGGAGTGAGACCATGCCCATGAGGACGTGCAAGGCTGGTTTCCCAGTGTGCCCTCTATTCCAGGAGCTGCACTAGCAATATGGGACTTCAGTTTGCACCCTGATTTCCCAGTCTGGATAAGCAGGGCTCCATGAAAGTGGGATGCAGACACTTTTCCAGAATACAGCAAGCAGCTGGCATAAACTGCTTCAGTGCAACTGAGAGCAGCGCTGCAACATGCACCCAGGCCCTGCAGCGGGGCTACTACACCCAGGCAGGGACTGTAAGTTTGGGCGGACTTTCCCAGCTCGTGTGCTGTGCTTCCACAAGCAGCTCCTGCTCCCTCCAGCTGGGAGATTGAGCCACTGCACTTTTGTGCTGCCTTTTCAGCTGTGGAAAGAGGATATTTGTTGGTCATTGCAGTGCCAACTGCTAAAAAAAAGGGGTGTATTAAAAAAATTCTTAAATCTCCTGTTATTCTAGGTAAAGAACCTTAATATTTTTCAAGCTTTTTCTAAAAAGCTCTGTAATTTTATTTGGCTTGATCTCTTCACATAAAATGGGTTGGTCTTTTGTTTGTTTTTTGATCAGCTCCAGCTCAAGCAAATTACCTCCAGGAGGAAGGACACTGCTCTAGAGGAAACCTCCAAGGAGACATTCTGTAGCACAGGCCTGTCCAAATGCTGCTCATACCAACAAGTACTCTGAGAACAAATTACGGTATAACTTTAGTAACACGTTGCGGATGTGAGTACTTTATATGTGCTTATAAAAGAGTCCTCTTGTTATTTATTGTCCCTTTCAGGATTAGCTGAGGAAGGAAAAGGGAAATTGTACTCCCTGGCATGTCACGAAGCTGGCTGAGATGCTGAGGAGGAAATGAAACAGAGGCCAGCTGAGAACAGCACCTTGCAGCCGAACCCCACAGGGTGATTTTGGCCCTTGTGAGAAGCGAGGCAGCTTTGACTCAGCATTCCTCGGATGAAAGCTTAAAATCAAATCAGCACAGCAGGGAACATTTTTGCTGATTCCTTCCATAACCACCAACTCCTGCCCAGTCACAAGCTCGGATGGAGGATCTCCCTGCAGAGCTGAAGATAGTGACAGGCTCCAGTTGCCTCAGACTGACAGTGACAAATGTGCCGTGTTCTCCCCAAAAGTCAGCAGTGATGTGTCCCTCCCCACTCTGGTGAAGGTCATTGCTGTTCTGTGTGCTGGGACACACAGACAGGAGGGTCAAGCATGCTGCCTTCCACCTGAAGAGGGAATTTCCCTCCTGTACTAAATATGGGAGCAGACATAAGCAACCCTCTTGCTCTTCCTGGGGTCATCTGCAGCACAGAAAATTCCAGAGGAGGCTTTTCCGTAGCCTCTGCTCCTGACTGCTTCCCTCCCACTGCTGGCAGAGTCAAAGCCAGCGCAATGGGATGGGCTGGCCTTTAACATCCCACTGCTTCTTCCAAATGCTTACCTGAGTGGATGCCCTGACTCCAGGCTGGCTCCGTGCAGAGGACACGATGTGCAGTCACAACCAGAGATCTGTGTGGGGATTCTTTCCCTATACCCAATGAACATTTGTTGGAACTCTGACCCTGCAGTGCATTATAACCATTGGCAGGGCAGTGGTTGCTCTGGGTGTGAGCGCCTAAATGACTTACAGCAAGAAATAGAGAGGTGATTGCACAGCTTCAGCTGCTTTGATGTGAGACTTGGCCAGTCCCACCAAATCAAGTGCCACACCATGTCTGGGATGACCACACCACATCCATGCAGGGTCCAGGCATCCTCCCTGGGGTGTACCCCCAACTCCAGGCCACCAGGGCCGAGGGCAAGAGCAGGAGCTGCTTCCTTCCAGGAGAACACTGGATCTAAAATAAGTTACGTCTCCATTTTTTCTTGGTTCCAGCCTCTAAAAGTTCAAACTGTTTGTTTTCCTGGTATTAGTCATGCACACAGATTGGGAGCCTAATCTATAATTCTGGCTTTGCTGCTGCTATAAAACAGTCACACTGGGTTCTTCTAAACCGGGAGCAGAAACCTTTAATTTAATTCCACTAGAGCAGTTTAATCTAGGACTATGACGTTTCAATTACTTAGTGATACATATTTGACACACCTCAAATTAAACCAAGAGAAGAAAAAATGTTGTAAATAAGCAACAACAACGATTTTATTTACAGCCAGTTAAAGCTGTAAATTTAGAACAAAGGTCTAAACAAAGACCTTACAAGTAATCCTTTTTGCCTGTTAGGATGCATAATTTAGGGACCTCTGTTTAGGACGTAATGTCTGAGATTTCCCTTTCTCCTTAATTTGAATTTTTGGCTGATATGAGACAGAAAAGTCTAAAATATTGAAAATTTCCCCGAGATGGGAAAACCATTTCTGCAGGACGCTGGCCCTATTCTGGTGCACATGGATGTTCCTCATCCACAGGATTTCAGTGCAGCAAGACAGGAAACCATTCAGGCTGGTTCCCATCACTTCCAAGAGCCAGGTATGGTGATTTTCAGCCTAAGTTTCCATAAAATAATGGGATGAACAACACACTGGTAGCTTTGTCACAGAAAGAACACAGGCTTGCTGGTCTCTGTTTTGGCTTTATCTCCTGGTATCTATAGGGCCTCTCTTGGTCTTCAGCTGGGCTGTGAGTTCCCCTGGGCAGGGTGTTTCTCATTGTCCCATGCTAGTGCAGATGCTGGTCCAGTGAGGTTGTTGTTCCAGAACTTGGGAATGCTGTGCTGCAGTACATGAAGCACTCCATGACTTGGCTTTCTTGAATAACTCTGTCACTAAGAAATTATATTCTTTAACATTGCTGCTTTCTGCATACCCATAGATGATTGTTTATTGCCCACAGCCAGAGAGAGTTTCCTTCCTCAGTGCAATAAATCAGGCTCTTTTTAGCACAGCCTCAAGAATTCCCGGAGCAGTTTCGACTCCCCCAGAACCACAGTGTGACTCAACATGGTGAACAGAAAACCAGACTTTCCCAGTAAATCCCTGTTTCTACACAGAAGGTATTGCAGGATGTGGTTTAGTTTCATTTCCAGGATGTTCAGTCCCGAGGATCTTCAGGCTCTGGATTAGCCCGTCAGAGCAGGGCATTGCAGGGGAAGCAGAGAGGCAATCCTGGAGAGCCCACAGAATGTGTGCCAGGTGGGCTGAAGAAGTAGGTGAGCAGGGGAGACATGATGAACAGCAAAGGGCTAAAGCGAAAAATCCTGCCAGGCTGCAGGAATTTGGAAGCAGCCCTGTGGAGGCAGCTATTCAGGGGGGCAAGGAGCTTCCTGGCTTGGACTTACACAGACACTGGCCCACCACATGCAGAATGCAGCTGGCTTTCTGTAGCTCCTAAATATTTCTGGGATTATTATTATTATTACTTTTTAATCAATGCAGGAAATTAATGGAGGCAAGAATGAAAGTGCAGGTGTCAGCAAAAGAGTTGCTTGTTATTTCTGACACAGAGCACAGCAGAGACCTGGAGCTGCCGGATAAGCCACAACAATCTCAATATTAAAGCCTTGGAGCTGCTCCTACAAATGGCTACTGATGTGCCTGTTAGCTTCCACAGCAGATATCAACACCTGGAGAAGCAAAGAGATTTAAACCCACTAATAATGAATTCTTCGCTAGCAATGGACACTAAGGCAAATACTGCTAGCTTTGCCTGACAATAAAACATATAGGCCCTTTGAAAGCTCTGATGTTGTGCTAAACGCACTGCCACAGACGGGCAGGTTGCTTTCCTGGCTACCAGAGCATACCACGATAGTAATGTGACCCTCAGCAGTCTTTAGAGGAAAACTGAACCTCATTAAATATAATAACACATAATAACCTGACGTTCATTTACTTAATGGTCATACTATGAATAGCAGGTATTGACCCAAATATGGGAATAGCCTTATCCAATGTCCTATCACCTAACATTAATCCTTATCAGCTTTGTGGTCATGTTCAGAGATCTCCCTTGGGTATGCTTCCTGAACACTATTAAACAAATTGCTTCTGCTGCCTATAATTAAAGAAATATATTCAGCAGTAAAGGGGCACAAATGGAAGTCTGCATCAGGAAATTGCTGCACCCTGAGCTATCCATCAGACAGAGCACAATGGCAGAATAAGACACACTCTCTGCTGGCAAGGAAAAAGCAGAAAAGAGAATGAGATTAAACATTGACAAACTGCAGTGCAGTCTCTGAGGTGACCTGGGGTTACAACATAAAATGCTTCACTAGTCTGGGAGGGCTCATTTGACCCCAGCACCTCTGCTTTCCACTGATATTATTCCAGCTTTTACTGACACCCTACACAGACACCTCTCGGTTACTACCTGGTTTTCTCTGCCCATCTCTGTCCTCTGTCAGCACCACTTCTTCCACTAGAGAGTAGAGCTCATCCCCAGGAATAGGGCAGATGGTTCAATGAGTGGGATTTTTTTTTTTGGTAGATTCTTTCCACAAAACCTCAGAAGGCCCATTTCAGACTGTTCTTCAAGATCTGACCAGCAAGGTTCACAAATATTCACTATGTGTTCTTTTTGGACACTGGAGAGAAGGGCAATGGACTATTTAATTTCCTCTGGGACCCAGAGTCCTTCAAAAGAAAAAGCAGCAGAACTAGGCACTAGGAGTAAATAGTAATTATCATCAAAAGCATAGATATATATATATAAACTGGGGTTAAACTAATACTAAGGTTGAGACAGAAAACCAGGAAAGCAGGAGAATTCGAAACTGGGGCTGCCATGGCAACCCTGACTCATGCCATGGTGGTTGGACATTGCAGCATCTCCCTGGCACCTCCCAGCAAGTGCTGATGTTTGCTTAATATTTTATAGGCATTCTGTGGACAGGTAATGGAGCTGCTGGAGAAAGCAGCTGGTGTGTTTGTGGAAGAGGATGCAATTTTTGAGGGGACATCTGGAAACCCAGTCCTAGCAGATGCAAATACAGTTACCAGTAAATCTGGGCTCACAAGTGAGGTTGCACACGAACTCCTAAGCCCAGAGTCCCAGCAGGACATGGGACCATGAGAAGCTGGTAAGGAAAGCAGAAGTTTTAGTAGCGAAACTTGGAATACTGAAATCCCACCTGCAAACCCCAAATCAAAGCTGACTCCAGCATGGATACTGTCTGCAGGGCTATAACTTCCAGCTCCTGCTCTGCCCAGCAGGTACCTCTGTGCAACAAAACAGATTCATTTTTCTCCAGGTAAAATTCCTTACAGTCATGTAAGTCCCTTCATGCAACTGAATCCCATTTGCAATGGTTCTGTGGAGGGACTGAGCCTAAATAAGAAACCACAGGCTGATAAAATCTCAGTTAAAAACAGTTTGACCTGCTGGTTGTAGCCCAAGAGAGTCTGGGTTCTCCCTGTACCATATCAGAGAAGCAGCACCCAGGCAAGCAGGTATAGGTTATTGAACACAGGCATGATGAACAGGAGCTGGAAAAGAAGTTTTCTTGGCATTGGCTTTATGTTAATGGTATATATAAAGTTCCAACTTCCAGACACCACAGTATTTTGTAGTGTTATTATATCTTTAGAAATCTGACTGATTTTCCAATACAGAAAATGTACGCAACGTAATTCTTCCGCTGTAATGTTATTTATCTTTTCTTTTTCTCCTTCCCTTGCAATACAAGTGTCCTATAGAATCATGTTAGTAAAAGCTATGTATTTGTTTCCCATTCAACACTTAGATTAGTTTTGGATTTTTTTTAATCTTCACAAGTAGCAAATAACCTTTTCAACTCTGACAAAATTCACTTCAAAGGAAGCTGCTTACAATTCTCCCTTACAAGAACAGCCAATGCACCCTCTTTCACTGTGCATGCCAGTGTGCACTGCTTTGATCATGACTTTTGGTGAGCTGCAACGAAAAACAAAAGTAGAGCTCCGGAGGAAAGTGTAACTCTCAGCTCTGCTATACAGTGATACACCAGCTCTGATTCATAAAATAGTATGCTTTTGGGCATCCAGAGAAAGACCACAGAGGAAACAAAAATGTAACAATTATATATGAAAGCATACACATCCATTGAGCATCTTCAGACAAAAATAAAACATGGAGATTTGGAGGACAGAGCATTTGCATTGGCAAAGCTGAGACACTACTCATCTGCACATAAAGAAATTGTCAGCATGCCAAGAAGAGCGATTAAAGAGCATGTCTGTGTAGTTAAATTGGTTTGTTTGTTAGAGCAGATGATGTAGTGCAAGTCAGAGCAGCATGAAAATTCTTTGCATAGAAATCCATGCGCAGTCTGAGTTTCAGGAGGGCATCTCAAGAGACAGAAAGGGCTTTCTCAACCATTCCTTACTCCATCCAGCAGGCACCAAGTCTGCACCTCACCTTTAATTTAGTAGCTGCATTTCATCCTGCTTCATGCTTTGGGTACCCGTCCACAAAAATAACAAAGTTATTTCACTTCCAATAAAAAAAGTTTGATGCTCTGCTTCTGGAAGCAGGGAAAAAACCCAGGCATTGCCAGTTTCACTCAGCCCATCCTGGCTCCTCCTTGCCCCAGGGACCAGTTGTCTCTGCTCAGTTCAGGTACTGTATCCCTGCACCTGTGGGATGGAGGCAGGGATGGAGGCAGGATCCAATCTTGGCTTACCTGGTGCTGGGAACAAAAGGGTACCAACTTCTCAGTGGACATTAAACTCTCTTCTCCACACCTCTTAAGCCATGGGAAGGAACATCACTGCTGGATTTTCCCAGGGTGAAAGCAAACCAACAACTTCAGCTGCATATAGCACACTCCTCTGAGCACCTCCAGGCATGGGAAGCACCGCTCCGTAAGGAAGGAGGCTGCAGCCAGACTGACTGCTCCTCTCCCCTTGTGGCTGCAGGGCTGCACTGGGGCTGCTGAAGGGCCAGAAAAGTTTTATTATGGGAAAGTCTCACCACCCATCCAGAGTCACCTATGCCTCAGGTTATCTGCTTCTGAGACATGACTCCTCCGGTTTGTCATCTCAGGAATAAAGGGAAATCTGCCTTTCCTGAACACCCGCTACTTCAGCAGGGCTGAAAATCAAAGAAAAACAGCTCTAAAGAAGGATGCTGCAGCCTGTCTTGCTCACACAGTTCAGCAAGAGCCTGAATCCTCCAACAAAATGCACTCCACAAAGTCCCTAGAAGTAATAGAATCATGGAATGGTTTGGGTTGGAAGGGACATTAAAGACCATGTAGTTTCAATGCCCCTGGTATGGGCAGGGACACTTACCACTAGATCAGGTTGCTCAGTGCCTCATCCAGCCTGGCCTTGACACTGCCAGGGATGGGACATCCACAGCTTCTCTGGGCAATCCGGTCCAGTGCCTCACCACACTCACAGTAAAAAATTTGTTCCATAAATCTAACCTAAATTCCCCCTCTTTCAGTTCAAACCCATTATTCTTTGTCCTATCACTACAGTTCCTGATGAAGAGAACCTTCAGAAAAAAAAAAAAAAGAAGACCTTTTCCTTTTAATCACAACAGGAAAAGACTCTTCAGTTCCATTCAGGGAAAATATTTTCCACATCTGCTTTTCACAGCTATGTGGGCTATTTTCTTTCCTACAGCATGCCTGGCGCTGAGCACTTCCCATGCTCCCAGAAAGGAAAGGCACATGTTATAGCACTGTGTGCTCCCTGACAGCATCATAACCTGCATGAATACAAACCTGTTTCATAGCTGCTGGTATAAACAGCCAGGTACAGGTCTTGCTGTGTAACTTAGTGATCATCAGCTGGCAAATGCCTCTGTCTCTGTTTCCACACAGCCACAGCCAACATTTCCATGTCTCTCTCCTCTGCCACACCTTCTTCAGGAAACATTTTGCTTGATATATTTTGGTCAGTGTCTTTGTTGTGATCTGGTTTGGTATTTATGGCATTTTTATTGGACCAATTTGCTGTGTAAGGAGCATTTTCCAGTGCAGGTTTTCCACTCACCTGTGCCTGGAGGTAGATGTTGAACCACATTCTACCAGTTATCGCTGTGTTTGCGTTTCTCAGCACATTTCTTCACTCTCTTGCAGGATGATTTGAGCTCCCCCACAGCACAGGTTAGCTGGGATACTCCCTCCCTCCTCCAGTTTGCCTTGGTTCCTGTCATTGCTGATACTCTCTCAAATCTGCTTACCTCTCATCCTCCTGTGACCCTCCTGGCACTTCTGCACCATTTTGGGTGGTAGCAATTTCTGGAGGCTGCAGCAATGGGGTATATCAGTGCACTGGGTAACACCAGAGAGTAGCATATCTGCTGGGCCTCCACCAAGGGGAGAAAGCAAGGGAAAGCAAAAAGAGATACAAGTGATGGAAAATCGTAACCAAAACACACAAGCACCTCTGAGCAGGAGCTCTGTTCAGCTGCTTGAGCCGTGCACAAGCAGCAGTTGGATGGTTGCTGCCTTCCTCCCTGGCATGTGTTCCTGTCATGTCAGCTATAACAGCTGTGTGTCTGCATACTGACATGTGTCTGTCTGTCTGCCCCCCTGCACACACACAGGGACAGGCTGCTGTAAGCTTCATGCACACTTCATCCTGTGTTGACTATCCTCTGCACAAAGCTGCCTGTGCAAGATAGTTGTGACCACACCAAACCTCCCAGGAACCTCTCCGTGGGACAGTGTAGGGGCCAAGGGGTCACACTGTGTGACAACTGCAGTGTCAGGTGCCAGGGGAAGCTGCCCAAGTGGCAGTGAGTCAACAGTGGTTTGCAGCACTGGAAAGGAGAAGTTCTCACAAAGAGAACCAGAAATCATGATTTACATCAATGGCTTGTCAAACAAGTTGGCAAAGGTAGATGCTCCTACATGGTGCTTGAGGTATGCAGCTCTTCCTGTTTTCCTGCTTCTCTCACACCAGCACAGGCTTGGTGCTCAGGACTTTCAATGAAAGGGAATCACCCTCTTTTATCTGATTATTGATGTCATTCACAGCTCCATGTAGTTGTCAGCTCTGGTCATTTTGGTCTCTCCTACTCTCACCAAACTCTGTATCCCAGGGGAGCAAGGTCACACAGAGAAGTATCTCCAAGGCCTGAGATGCTGTGCAATAAACGTCAGTGTAATTCTTGGTTCAGCCAAGTGTTTGGGGTTTGACTTTGACTATCCTCTCCCCGTGGGAGACCTGGGACCAGAAATTCTTCCAGCACTTTTCCCCCTTGCTTCTCTCTGTGCCCAGGGAGAGATCACCCACTGGCTATGCTGCAGGAGGGAACAAAATCATGTTCTCTCTAAAAATACTTTTTGCCCTTTTTTAAAAAAAAATGCAATAATTAAAACCAATTTTGCTTTAAAACCTTATGTCCCTAGGTGACCAGATGAATGAGGAGACTGGTGATATTTTGCAGAGGCTGCAAATCTACCCTGTATCTGTCTGGACTGAGTATATTAAGATTTAGTGGGAGCAAGACCTATCTGCCAACATCAGCAGTGCTGGCAAATGAGCTAGGAAACAACAGAGAGGGACTCCTGTGCTTTCTGTGCCTCTGAACCACAATGACAGCAGCACACTCACTTAAGAAGACACAACCCTTAAAGTTTGATATCAGCCGTGCAGTGGGAAAAGACCAGGAAACTTCCACATGTCAGTGGTGATTTTGGTAGGAGGGTCTTGCTGACACCAGAGTGCTCAGGACAAGCTGACATGTGAGCTCTGATTCATGGGAGTTCTTCGGGGAAGTCCAATAGAAAAACTCTGATCATCTGGTCAGGAGCAGAGCAGGCATGTAGGACCTTCAGCTGCCAGGCACTGGGCTAAGGAATGGGGTACTGGGGAAGCGCTAGGACCAGTCTGTGCTCACGTGGGTGTAAAATGCATAGACTAACTGTTAAGCAGCACATAGAAGCCGAACAGTAATTCAAGTAATTAAATTGTGTATGAATGTATGTTAGAAAATCCTAGCCAGAGCTGGCCATTGCATTTCCTCCAACCCAATGCTTGCCACTTCCATTGCAAGGTGAGATGAGCCCTTACTGGTGCTTATCCCTGCCTCCAGCCTGGGAAAGGGCTGTGCCAATGCTGGGGAGAAAACACCCGGGTCACTTGTAAACACTAATTATGACCTTAATCTTTCATCTCAGAAAACTTTGTCCCTGTTACAGCTGATTGTCCTCCTGCTGATCTCTACAAGCAGCAGAGATAACAGAAGTCAGCTTGCCAATGCTCTGCACAGTCCCAGCAACACCCTGCAGAGGCAGCAGCCAGCATAATCCCGCTGGTAACAACGCCTTGTTCAGGCTCTGTCTTGGCCAGTGGGATTCCTGATGCCTAGATAACGCCTTTGTAGCCACAATTATGTTTGTATCCATGGAAAAATCAGGCTGTGTCACGGTGGAGCTGTGGTTATAATCCTGATCTAGGGGCTTTGTCAGCCTCTGAGAAGCCATTTCAAAAGTAAGTGGGTTTAGAGTGGGATGGTCAAGATCACTACAGTTAAACTGACTTTAAATCATCATGTAAAACCTGACTAAATGCCAGAATTGGGCTTTTATTTGAATGTTCCTTAATTCTGCAACTATGTAATTTCCTCTTTCTAATAAAACATGAAGTAGTGCAGCTGCCGTCAGTTAGTGACAAACTGATAAACAATTCAAAATGCTTTTCAAAAGCATTTCTCCCCAGTTACCAGAGCCATCTGCCTTCCCAGCTAAGGTTACATCATTGTTGACTTTAATAATTTAAAGACCATCCTACTTACTGTAATGCAGTCATCGTGTTTGGCTGTCAGAGCAGAAATGGTGAGCAATGAGTAACAAGGCAGTACAATTTTCTGTACTATTTATTTGCCCAAATTCTTCAACCTAGAGTGTGTAAGGTGCATGCTAGGCTCATGCTTATTTATTTTTAAGGGGAATCAGAAGAACTGCTCCTGCATTTCCAATTCGTCCCAGCAGTTCTGCTGGTTCAGCTGAGAATCACCATGATTTTTTAAGAGAACACATGTCCCCATCCTGCCTTCATGTGCAAGGACAGATGGGTGTGTGCATGCCTGCATGTGCACAATCACCTCTATGTTGACCATTTGACAACAGTAGCTGTCTCAAATATATTAAACTTGTACTCATTTTACAAAAATAAGAGCATAGACAGAGAACTCCAGTTTGTCTTGCTGCTTTGGATAGCTCTGTGCTTGTTAGAAGTCAGAAAAGACCCAGAAAAAGAGCTGCAACCCAGCTAAGGATGCCAAAGAGCCAGGGAGACAGGAGGTCAGTACAGAGAATATGAAGGGATGCCTAAACTTGTGCTCAGCCTACCAGCGTCACACCTGTCAAGGAAGGATTAAGTGCTTTGGCTCAGGAACAAGCACTTATTGCTGAGCGCATATTAAAAGCAGTGCAGGTTTCAAGGGGAAGTCTCTTTCCTCTGGGAGTTACTGTTGATCACTCATAATTAGATGGGAGATGAAAACTGATGGGAAGATCACATGAAAATTTACGGAAGGAAAATAAAAAGAAAAAAACAAATAAGGAACTTGTTTCCTTAAACAAAACAAATAAGGAATTGATTTCATTCCTGCTGCTGGTTTCAAACATTCATTACAGAAGTTAATGAGAAAAAATTGTTTAAAAATTTCTTATCAATTCACCCAGTAGACTATCTTAATTCTCTACTACTTGATTTTATCACAGAATCAATTAGTTTTGAAACAACCTCCGAGAGCATCAAGTCCAACATCTGACCCAACACCACCATGACCACCAGACCACGGCACTGAGCGCCATATCCAGCCTTTCCTTACACACCTCCAGGGATGGTGACTCCACCACCGATGTCGAATCTCCCTTTCCGTGAAGGAACTCTTGTTCTGGATTCTCTCCATGGCCGCATAGGGACACACCAGGCTCTCTCCTTTCCCTTTTCCCCCTGTGTATCTGCTTGTCTCCATTCCCCTGGCATTCTGGTGGTGTCCGAGGGCGGGGAAAAACCCCGGTGTGTGGTTAGTGTTGGCACATTACCTGGGGTTTGGCTGGGCAGCGAGAGACAAGAACCTGAGGGCTCCACAGGACCAGGGGAGAGTTTCTGCCCCAGTGCCCAGCACTGCTGAGCCCACACCTCCAATCCTGTGTCCACGTCTGGGCCCCTCAGTTCGGGAAGGACATTGAGGGGCTGGGGCGGGTCCGGAGAAGGGCAGTGGAGCTGGGGAAGGGTCTGGAGCACAACTCTGATGAGTGTCTGGGGGTGTTTAGCGTGAAGGAGGCTCAGGGGCCACCTCATGGCTCTCCACACCCCCCCCCTGACAGGAGGGTGCAGACAACGGGGGGTCGGGCTCTGCTCCCAGGTGACAAGTGACAGGATGACAGGACACAGTGGGAAAGGGGAGGTTAACGCTGCACAGTAGGAGGAATTCCTCCACAGAGAGCGGCGCTCAGACATTGGAATGGGCTGCCCAGCGGGGGTGGCAGAGTCACCATCCCTTGGGGATGTTACAGAAAAGCCTGGATGTGGCACTCAGCGCCGCGGCCTCGTCGACAGGGGTGTGCTGGACCAGAGGCTGGACTCGATGCTCTGCGAGGTGTTTTCCATCCCAACTGAGTCCGTGATCCGGACGGGCCGAGCCGCCCTCACCCCTCTCCCCTCACGCCGCCGCCGGGGGGCGCCCCCCACGGAGCGCGCGCCGCTCCGCCCGGGCGGGGGGCGGGGGCCCCCCCAGGGGGGTTATGCTCCCTTCGAGGCCCCGCGGGGGGGGCAGCTCGTGCCCAGCCCCAGCGGAGGCGACATTTGTCGCAGCATTTCGTACATGTCGGCGAGGGTCAGGCGGCCCCTGGGGGCGAGAGAGGGGGGGGGGACACACCGGGGAGGGGTTACACCGGGCGGGGGGAGCACAGGGACGTCAAGGGGAAAGGAAACAACGCCAAATAATAATAATAATAATAATAATAATAATAATAATAATAATAATAATAATAATAATAATAATAATAATAATAA
>JAWWEU010000138.1:8841300-8867899 GCA_035583155.1 Acropternis orthonyx
GCGCGGCCCGCCGCGCCTCGGGCAGCTCCGGGGGGTGCGGGGGTGTGGGGGGAGCGGGGTCAGCGCCGCGGGCCCCCCCCGCTGGCAGCGCCCGGGCTGAGGGGAGAGCGGGGGGCGCGGGGCTCGGGGGGTCCCCGGGGGTGGTGGTGAGATCGTACCTGCCTGCCTGTGTGTGGTGTTGGGAAGGGACGTGCGGAGATGGGATCATAATCCCTGAAACGCGATAAAAGCGACATATTTTCCGAGAAAGAGGGAGAGACCGAGCTTCGTCAGCAACAGGCAGCTGTTGCTGCACGTAGAACAACTTCTGGAGTGCTCTGTGGTCTGGTTTTAATGGTGTATTTAATACTTTCACTTTTTTTAATGGGGATTGGACTAGATAATCTACAGAGGTCCCTTCCAGCCCCTGGCAATTCTGTGATTCTCTGTCGGTTTGATGCGTCTTGCATTTAGCAAGCGTATGGTTCTGTGTAGTGAAGTTTTAACAGCGTTTTTTTAATATAGATCCGAGTGCTGCTGCCTCAGAACTAACCCTGTCCCCCCTGTGTTGTTGGTGCCAGCCGAATGTGCTCCCTCCTTTTGTAAAAAGCTCTCTCTGGCTGTGTGCTGAACAGGTTAGGGCTTGTGTCAGTTCTGGGTTTTGTGTAGCCTGGACCAAACCTCTGCATTATTTGACTTGGCGGGATGAGATTTCATGTAGCTTGTTCAAAGACCAATAATATGGATTGTGGGATCCATGCATTTGAAGCTTTAATAATTGACTGAGGAGCTTGTTTTAATCTTTGTGTCAGTGGTCACCGGATGCCTAAAACAAAGGAAAGACCACGTCTTTTCTCCTCACCTACACATCCTGTATCAAAGCTTTTCTGAATTTATCTTCTTCCGTAGACTGGTGAAAAGCACGTCCTTGGTGTACAGTTCTGCAAGATGTGATAAGTCAAATTAAGAGTGCTTTTGCTGAAATGAGTTTTTTCTCCCAACTGCTTACCTTCCTCTGGGACTAGTGATCATCAAACTCTTCTCTGAGTTGCTGTAACTCAAAGTAATTGAAAGCAACTGAAAACTAGAAAAAGTAAAAGCTATTGAGTAACTTAAAGCAGATGAAACCTGTCAGGGTGGGGATAGGAGAGCATGAAGGTGTAGGATTTGTGTGGCTAGAGGCCACAGGCAGGAAGGGAGAAACTGGCCTTTCAGTAGAAGTGAGCCAATTAAATCTGCCCACCCACCTTTTACTTGATGCAAATAATTCCATGTGTCCTGACCTTGCAGGTTTCGACCACCTGTATCTAAAGCAGAACTTGGTAAGATGAAGTCACTTACAATTCAAGTGAAGGATTCTTTCAATTTCTCCATTGCTCTGTCATAATTTTTAACAGTACATCATTGACTTGAGTTAATAGAATTCTGTGAGCCTGAGTCAATAAGGAGGTGATCTCAGAGGGCTTAGTTTGCAATACAGGTACTGCTTTGTAATTCAGTCTGCTACTGAATCTGTGCTGACAGTATGGGCAGTATTTTCTCTGAATAAACTTTGAGACTCTTAAGAGCTAAATTCATATTTACATTGGACATTTCATGGAAGCAGGCTTGTAGATTGGACTTTTTTGCATGTGTAGTGGCATTGACTTGGGACCACAAAAAAACCCAAAATTGAAACCTTCTTGTGGCAGAAAGGACAACTGAAAACATGCGCATATTGCCCTCTGCAGTTTGAGACATTTCTATGTACATTCAGTGTTCTGATGATCAGGAAAGCCAGCTGGGAATCCTTTTTGGCAGCACATGCTATTGCCAGATTTTTGCAGAGTGTAGATTTATTTGCCCTCATTAAAAATGCGGGGTTTGTCTTTTCCTCCCCCCTGGACTAAGTTGTGTGTGTGTAAGTTTAGTAACTGCGGATAAAGAAACTCTGAAAGTGGTGCCAAGTGTTCATGTCAGTTTGCTGACTTCTCTGCTGTTTATTTGTTTTATTAATTGTCTGGTGTGTAACAGTGGAAGTTTCAAGTTGGCTGTAAGCTCCCAATTCCCACTGTAAGTCAGTAGGTACTGATGCTTAAACCCCTCTCTCAAAGAAAGCACTGTATCTCCATCCTCAAGCATGTTGAATTCATTAGCAAAAATTACAGAACTTGTTACAAAGTGCTCCTTTCACATGATAGTGGTCTGAGATGGTGCTCCTGGGTTGATGACTTCTAAAGTGAAGTGTGTCAAACCAGATGTTTGGAGACTACTGAAACCCCCTGAGCCAGGTCTGTGTGCTTCACTTCTGCTCTAGATCTCGCCTTCTACGTGTAATTCTGCTTTTGACAGGATGTGAGGAGAGTATCCGTCTGTTGGATAACTAAGTCCAGAGTAGAGAGGGAGAGGTAGTGTGGCAGAAGATGCCCTTATTTAACCTCTGTTGCTCTGCTTTAGAAACACTATAGCCATGGAAAGATTTAGAAAAAGGTGCTGAAATTTAGAGGAATGAACTCTCCCATAAAGGAGCATGTCAGTTTCAAGAGAAGGAAAATATGAAGTAAGGCACACCTGGTTGGATGCAGACATGTGACAGACCTTCTATATTTTATTTATAAGAAAAGTGATCTGCCTGCTCTGAAATCAACTGCAGACCTAATAGTTTGGACATAATATGCCTAACAGTAGGGGACAAGTTTGTTCCTAGTGTACTTGTCTCCTAAAAATTATTGTGGGAAACCAAACAAAAGAGGTGGTGTAGATAATGAGAAATGTCCTCTGGGACCTTATTTTAAGTTCTTGAGTTATAACTTCAGTAGTCGTCTTTTTGAAGTTGCCTCAATCCTTTTCGTGAGGAATCTAATTTTCTTCTGTGTAGGGAGCTAGGTAAGGTTAGGTTGTGCCCTGTTGACATGTGAGAGATGCTTAGTACAACTTCTGTGTGTGTGTGTATTTTAGCCAACAGGCAAAGCTGATCTTGGCAGCAAACATGGAGTGTGAAGTGTTCCTTGTTGCAGCGCTGCAGACACGTTTCTGCATTTTGTGTTTGCTGAGGCTCCCAAATGCTTTCCCAGAGCAGCTCAAACAGTGCAGTGCAGCAATGAATCTGTAGGTTTGAAGGTGTGGACTGCCAGGGAGAGCTGCAGCAAGAGTGATTACAGCTTCTAGGCCAGCCGTGGGTTAGAGGGAGGAACACTGTGTGCAGAACAGCGGTAAATGCAGGTCCTGGGCTGGTTGTTGAAGCTGTATGTGCTGTGCAGGGCACAGCTGCGATGCACACACTGTAAACCTCTTCCCCTCTGCCTGTTAGCACACCTGCTGTGTAACAATGTACATCCTCCCAGGAAGGCAGGCACTGTCAGTGTGGGATTTGCCCAAGGCCAATCATTCACATAATTGTTTTTTTGTTTGAAGGGCTACATGTTTTGTTTTCTGTCACAAAACTTAACAACAGTGTGTGGAAAAATGTGAAGCTTAGTTCAAATAGGTGCTAGGCTGGAGCTGCCTGATAGTGAGAATGGGAACTTCTTGTAGTCTGGTTCTTATGAGGATGAATTGGACAGTGAGATAAATAAAAAATAAGTTCTTCCTGAGTTTGACTTTGAGACTAATCAGACATCTGTTTGTGCAGGTGAAATGGGATTTTTCTTTGAATTTTGTTTAGTCTTTGTAAATAAACCTTGAACTCCTCCTTTGTTAAACTGGTATCATGTAAGATAACTTAGAAGTATTTTATGTGAAATGCAGTCTTAGATCTGTTGTTATTAATTTTTAAATCCTGCTATTTAGTAAACAAGCATACTAGATTAAGTTTTAGCTTTATTTTTTCTGTGGTATATGCCAGTTTTCATGTTCTACCTGATAACCCTGTAAAATACAAACCTTTCAAAGCAAAATTGATATTTGATCATTGCATTGATCTTCATGTAAATCTATTCAGACACTTTTGCCACTGTATATCCTTCTTAAAAATGCAAGGATTTCAGATACTGCATCCATATAATTAGTGGCCTTAAAGTAAAATTGAGGAGTGGAGAAAGCTGGCAAATTCAGGTGGCTGGGAAGACAAAACCATTCCAGAGTCATGTTGAACTACAAAAGACTTCAGTTACTCAACTGTGTGACTGACTTTGTCCAAATGTAGTAGCACATGAGCAGCAACTCTTCATGACTAAGGCAGCGATGGTGCTTACACACACATAGTTCAAATCATCTCAGGCAACTTACAACACTGAACTTATCTGGCTATATGATAAACTGATCTGAAACTGGTGTTTTTGCCAAACTGTTGTGTAAGCTTTGCAATGCTTTAAAAGCATGTAATTTCTGTGGTAAAGCTTCACTTTAACTTGTGTACATGCGCTGTGTCAAGCTGTCAGCACAATGTTATATTCTACACCTGCTGGTTCTGTGACCCTTATCACTCAGGCAGCTTTTTCCCAAGATAGTTGAGTAAAGCCTGAGAGTGGGAAATAACATCTGGTTTTGTTTGAGTGCAGGTTTTCTGCAAAACTAATTAGCTAAAGAAATCTGAAATGGTAGCAGTGTCTTTTGAGCCTCTTATTTTGAGTAACCAGTGCAGGAATGAGTTGCCTTACCAGAAGTGGCAGGGTAATTGGTGGGAAGTGTCACAGTAGAAAACTAAAGTATCTATTTGCAGTTGAGGGATTTGCATTTTATTTAGGTTATGAAATCTAAGCAGTGCCTCAAACAATAGGACCCTTGCTGAAGCCTAGGCATTTCTGTTGTAGTTATAAATATATTTCGTTAGAGTCATGTCATGGATTTAACAAACTGTGACGCATTTCTGCTGCTACTTCTAAGGAAATCCAAGAGTTGATAGTGGAACTGAAAAGGTTTCAGTAACTAGAAATTCCACACAGGCAGCAGCCTTTTCCAGCAGTGTATTTTGAGAGACAAAACATGTGCTTGTTTTTCAGGTAAAAATACTAGCTTTGCTCTTTTTTGCACATTGGCATTAGTACCTTCTAGGAGGATCATGCCTCAAAACTGTTACAGATACTGTGCACCTTAAGTGTCAATATCTGGACAGAAGCATCTTGGTTCAAGGTGCTAAATTTGTTACAAGGATACAGTGTTTATGTACCAATCCACTGTAATTTCTTGTTTATTTACCTCTGCTGTGTAAATGTGATCTTTGCTTTTTGTGATTAAATGCTTTCAGACAGCAAAGAGAAGAACTGAAATTCTTAAAAATTAAATGGAAATAGTTTTATTTTTCAGAAAGTATTGTCACTTCATCATTTTGGGGGCAAGCGGGGGAAATGTGTCTGAGGTCTCTTTAATTGTCTGTATTGCTTGGTACAAGGTGATACTCAGAGTTGTCAGGTGTCACTGACCTTGGTAGCCAGCTGGGATGGCTGTGCTATCCAGGTAGTTCATTTGGTAGCAGGCTTTTAGGGAATTTACCTTTATCTTTGTCTGTGGCTGTTGAACTGATAGAATCACAGAACAGCTCAGTGTGGAAGGAGCCTGGGGAGATCATCTGGCTCAACCTTTCCTTTATGTACCATCAAAATTCCATAGTCAGAGTAAGCAGTGTGAGTCAATATTTAAACAGCGTCTAGAATTCTGAAAGTCCTGTGGAAGATTTAAGTTCAGGATATAATAAGAGTTGACCATCCACTAATTGAATCGACTTGATGAGAAGTAATTATTTGACACCATTCCCATAAGATAGCTTGTTCTTTCATGTAATTAGTGAAATGAGAGGTGGTGTGTGAGTGGTTGCTAACGCAAATCCACTGTTTCACAGTGTATATTTTGGAAAGTAGTGCAAACCTAGTTCCCTACTGTTACAATGTATTTTATTTCTATTTATATCAAATGTCGTGATTAGGAGCAAGACCTTCGGTTTGCTGGAGAGTCTGGGGAGCAGAATGGCCGTGATAGTGCAGACTCTATGGATCAGGATTTGGGCATCTGATTTGCAGGGTTGCAGTATTTGTGCTTCTCCTTTTTGAGAGTTTGGGTTTCTTTAACATCCACCCGGTGCTTGGTGTACATGCTAATTTTAAATTCTCTGTAATGCAAAAGGTTTTTAAGGGTTTACTTGGAATAGCATCCATTTATTAGAGAGAGGTGATAGATGATTTTTAGAAGATTCTGCTAACAAACTCTCAGGGTTTGTAGAAGCTGTAGATCTGTGCATTGTATAAATTTGAGCACTTTATTTGTGAAGAACTGATACGAGAAACATTCACTTTGTTGCTTGTCTAGAGCATCAAGTGGATATTCCCTGTAAAGGAAGGCTGTGTTATAGACTGCTTAATATGAAGCTTAGTGTCTTTGAACTCTAACTAAGTCTGGCTTCTCTTTCTAACAGGTCACCAACAAAAGTTGGAACACATGTATTAAAGGTGAGTTTCTTCATAAAATCTGTCAAGTGTTTGTTGATGAACACAGCAGTGAGTATTTCCACTTAAAATAGATGTACTACAGTAGCCCTGATATCTACACAGAAAAGAAATTACAGGCTTTCCTTGTTGTAGGTAGCAATTGTGCTTGTTTCTTGAAATTCCAGCTTTACTTTTATTTAGAGTATGTTACAGTGTCTTGAAGCTCATTTTATTCTGAAATGCTTGTATGCAATTTAATTAAGCTGTGCTTGATTACTGAACTACCCTCTTTCAACTGATTTGTGAGTATTAAGTCTCTGCAGTACTTGCAGTTTGGTTTTGCTTTATATGAAATAGTTGATTTTGCTCTCTTCTGTCTCCAAAATAAGAAGAATCTTAATGTTTGTACTTTAGAAGCCTCCCCTCTAGGTTATGTGAAGATAAAGCACTATATTTAGTTTAATGAGACAGCGTTGCCACTTCCCACACAGGTAATTGTTATGCTGCATCTGTGCATAGTGACAGTGTGGCTGAATCCAGCACACATTGAATCGGTGAGGAGTTGGAACCTTGTGCAAATAACATTCATTTCCTGGTCTCAGAAGGACCAAAGGTGATGGTATATCACACTTTGACAATAGAGTAAAAAAGGTTTGTTGTTTTGCCCAGGAAGTGTTGAGAAATTATAGTATAGTGAAGCTTCTGTTCCTGATTTGTCAGCAGCACTTTGCTCTGAATCAATAGTATTTTTACAGTTATACCATATCTTGTTATAGCTCTTACGGAACAGAGCCTTACCCCCCATTTTGTGTTCTGTTTAATGTTCCTTTAATGATTAAGTATTACATGTGTAAGTCTTTCAAGAAATGTTGTTTTATCATTTTCACTAAATTCACTGCAATCAATGAACTTCAAAGCTAACTTTAATGCCTTCATGAATTATAAGCTATGAAGTTCTCTATGTTGCTTGTGGGATTTTTATTTTTTATGTAACCTCCTAAATCACTTATTCAGAGCTAAGTTTTTGAAGGTGGAAAAAGTAGTTGCTTCTCTGCTTGGTTATATCAGTTTAGTGAATGGTGACTAATGGTATAGTTTGTCTTGGAATGGGTGAGAAATATTTCCTAAGTCCAAAGTTTAACAGGTGTGTGAGTTTAATGTCAACAAAATTAGAAATTAATATAATGGGCTTCTGTAGGCACTGATTACACTTAAGTATTTAAGTCATCATGCCTTTGAAGATGGATTTGAGTGATAAAGCAAAGTAGAGCTTGCATTTAGATTAGAAAAACTTTGTTAAAGGAGGAGGAGGGAGTGGAGAGGGAGGAAGAAGTTTCTGTAATTGCAGCTGTCTCTGCATGATATGCCATTTCTTCAGGTCAGAACTCTCCAAGATGGATGTCTGCAAGAGTTGTGTGGGGGTTTTTTGAACATAATGTTAGGGTGCTCTGAAGATTCTCTTTGACTGTCTGAGAGTCTAAAGAGACATTTCTCAGATGTCTGTACAAGGCAGTCACTAAATCTTGTCAGGGTTCAAAAAATATGGGCAAATGTTTGAAAATACCCTGCTGTACTTGGCTCTGCTTTGAGGCCTACAGTGTCTCCACAGGTCCCTTCCATTGTCAGATTCCACCCGATTCCCCTTTAGATATTGCTGATACATATTCTTATAGGCAATGTGATATTGTGGCCTTTACAGTATTTCGAGGGGTTTATAAGAAAGATGGGGACAAGGTTTTTAGTCAGGCGTGTAGTGACAGGACAAGGGGTGATGGTTTTAACTAAAAGATTTAGATGAGATACAAGGAAAAAGTGTTTTACGATGGCAGCAATGAAGCATGAGCACAAGTTGCCCAGAGAGGTGGTAGGTGTCTCATGCCTGAAAACATTTAAGGCTGCATGGACGGTGCTCTGAGCAACCTGGTCAGGTTGAAGTTGTCCCTGCTCATGGCAGGGTGGTTGGACTAGATGACCTTGAAAGGCTTTTTCCAACCCAGGCTGTTCAAAGATTCTAATAATTCGTGTAGAACAGAAGGTATACAATGAAGTTCTTACTAGTCCATGTCAACTGATGTTAAAGCAGTATCCTGTGGTATAAACTACTTGCATTTCCAATCCTAAAATTTTTCAGGAGTTGATTAATACATTCACTTACAAATAGAATACTTTCAGTTCAGTTTATTTAAATTTTGGAAGGATCTGCATGAAGATGACTGATGGCTAAAAGAGACAGTGTGCAGTAGCAATAATTACAGGATATAAGATTCCATGTTAGAACCTCAAAAGCATAGTTGTGACTACATGATAGATCTGCCTGACTTAACCTGGAAATTTCTAAATAGTTTCTATTATACATGGCTATAATACAGTTGTTGCATTCTATTCCACAAGCTGATAAAAGAAAAAAATACTTTAATATGAAATTTTCTTGCTGTAGATTATTCAATGTGTATGTTTCTCTAAACTTCATGCTACCTTCAATTTGATTTTAGTTGAGACTGAAACCTCTTAAAAATAACTGCCTTTTTTGTTTCATGGTGGTCAGACTTTTTGTGTATGGTGGTGCGAAATACTTCTCATGTACTATGCATTACAGTTGAAGCATGTGACAGGAGTACATGTGAAAGTGTAGCAGAATTTTTGTCCTTTATGCTATTTACTTTGTTGTAGCTATATTTTTGCTAGATCAGCTTACTGAAGAACTTACTTCCATCATCTTATGCCTTTTTTTTCTGTAGGATGTGGACAGCAAACTCATCAAAGCTGGAAATGAAGCTTTTGTACAAGAAATGAAACAGGATGATTCAAAAGAGGTTAGTTAAATCTTGCTTTGAGCTTCCAGCATCACAGTAGAAATACTCAATAATTTAAGATCAGTATTCATCCTGAAACTACTTTAAGTTAGAATTTGTCATTACTGTTAGTAAGAGTGTTCATCTAAAGGCACAAACCAAACTAACCATTATAAAAACATTGTAAGAACACTGCACCAGTGTTGAATTATTTGTGTAATTTACAGGATCATATTTAGCAGTGCATGAGAACTCTGAAGAGTGAACAGCTTTTGTTTGTGAACTTTCTCTCAAAGTATATTAAAGAGGACTGAAATTTAATGGCTTTGTTTTATCTTTTGGATATGCCCATTTCTGCACCAAGGTTCTGGTCTCCAGAATTCTTAAACAAAATGTATTTTGAATGTAAAGCAACTCTTCAGTGGAAGATTTCTTCTGGATGTTGTATGGGCTGACTGGTAAGTGTACCAAGGAAGTGTCTGCTGGTGACTGGTAGAATGGTTTTGTTTTGTTTCTCCAGATTATTGACAGTATTATAGAAGAAAGCCAGAAGGCACAACAACTAGAGGATGATTCTTTAGCTTCTAGAGGAAAAGAATTGACTGTTCCAACTTCAGATGCAAACGCTTGGATTTCTGAAGCAGGTATCATTAGTGATATCCCAGAAGTATTAGCTGCTAAGATACCATTACCAGAAGACACTGGAGAAGAAGAGTATCAGAGTGTGTGTAAGGACACTGAACTGGAGTCTGGGAAGCTTTTGTTTACTTCTGAGCAACAGGAAGCTCATAAATTAACGAAAGTAACAAATGCAACTGACCATAAAAAGAGTGAAACTGAAGCACAAGGAGAAACATCAAAAAACGAGGACATAACAGACAAGAAAGAGATGAATACTTTAGAAAAAGCGGCTTCAGATTTATCTACCAAAGATCTTTCTACGACAGAAGAAGTGCCCCCAGCAAAGCCCCCAAGGCAGCTTACTGTAGAACCCGATATAGTTGCGAGCACAAAGAAGCCTGTCCCTGCACGGCCCCCACCTCCAACAAATGTTCCTCCCCCAAGACCACCCCCCCCTGCTCGGCCGGCTCCACCGCCCCGGAAGAAGAAGAGTGAACTGGATTTTGACATGCAGAAACCTGTCTTAGAAGGCAAGTGTTCTATTTTAGATGGGTTTGGTTATCTACATGGTTACTGTTTTTGTTTTGAGTGAAGGATCTTGCAGTCTTCTGATTTTAGTTTAGTTGATGTTTAAAAAAATCTTTCAACAGTCTTAGCTTCTTGCAATGAAGTAATACTGTTTTGCATTAGAAGCGTTCCTAATTCATGGGCTTTCTTGTAAACTAACACTTGCTACAAAAATAGCTGCTACTGTAGCAGGGAGAAATTGACTCATCAATAGGTAAACTAAAAAACCCAGTTACTTCAAATTAAATGTGTGCAGTCTGTATTTGCATAGCAATGCAAGTCAAGATGTAGAGAGATCTTAGGAAAATGAGTACTCCTGGGTTACTAGGGATATCACTGTTAAAAAAAAAGCTAATAGAACTTAAGAGGCCGAGGTGTGAAATCATACCTGAACATCCATGCTCTTCTTTCTCATAAATCGCTTTTCAGTTTCTCGAGACACCTTTGCAGCTGGTGGTCTTTTAACTACAAGTACTGTGACAGAGGGTGTGCCCAAAGATTCTCAGCCTTCTTTGGATTTGGCCAGTGCAACTAGTGGAGATAAAATCGTCACTGCACAGGTATTGGGAAATGGTTATAAGTTTGATAACTGGAACATTTTCTATTACTTCAGGGTTACAGTAGAGATAATGTATTCTGTGTCTGCAAAATTTCAGGAAAATGGGAAAGCAGCTGATGGCCTAACAACAAATGAAGTACTTGGACCACAAAGACCCAGGTCTAATTCTGGAAGAGAGCTCACAGATGAGGTATTAATGGATGTGGTCTGTGCATGGTGCATTGCTTTGCATAGCTACAAAGACAAGCTCAGGGCATTTCAGGTCTATTGCAGCTCATGCTTTCAAAGACCAATGCCACATATGACTCAGGGACCACGAGGTGCTTAGGTGGACAAAGCCACCGTGCCACCACTCCTAGCAAGGTGGCTATGCAAACACTTCAGAGCATTTCCATGTGAGGGAACACCGGCAAACCTGGCATGCATCTGAAAGAAGAGTCAGCAACAGAAGAATCATCCTCCTAGTGCTAAAATAGTTTCTTCAGTAAATACTTCCATTAATTCTGATGATACCAAGCTTCTGTAAGTTTTTGTTTGTGTCTATGCGTGTACAGGTTTTTTTAACAATTGCTGAAGCTATGTAAGTGTTCATGAGATGCTCCAAATAAACCTTTTCCTTTGTGTAGTCCTAGTTAGGTCTAAATGCTTTATCTCTGTATGTTAAGTTTATCTGATTAAACCTTAACTACAGCATTTCAAATATCTGAAAGGGGAAGACTGTGATGTCTTCTAATTACATAATATGTTTCATGTTAGCATGGAAGGTGTCAGGCAGTGCCTGATGTCTGTAGCTGCATTTTAGATTTCTGAAATTGAAGCTTGTCATCTCTATATAGTGGTTGATAATGTTTGCACTAACAAACTGATTTAAACTTTGTGAAATAAATATATAGTGAGGTACAGAATTTCCCATAAAGATAAATAATCTGTGTCTTCAGATGATTTCTATTTTGCTCTAGGTTTTGAAGTCTAATAGAGTTCTCTTGATTTCACATCTTATTTTTTTCTATAGGAAATTCTAGCAAGTGTAATGATAAAAAACCTTGATACAGGTGAAGAAATACCCCTGAGTCTGGCAGAAGAAAAGTTGCCAACAGGCATTAATCCCCTGACTTTGCATATCATGAGGAGAACTAAAGAATACGTCAGGTATGAATCATAATGCTGTTGCATGCATGGAGTCTACTCTTATGAAAGTAAAGAGAGCCCCAGTCCATCTGTCTGATTAATCTGAGTATTAATTCCCAGCCCTTGGTGTTGTCATTTCTACACTGCATTAAACACAGTTTATGTTCAAGTACTGTGTTGTTCGTGCTGCCACCTCCTGAAGCTTTTTACTGTTTCATTTAGTAGACTCTGGTCCTTTGAAGGTCTGTTATCATCAGTATAGCTGACTACCTTGAGCTTTCCCTGTTCTTAATAGAGCTTTAGACCCTTCTAATGTGTAAAACTGAGTCCGTTTGTAAACACTGATAGAAAAAGACAGTTTCTTAATGATTGGGAGATAGTGTCAGTCTAGATGGGTTTTTTTGAAGGCCTATATGAATTTATACATTAGACAGTGTTAGGGCTTTTTGAATTGCTATAGTACTGTTAAAAAGCTCACTTCTCTAGAACTGAACTCTTCCATGTACAAGCCTCTGTTTCAAAACTAACAACTATTTGTTTATTTGTTCTGTGGAAAGCAAGATTATCAGGACAAAGTGGCATGTTACCAGTTCCTAGTAATATAATGGTTTTTTGTCTGCTCTTAGATTTCAAAGTGTCACAATAAGCTTAAGGGAGTTATATATCTGGGGCACCTGGGGAGCATGTGCAGCTTTAGTATCATGATGCCTAAGAATTGAATGATCAGTTTATTAGGTGATTAATATAATGTCCATATTTTTCCAGTGTGTTACATAGAGGAATAAAGGTGGATCCTAAAATGCAGATCCTACTTTACTAATGTTTCATTTCATTTATGTTCATTATGATTTCATATTAAACAGTCACTTGTGTATTTCCTAGTAATGATGCAGCACAGTCTGACGATGAAGACAAAATGCAGACACAGCAAACCGATACTGACGGAGGGAGGTTAAAACAAAAAACGTAAGATGCTGCTTCATGGTTTTTACTTTCTCTAGAAAGCAAATGCAGGTTTTGTTTTTCTAAGCTGAAGCTTCCCATTTGACTACTGAACAAGTTACCCTTTAAGTAATCACTTTGCAAGTGATCCCTGATTTTACCTAATCCTGTAGCTCTGCAGCTGAACTGAACATTACACAACTGCTGTCACATTAAATGCTTATTTTAAGAAGCAGTAATGAAAAGAGATAAGATTGAGTTTCAAATCAAAACTATTGATTCATAATAGCAAAAAATGAGAATTTGCCATTGTAATGTGGTGAAAAAGCGCCCTTGCTTTTAAAGGACTCAACTGAAAAAGTTCCTTGGCAAATCTGTAAAGAAAGCAAAGCACCTTGCTGAAGAATATGGTGAACGTGCTGTAAATAAGGTTAAGAGTGTTCGAGACGAAGGTAAGTGACATTAATGTCTTTTTTTTTTCTTTTTAATAGGATAGTCTGTTTATCCTTGTGCTTTTAAGAATCAAAGCTGGCAGAGGAACATATACTGATGCATTCTACCACTGTTCTACAGTTGGTGATATGACGTTTTAGAGTTAAAGCTTGCAGCTTAGTAGGCATTTTGAGACTACCAGGTTACAAGGATAAATTCTTGTAAAGCAGTAACTGAGTTACATTTTCAGCTAAACCAGTTGAATACTCTTAAGTTTTTGTTGTGCTGTTAGAAAGCTGTCTGGATATGAAAATGTAAACTTTTTAAAAGAAGTTATACCAGCAAGGGTAGAAGTGAGGGTTGTCTTTGTTACTTTAATAAATCAGATTGTTTTCTGGGCAGCCAGTGCTACCATTAGAATTCTCATATAGCTTGAGCTCCTGCTAGACTTTCCAACTACAACTGAATTCTCCCCTTCTTGTTTCATCAGTGTTTCTTTCAGACAGATATCTAGCACTGCAGCAAGCTGGTCTAACCACAGCCTGAGATAAGTGCCATGGAACTGCTGCACTTTAGCATATTGTGTCACCACTGGCTGTTGGCCACAGCTCTTTTGCAATTCTTAATGCTTCATGGGCAAACCACCAGGCCATTGCAGTGTATTTAGTCAAAAGATACCAACAGAATAATTTTAATTGCATGCTAAAACTGACAGAAATCACAATCTGCTGAATGCAAGACCAGTACAAAGAAAAGGGCAGAACAAAAATTGATAGCAATTCTTATTTTCACTGTTCAGTGTTTAGATTCACTGTGGCCTAAAATTAGCGTAGATGTATTTCTAGACCTTGATGCACCAGTGCTCCCATTTTGCCTTAAAAGCTTAAAATTACCTTATAGAAATTGCCTAATTCAAGACTAATCTGCTACCAAAAAGTACTGGCAAATGCTTACTAACAGATTAAATGGGTGCTGCAATATGTACTGCTGAACTTGTGTTCCTCTTAGTCTTCCACACAGATCAAGATGATCCCTCTTCCAGTGATGATGAAGGGATGCCGTATACAAGACCCGTTAAGTTCAAAGCAGCTCATGGCTTCAAGGGACCTTACGATTTTGAACAAATTAAAGTTGTTCAGGATCTCAGTGGAGAGCATATGGTAGGTCTCAAATTCCATCTGTGGTTTTGCTGAATCTCTTCAACCTGAGATTCAGCTTTTAGTTTTCATCTACTTGGTGACCTCCGGAAATGACCATCAGGTTTATTCTTCCTGAAGAACAGCTTCATTCTGGGAAATAATAGTCTGGCAAAAAAATGAAAATTTGGCTGGTTTGGCCCGTTCTTCAGGGGGGAAAAAAAGTATGTAGGTGCTCAGGTATCAGGGATTCTGCAGAGCTTTCTCTTGAAAGGTTATGGCATCAAGTGGTACTTGGTTTCTTGTTTCCTGCAATTACAAATTTAGGCTGGGAGAGACTATTTTCCCTTTCCAGAACAGAGCACAGAGTAGCAAGCTTGACCTATCAACAGCAAACAAATTAGTCTGTCAGAGAGTTGTACACAGGTATTGAACAGAAATACTTGATAGGTTCTGGAGGCAAAAGGAGGAAGAGGTTAATGGAGTATGTGGATGAGAATGATAAGGAGGGGAGAAGCCAGGGTATAGTATTTGCAGAGATGCCTGTGGAGAATGAGGCAGAAAAACAACCTATTTGTCACTGTTGGGACATGTTGCATGCTTCCCTGCAGAGTCTGGAATACATTGACTTCCCAGATTATTCTGTTGACAGCAACTGTCTGACAATTGAAGCAGTTCCCCATCTTTAAGTGTTAGGCCAAGGGTAATGACATGCAGCACTCAGTGACTGGAGATTTCAAGCTTGTCATCCACAACTGAATTTTCCAGTCCTACTGGTAATTTATATATGTTAGTTTCCACCATACCAGTATTTCCATCATGCTAATATTTGACTTTTTAAACAGACCAAAATTGGTGGAGCTTGGTGGAGTCAAATGCTGAGTGGCTATTTATTCAATAGCAGGAAGAAATTACATACTGCTTGTGTGGTACTGTGTTTTATTGAGTAGTAACTCTTTGGACTTTGCAATGGAGAAAAAGTTATCTTCAGAGGCTTTGCAAAACCCTAATGCCAATTATGAATTTAACAAATACATGTAGTACTCATTTTGGTTGCTGGAATCGATGTAAGCAAGCACAATTTCTACTAAAAAAAAAAGCGTGCTAACTTCAAGTGCAGCTGCAAGTACTTGTCAATTTTACAAAATAAACAGGAGATTCTAAGTCACTCAGAACCATGGGCTGGCTGTTACTAACTCTGCCAGTTTTATATGGAATTCTGTGATAGTGCTGACCTCCTCTAATTCCTCTCCTACAGTCCTCTGCCCTGTGGGCTTTTTCTTTCAAGCTGTTCTTGAATGTGTGTTGCACAGTCCACCAGTCTCAACAATTACTTATCAATGTTATGACCTACAATTTGTGGTGTCTTGGGTACCTCCTAAATCTTGTCAGTTGACATTTATAGAAAGGCTTTTTGGTATGGAAAAAAAGGACTTTATGTAACTGAAACAATCATCTCTTTATTTTGACAGGGTGCTGTTTGGACAATGAAATTTTCTCACTGTGGTCGATTACTGGCATCTGCAGGACAGGACAATGTAGTAAGAATATGGGTTTTGAAGAATGCTTTTGACTATTTCAATAACATGCGCATGAAGTACAACACAGAAGGTACCTCTCTATGCATCACCAGAACTCTAAAACACTAAACATTCTAGTTATTTGGGAACTTAAGATTGACCACAGTGTTTCTGTCTTGTGTTCCAGGCCGTGTCTCTCCCTCCCCATCTCAAGAGAGTTTGAATTCTTCCAAGTCTGATACAGATGCAGGGGTAGGTTCATGAGGTATTGAGAGGGGAAGAGCAGAGAGGGTCACATTGTTCTGTAATGCCACATCTCATTGACTGCTTTGTCCAAAGTTCTTGGCTTGTGTCCTTGAGGCAGAAACTGTCTTACCAGTAGACACCTTCAGTCAGACACTGTTAATCCCATGTGTATGGGGTGCAAGAAAGAAACTCTGTCACTGAATTTAATGCATTTCAAAATCTGCACAGCTGTGCTGTGGCCTCCTGCCAGAGGAGGTGGCTGAGTGAAAAGTTAAGGGGAAGAAACCTACATTGTTGAATTTCCTGTCTTAGTGTTTTATCTCTGAGCATTACTTGTGATTAGCATCTTACTTAATGATGTCTTTTCCAAGGAAGGCCAAGCTGAACAATGGGTTGCTCAAAAACGTAATAAAACCTTGATGCATTTAAATTTTTCACATCTGTGTAGGAAAAAATGGAACATGACTAATGAAGAGTATTCAGACACTCTTACTTCCAAAGTTTTCAGATACTGTAGTAAACCTTGCCATTAAAGTTAATGCATTTAAGGTGGGTTTTTTTCTATTTTTATTTTTCAATAGTGTAAGAGACAGGCGACAAAATCAGGGCGTAAGCAAAGATCTTAGCAGTAGCTTTATTTAGTGTGCATTGCTTTGGTGGAGGGGGGAAGCTGGGAAGCCAGCAATCCTTCTTGAGCTCAGGTAAGTGAGTCGACTTGCTTAGCCCACACACTGGGGATGCTGTTTTGAGTGGTTGATGTTTTTTTGTTTTACATTTGGGTTTGGGTTTTTTTTCTGGTGAGGTTTTTTATAGGAACTTCTAGGGTTTGGTTTTTTTTTTTCCTTTGCATCTGTTTATTCTGAAATGGTCTCTTACTAGGAAGTTGTCATTCTTGAAGTGCACTACAAACATGGAAACTTAAACTCACAGCTTTTATTCTGAAGTGGAATGCAGTTTTCAAGCCTGATACATGTTGCTCCAAAAGCTTATCTTCAGATATTTGAGTCAATTGCTGCCAAGCCAATCCTGTTTGAATAAGAGCTGTATGAAAGGAAAATTCAGAACTTCTCAATTTTGCCATGTCAGGGAGGTGTTTCATAGCCCATTGCACTTGAAATTTACTTTGGTTTTTTATTAGTGCAATTCATTTATTTTAAAGTAGTAAGAGTTATTATTTATTGTTCGTTTTTCCAGCTAATATTTGCTAATGTTTTGATACATTTCTCTGATAGATTTGCAGTGGAGTTGATGAAGACCCAGATGATAAAAATGCCCCGTTTCGTCAACGACCATTTTGCAAATACAAAGGCCATACAGCAGATCTTCTTGATCTTTCCTGGTCTAAAGTAAGGCACCTTAATACACACTACACGGTTCTCCTGTGTTCTCCTTGTTTTCCTTTGTCAGTGGCCATTGGAACCATTGAAATAACATGAAACAGTCATTGAAGTTGAGAGAAAAGTTTTGTAGAGGCAATGCATATGCCAGCTGAAATCGTTGGAATAAAATGAGCAACCTTCCAGGGCCTGTGTAGTTAAAAGTTGTCTTAAAAATAATCAGGCTAGTGACAATTGCAGTTGTGTATTCAATAGTGAAGGTAAATTAATGTTTAGAGTGGGAGAACTTTCCATTGAGCTCTGTGTTTTCTGATTCATGCTGTTTCTGTTTTTCTTGTCTTCAATATGTTTCACTGGTTTTACGCAAAGTGTACACATTCTGAAGTTGCTGAATATGTACTTAGATCTTAAAATTAGAGAATTACCTTGTGCTTAACTTTCAAAATGTTTCACATAAAACTTATTCAGTTAGTTCTCCACATGGCAGTGCAGTAACGCATTTAAGAATGCAGCCTGGATGAAGGATCTTGGGCACCTCTGAAAACTGTCATGCTCTTTCTTCTCTGAATACTTTAACTACATTTCAAGTAATCATTTTCATTGAGATTTTTCCAGAACATTTTCACTAACTGTGGTTCTGTGTATTGGTCTTAAGGAAAGCACTGATCAGTAATGATAATTTTGATGAACCTTTTTATCTGAAAGGATTAAATGTTGAATTTCATGTCAACAGAGAAATTAGTAAGGCTTTACCAATGAGATTGCTTCTGTATTTGCAGTTACTTTTGTGTCTGTTAATAACTATGGAATTCTCTTGTTTCACAGAATTACTTCTTGCTTTCTTCTTCTATGGATAAAACTGTCCGATTATGGCACATATCAAGAAGAGAATGTCTTTGCTGTTTCCAGCATATAGACTTTGTCACTGCTATAGCTTTCCATCCAAGGGTAAGTATGTAATTGTCTTCTTACTTCTAGAGAGGCAGAATTTAAAATTATAATAGTATTCTCTCTTTATTTTCTAAGTTTAAAAAATGTAATCAAATAATAGAGCTTGTACGCTTTTAAAATTTTGGGTAATATTCCAGAACTGTTTTTCATCTTCACTGAACTTCACCAAGAGTGTCCCTGTGGTTTAACTGTTTGTAGATGTGATGTAGGAAGTGAATTGTCTGTTGGCTGTAACATCACAGCTGGTGTAGTTTAGAGTAACTTTGTAGAATTTCCAGTGAGGGATGTTGTGATTAAATATGACTGGGATAATGAAGTGGAACAGATTGTCCAGAGACCACAGAATCCTTGGGGATGTTTAAAACTTGACAGGGTATAACCCCCTACAGCCTGGATCAAACCTGTGAGATTGTCCTTGATACAAGCAGGGGAGGTGGATCAGAGACCTCCAGAGATCCCTTCCGACCTATCTTATTTTTTAGAAATTTTAAAAAATACTTCAATAAAGCTTTCTAATATTAATAAAACTCAAGTGGAGGAAAGGCATTTGTGAATGTTCCCTGACCATACAGAACTAGGAGATGTATTGGGAACTCTGAAAAGAGCTTTCAGCTCCTGACAAGGTTAGTGTTTTTCCAACTCATGTTGACGGGGTAGAAAGTACTTGTGCTAACAGTGAGCAGGTTTCTAACCCAAGGTATAATACGTGTGTGTAATCTCAAAAATCTGTAAAAAATTTGAACTTCATTTGCCAGTAATTTCTTAAAAATTATAATCAGCTCATGTGAGAGTTCTTATTTGGGAGGTTCAGGAGAGAAGCTGTTTGGAAATGGGGCGGGAAGATTTTAAGGAAGCCAGAGACATACTCATAGCACAAGCAGAGATTAAATGTGTGTGTCCTGTCAGGATGACAGATACTTCTTGAGTGGTTCATTGGATGGAAAACTCCGACTCTGGAATATTCCTGACAAAAAAGTGGCGCTATGGAATGAAGTAGATGGGCAGACAAAATTGATTACAGCTGCCAACTTCTGTCAGAATGGGAAGTATGCAGTGATAGGCACCTACGATGGAAGATGCATCTTCTATGACACAGAGGTAAAAAACTTCTTGAGACTCTTTATTTTTTTTAATGTTAATAACAAACAGAAATCATGATTATTTAAATATCAAGAAACATTAGAACTTCAGACAAACTTCAGTTTTTACACCATTATTTCAAATCAAGAGACGGTTTAATATCTTTTCAGCACTTGAAGTACCATACACAAATACATGTGCGTTCTACCAGAGGTCGAAACAGAGTTGGAAGAAAAATTACTGGCATTGAACCCTTGCCTGGAGAAAATAAGGTACTGTCTTTCAGTGCAACTTTGGCACAGTACTGAAGTCTGTTATTTATATCTAATGCTTGGTAAATTTGTGCTAAGTCTTTTAACACTACTAAAATGAGCCCTACTCTTTGCTGATTTAGACTAATCCAGTACTAAATAGTGGTAAAATAGAATATATATATGTATTTAATGCTATTGTGCTCTGATGAATGTACAGGTGAGAAAATGGTTACAGATGGCTTTCAGTGAAAGCATCTTTAGCATAAATAACCTCTCTCAAATTTAATACTCGTTTCAAAATGTACTTCATACAGAAGCTGAAAAAATGCTGAAAGCTCAGAAGCTGTTATCCAAACAAGTGTACTTCATTCTCCAGAATCAGCCCTTTTGTTTCAGTCTAAACTAAAGTCTGATGTTGCAAAAGGATCAAATTCTCCCCAAAGAACATGCTGTTGAATATTAAAGTCACAGTCTAAAGCTGGAGGGTGTCTCATTTGTATATTAAATTTTAGGGGTGATGTGGGGTCAACAGCTGGCTCTATTAGAGTAGCAGATCACCAGCTGTTATACCCTAAGTCATACAGTGACACAGAAATTACTTAATTCCAGAGACACACGGAAGATTCAGGAATCAATAGTGCCTGTGGGTTTCCATCAGATGCTATGAGTTGTAACTATGTGATAAATCAGAGCTTAGGGTGAACTCTTGGAAACAAATAGGAAGTTCTGTAATCTGATGGTGTTCCAACAGTTGTCACAGGGTTGTTGCATAAATGATTAGATAAGTAGGGGTCAGTATTTGCCTGCTACTCTGCTGCACCTTTTTCCTACTGTCATCCTCAGACTTGTGGCTAACCTGCAGTTTGCCTCTAAGGATTCATAGAAGGGCTAATCAGCTGAGTGCCCTTATGCCCTTAACACTTTCTTTTCCTTATAAGTACTTTTAAGCTTCTGACCTGAAAAATGTGAAAAGGAAGTAAATGCACATCAACCAAGAAAAGCCTGGTTCGTTTATATAGCAGATAATGGCCTCTGACCTGTGCTACATGATTGATTGAAATTTACCTCACTAGAATACCTGTTCTGCTACATTATTGTGGAATGTGTTCAAAAATATCCTTTGCAAATGGATAACTGTTCTTTGGGTCCACATTTCGCTTCAGTGAAAAACAGCTGTTCTGGTTCAGACCAGTCAGGCTGATCTTGACAGTGAACTTGATCTATTCGTTGACAAAAAATAAGAGAGAAAAATGTTATTGTCCTGTCTTACTCTCCTTCTTTGGACCTATTCTTTGTCTATGACACTTTTTTAAGCAAAAGAACTGGAATTTTGACTGTTGGAATTAACTCTGCTGCTCTTTCTTGGGCATGCTATTTGTTTCCACTTCTAAGTATATTTATCTCTTTTCTAGATATTAGTGACATCAAATGATTCCAGAATTAGGTTGTATGACCTAAGAGATCTGTCTCTGTCTATGAAGTACAAAGGTTATGTCAACAGCAGCAGCCAAATCAAAGCCAGCTTTAGGTAAGACAGTATTATAACAACGGAGTTGTTGGATTTCGGAAATGCTGTGGCTGATGTACAGAGGCTTTTGTTTAGATAATCTACCTTGGTATGAAACTGAGCCTCTGAAATGTCACTTGGCTCAGAATACAAAGGTAACTAAAGGCTCTGGTCAAGAGTGATGAAGCTGCCTGTGAGCTGTGAGCTTCTGTGAATGAGTGAATCCTGTTGGACAGTATGATGTGTGTCCATTAACATTGCTGCAAGTGCAGGGACTGTGTTAGAACTGCTGGGCCTGGGGCACTGCGTATTTTCTCTCCTCCGTGATAAATAGGTTTTGTTTCCTTAAGTTGTCAAGTGTTGTTGTCAGGTATGTGTTGGTCACCCAACTGTAAAAAGTAAATACCTAAGTTGGATTTGCAGGTGCTGTTTTGTCTCTGTCAGGGTGCATTATACAGTCATCTGGTTACAATCTTGTCGGATGCTTTTTTGTCTTCCACCTCTATGGAATTTTCTAGCCTGTGTTTTTATTGTAAACAGTTCCTGTTACATGGGCTCAGAGGTTCACACAGGTTCTGGGCTCAAACATGAAAATTGCACTTACAGATGATGGCATTTTATTGTTGCTGAGTATAGCTGTTAGACCCAAACTCTTCTGTGTCAGAAGCTGCAGAACTATCCATGAGAACCACTTTACTTCCAGAGGGAGAGCATCAGGAAGCTTGCATGCACAGTCATTTAAGGGTGGTGTATTTTTTTGAGCTGTGGTCACTAAAATAAAGGATCAGTTTGAATTGTGGGCTCAGCCTGATTGCACTTGTAAAGCTGCAGGTGATCTGCCGGGCTACTGTAATGGATGCTCAAACAGCTAAGAAAAGTAATGTTTTTCCTCCTTTGAATCTTTAGCCATGACTTTACCTACATTGTAAGTGGTTCAGAAGATAAATATGTCTATATTTGGAGTACGTACCATGACCTGAGCAAGTTTACATCTGTAAGGAGAGATCGTAATGACTTCTGGGAAGGCATTAAAGGTAAAAACCAGCTTTTGATCTTTGTTTTATTGAAGCTTATAGGATTTGCAAATTGAAATATTTTAGCAAGATGCATTGTAATTGGGGGACTATCAGAAATCCTTGATTGACAGGAGACTCCAGATTCGTGATTGGGATGGCAAGAGACAGAGTAGCTTAGAGTTTGTCCAGCTTCAGTAAGAGTTTCTGAATTAATGTAACATTTTATGTAATGTAATGTTCTATAATGACAGAACTTGACTGTAGAAGTATAGAAATCAAAATAATTCTCAACCCTTGGATCCTTTATGGGAAAGTGACTTTGAAAATAAATGCAAGTTTTTTCCTCTTTCATGGCAGGATAAAAAAAAGGCAGCTCTTTTATCTCTTACACACATACATAGTGTTTGGGAAATGTGGGGCCATGTTTATATCAAATGTGTTTTGGACCTCTTGCCAGTTAGTTTTGTGCACTTAAAACAATGTCTGAGATCCCCAAGCTTATAGAAAAATGGCAGTTGCTCCTTGAATGCTGAACTTACCAGATGTCACTAGCACTGAGATTCTTGGTATTACTATTGCTAGTCTTGTAAGATTGATAATTCCCTGAAACAAGGTAATCAAAATTGGATTGTCTTTCTGAAGCGCACAATGCAGTCGTCACATCTGCGATTTTTGCCCCAAATCCTGGTTTGATGGTGTCACTGGAAACTTCTGAAAAGCAAGAAGCTGAAAATAAGGGAGAAGATTCTGAGGCATCAGACACTATACCCTCTGGTAGGTGTTTAAGATGAGCTCTGCAACCATTGCATTATTGAATCCTGAGACAATGAGGGGTGAGGAGTAGAGCTGTTGTCCTGTGCACTTTAGGATCATTCATTTTACACTGGAGCTGTTAGGAGCCAGACCCGTATCAAAAATCAATGGAAAAGTTCCTTTCCTAGAATTGCAGATGTTTCCTGAAGTACTGACTAGATAACAGAAATATGATAGAGGAAGAAGGATGTCACAGTGATATCTTATCTTATATTTTAATGACAACTTGATTTTTATATTTGTTTCTTAATGAACTAATAGTTTATTCTCTTTCCTGTTTAGGAGCTCTGAAGACGGACCACACAGAAGTGCTTTTATCAGCTGACTTTACTGGAGCAATTAAAGTCTTCATTAACAAAAAGAAATATGTATCTTAGTTGTTTTGCAACTGACAGCATAAAGCTATGGTACTGTGGGATTAAAATTCCATAAATAATGCAGGCAAAAGCAAAGTATCTAATATAATAATGTTACAGGCTGATTTATTTTTAAATCTTTATTTTAAGGCTACTCAAATATTGGATCCTTGGAAAGCAGTGTTCCTGTTAACACCTGGGGTTGTAGGATAGAAAGGAATGCATAAGAATAATCCTGCCAAACATTAGACTCTAAACTTTCTACAGACAGTTGTTTTGCAACATCATTGTGAACCTGCACAGGTTTCTGCACAAAAACGTGTTCACACATATGTGTGCCTTTTGGCTACATGCACAAATTGGAACCTACATCTAAAGGACTTTAGTGGTGCTTGTGGCCACTAGATGTCAGGAATGGAGATGGGAAGGGAAGGCTGGAAAAAGGCTGAATAATCTAGTCTGATCTTTGCACAACGTTCCATTTGAGAAAGATCTTGAATTTGTAGTAGCTGTTGTTTAGAATTTTAAGTTATGCAAGTTTTTGATGGGTCAGCAACCATGTGTAAATGTCTTTATAAATTTCTCAACTTCAGGACGTGAAAATTTTTTTTGTTGTCTTTTAATTGTTGTGGACTTTAGATTCCTTTCTTATATATAATTTTTTGCACACTGGAGCACAATACTTGTGTAAAGAATTCTCTCATTCCTTGTTCACGGGCACCAGGATATATTCACCTTCCAGATAAAATTAAACTGCATTAGAAAGTTCTTATATTTTACAACTATGTAAAATAAACTGTTTACATTTTTTAAGCATTGTAGCTTAAAGTTTTAAGTTCTTCTCGTTTGTTTAGTGCCACTGAATTTTGAAAGTCTTTGTAAATATTCATATAAAACACCTATGAAATAACATTCTGGGCATTATAACCCATGAAATGTTATTGATGGTCAAGTGTTTCAGAGAACAGATGTATCATTAAACTTGGTCACACACTTGGAAATGGCTGCTTCTTTTCCATTTTGATTTATTAATTTTCATTTTGTCTAAATGGTTTTGACCTATTTCTGAGATCATTGATCCTGCATGCACTCATTACCTTCCAAGTTCGACTTTTCCTGATCTTGTTACAGCTTGCTTTTTGAAGTAATGGGGAATGAATACTGCAACTGGATGTTAAGCAGAATTAGGAGTAGTTATATGATAGTTTAATATGAGGAGGAGACTTCAGAATTGTGTATAGAGTCCTCTCCTTTGCATTAGTGGAAGAATGAAGACATGGAAAGGCAGGAAGTAAGTCTCACTCTTCTTTTAATTCTTTCCTACTGAGGTGAATTTGACTATGAGTTTGTATAGAATTGTCTTGGACAAGAAAGGCAGTTGTAACGGGTTTATCAGACAAAATAAATACAAAAATGGTCCACACTATCTAAAATTATCTTCAGTTGACACACTCGGGTAAGTTTGACTCAGAGCTGAAAGTACTTGCATGGATGAGATAAGCTAAACTTTCTAAAGATTTTTAGTTACTTTAAGCTTCACTGAATTGACAGAAGTGAGGATGTGGCACAAGAAGACATTTGGTTTGACTCCAAAAATGAGTTTCTGTAATACATGAATATGTGTGTAGAAGACTAATTGACTGTGATCCCTGTGAGGTGATCCCAGACACTTCGAGAATTTGCTATAGTTGTTCTACATATTTATTGACTAACGCCAGTTAAGAAGCTGCTTTGTGCAGTACAAACACCATCACCTTGCTCACAGGTACCTTAATTCTAGTGTCTTGGCTCATATGGCCTTCCTGTCTCTGGAACTAGGAAGTCCAGGCTGGAAGAAGAAGTATATGGGCTTAGCATTGAGATTTTTTGGATATGCTTCTTTAGGCATGCTGCTGTTCCATTCCTGGTTTTCCCATATTATACTTAAAATAGTAATTTCAAAAATCAGTAATGAGTAACAGGAGGAAGGAGCACTGGTAAGAAATGCACAGAAGAGGATGGGTCCAAGCCCAGCTTTCAGAGTGAAGACCTGGCTCCTGTCAACATGTAACGTTTAACATTCGGGACTAAGTGGGCTTCAGGAGGGATTACTGCAACATTAGTGGCCTCCATTTTGGCAGGTTGTTTTATATGTTTTATGCAGTCTCCTCTGTAACCTCTTAATGATCTGAATATTTTGGGGGTTTTTTTGAAGTTTTAAACATGACTGCATTTGGAGATGTAAGTTGAAATGTAGTTTTGCATTTTGGCTGCCGAATCTCTATTAAGTTGTGTTGGACCTGTCAAGTACTAAGGTGATCATAAGAAGAGGCTGTTGTTTTCATTATCCAGTCAGTGAACAAAGGTGATCTTGAGGAAGATGCTTGGCTTCCATGTATCTTGATATTTAGCCTCTTAGCGCTCACAGTTCTGGTGCTCCTCTGCAGTGATCTAGTATTCTCAGTGCTTTTTCCCCAGTGAACTGTACTGCACATTTTTAATGGTTCAGAAGTCAGTGCCTCTTTCCCTTGCCTTCCAAAAGTTGCCTCAGTTAAGTGCTATTGCAGTCTGAGTGGTGGTGTGTCCTGTCTAATCTCATCCACTGCTGGGTCTGAAGCTTGTCTGGTACCTTACACAGCTGCATTCTGCTCTTGTCTGGAGTCTCCAAGTTCTTGCAAGTAAATGTTAAGCTGCAGGTAAAAATCAGTTATTCTGCTGAGCCTGTTTGGTTCAGTCAAGTGCCTTCACTGTTTGTACCTCGGGTAGTACCCTTGTACTGCAGGGATGTTCCTGGAGCACAAGCAAAGCATGGGTGGAGATCTGCTGAAATAAAATGCTTCCCTGTGCACTGAAGGCTTCCTCCCTGGACTGTTTTTTTTTTTAAGGGCCTACTTAACTGCTACTGTTAAAGAACAAAAGGTTGACATCCACATAATCAAAATTCTCCTTACAGAAAGTGATTGAGAATTCCCAGGAGGCAAAGTGAGGAATTGCCATTGCAGAGGAACCCTGGTGCAGGAAATGTCTGAATTAACCCAGTCGCTTC
>JAWWEU010000138.1:8867999-8893512 GCA_035583155.1 Acropternis orthonyx
CCCAGGAGGCAAAGTGAGGAATTGCCATTGCAGAGGAACCCTGGTGCAGGAAATGTCTGAATTAACCCAGTCGCTTCCCAAGAATCAATAAAACGAGGTGACTGGAGTGTCAGATCTTCGGCACCTCATTGCTGCAGGAGCTGGCTCCTGGCAGCTGGTTCTGGCAGCGAGCGGCTGTGTGCGGAAACAAAGCTCTGTCTTCTACCTTTGTCACTCTCGGTGCTGGGCACCAAGCCCAGTGCACGTGCAGAGGGACAAAAACAACAGTTCAAGTAGATGAATAATGCTAAAATTTGATCTTTAAATGCTGCTTGTTTTCTCAAGTTAAAAAGGGTGGGAGGGTCTTGCTTGGTGAGATTTTTTTTTCTCTTTTTTTTTTTAACTGAAAGCAATGCTGAACTCAGCCATTGGCATGATGATAACACTATTAAATATAAGAGCCATAGACACGGCAGAATTGATTTTATCAGTCACAGAAAGCTTCTGTGTGCTTTTTTTGCCTGTCACTAGCAATTTGCTGAACACATGTTCGGTAAAATGTTGGAAAATTGTCACTCTTCAAACGATCCAAAGTGAACCTGTGAGTGTAAGGAATGCTAAGCTGCCGTCTTCTGAGGCACACTTGCCTGCTGCTTCTGGCTGGGATCAACAGTGCAAATTTATTTCTGTTTTGTCCATGTCTGTTTTCTCTGTGCATTCTCTAGTTACATATATGGTAGATACCTTGTCTGAGAACTGCTTATAAGCACATTGCTTCATTTTTTGAGTGTGGGAACAAACTGGAAGGCTGTAGGGAGCTGTTGAATAGTTCTGAGGACATGGTACTGGATTCATGATTCTGGGTTCTTTATACTAATGCCTGTAGCTGCTACTTTTGTTTTCCTAGTGTTTTGCTAATTTTATTGGTCTCCTGCCAAGATGCAGTGGAGGCTTTTCAGTTCACGTGATTAGAAACTGGTCATTTTTTTCCTGTATGTGCTTTTAGTGACAGTGCTTCGGGCTTCTGTGTGGAATTCTGCTCAGACTATAATGTCAAGTAAATGGAGCACGAAAAATTAGTGAAGGCAAGTGCTATGTACGGAACAAAACACACAAGGCCATTCAGAAAGGGACACGAATACTTGTTAAAGCCTGTGGGTAAATTTGTCTTTAACTGCAGTAAGTGATGAGCACATGCTTAGAACTGTGCCAATAAGTTTGTTCTTCCAATAAGCATAACTGTTTTGATTTTTATAGTGTTCATGCATAAATTTAAACCTATTCTTTGATACTCTCCCAAATAAAGGCTATTATGGTGATTAAGAGAACAGCTTGTTACAGAATCACACATTACTCAAGGTCCTCTGGAGCTCTAGGCTAACCCCCAGCGGTCCCCTGGGTCAGGGCGAGTTGCACAGGGCTGTTAGGGATGGACACTCCACGATTTCCTGACCCCTGTCCCATTGTTTGATGAGTCTCACAGAAAGTGTTGCCTTGTGGTCTTCCATTTTTGTTCTACTTACTAACTCTGGTTATATATCTAAATGTCCTAACGTCAGTCTTTTTAGACTTCCTGAGCTTTGCTTAGGTCAGTTTGTGTTTAAGGTCCTCAACAGACTCCGTTTTTATGGAACTAAGTGCTCCTTCATTTTGCTGTCCTGTCTGAAAACAGGAACAGGGTAAGGCAGTGCTTGGATTTGGTGTTCCTCCCATCCTTAAGGTGCAGTGCCCGTGCTATCCAGGGTAAGTCAGTAGAGAGCAGCCCTTTAACGCCGGGACTTTGCAGCCCTAGACCAAGCACCAGTTTCCTGCTCCACAGCTGGCGCATCCTCCCTTCCCAGGCCTGAGAAGCCAACAAGTGGCTGCTGAGTGACAGTCCCGTTGGCACCTCTAGTGATGGGTGACACTCCTCAGTGGACGGGACAAGTGGCAAGAGGGAAGAACGGCTGTAGCTGTGGAGTCTGCCTGGCTATTCTTGCCATACCCAACCTTGCACGGTGTTTATATCTGTCCTGTAGCACACCTGGATGTCCCCTGAACACACCAGGATGATGTGCCACCCAAGCATGTCATTTTCCCCTTGTTAAAGCAAGGGTATTGTGGGGGGGTTTTTTGTGTTTTTGTTTTTTAAACTTGGAAGTATTTTAAATACAGCTGTGATGTTTTAATGTATCTCAAAAGAATTTTGAAGCTGGGAAACAGGACATGTAGTGGCATTTAAAATCCTCTCCCTACCCAGCAAAAAAGCACATCTGGATCTGTGTTATTGAGTCCCTGGTTCCCTGCAGCAATGCAGGACCCTCTCCAACGCAGTGAAGCACTTGGTTAATCACCTGGTTAAGGCTGATCACATAGGTAAGTGTTTTTCTGGGACAGGCCCATTTACAGGTGATTAAAAGGCCCACAGATAATCAGTGAAAGTAGTGAAAACTGGGGTTATTGGCTAATAAATTAAGTGCCTTTTATCTTAGATGGCTTGTGAGAAATTAAATCCTAAACCTGCCACTAACCCTTCAGCACCTTTGGGATGTTTGCAGAGCTGGTCCTGGAGTCCCCTATATATGATTCCAGACCTTATATCACTGTCAGCTGCACTGAGAGATGTTAGAAAAAAAGCAAAAAGAGATTTTTTTTTTTTTCCCCTTGATTGATCCTCTGTGCTATCACACTACTGGTAAGTGGGAAGGATTCCACTATCACTGTAATACAATGTTCTCTGCAAACTTTCTTTTCTTGTAATTGGTGCTGTCCAGCAGATCTGGGGAGAAGGTGGCAAGAGAGCTGTTTCACCCAGATTGGATGTGCCTTCCAGTGCAAATCCTCACTGAGCACTACAAGCTGGTGCTGCTGCTCTCCCTCTGATCACTCAGGCAGGTGTGGGATCAAAATGACATCAGGAACCTCAAGGCTGTAGTCTCAACGAAGAGGTGGAAATGTTAGCACAGTCGAGTTTGGCAGTTCCGTATGGCAGGCTGAGTTCAATAAAGTTTGGTTATCTGAAGCAGTGTAACTCCTCAGCAACTCCAACATGCCCGTATGTGTTCTTGGCTGCCCTTCTTGTGCTAATAAACCATTACTGGCCTTTCTCCCGTGTAAAAAAAGGAGATTAAAATGACTGTCCTTTCAGTCTCGGGCTTGTCTGTCACAGTAGTGACAGACTGCTGTGGCTGCTGTTGTCTTGCCTTAACACTCCATGTGCTTGAGACTCTTACTCTGATGTTTAATTTTCCCCAAAGGGAATCACAGCTTTCTGCAAGTTGTTTTCATGTGATGTGCCCTTCCCATTGCTTCTATTTTCCTTTTGCTTTCACGCTTTGCTTTAAAACACGGCCTCACTGTTCACTGGTCTTCCCTGGCTGCTGACTGAGTTCAGTTGAGTAGGAGGCTGATGGGCAGCCGATCAGATCCAGCCCCTTGCTGGCACAAAACCAAGCTTGTATCTTAGTAGGAACCCTTTGCTTCTTACTGGATGAAAAATGGGGTGGGTGTTTTAGGGAGGATTATATTTCTTGTCAAGTGACCTGTCACAGCTCTCTTTTCCTCAGGCCCTGGACAAACACCCCAGTTCTCAGAGCTGTTCCTAAATGCCAAAGGCAGAAATGGCTCTGCCACAAGTGTTGACTCCAGTCACTGGTGCTGTGCTGGCGAGTGCTCTCCTGCAGTGCCCAGCTTGCTTTGAGGAGCCCCAGCAGCCAGGATAAACAGGGCTACCCCATTCTGTGACAAACATCGTGGTGTTACCTGTCGTCTTGTGCCCAGGTGAATAAGACCTAGTAATTTTATTTGCCAGTTCATCGCAGTGCAGTCTCTGGAGGTGTGTACTGTGGTGATTTGAGGTGGCTGGTGAAATCTCTCCAAGAAAGTTCATGGGTGTGGGGATAAGGAAGTGAACCTCAGTGCACTGCTGCTGGAATTGTGCGTCACAAAGCTTTTCGCTTCTCAACTCAGGTTTGCAAAAGCTTTGTGAAAAGGCAAATTCTCCAGCTCATTAATTTTTTTTTCTGTCCCTCATCTAAAATTAATGGATGTTTGATAATTAATAATAAACTTTCTGGTTTGTTTTGCCTCTGCTGTAAAAAATCAGAGCAATGTTTCATACAAAATGGTGTCTGCTGCCCCTTCAGTGAACTCCTAAAAAGCAGAACAATAACTGGCTTGCATGCTTTAGAAGTCACAAATAACATTTTGAATGGTTTGGATCATAATAGCTGTATTCATTACCCCCTCCAGATTGGCTCTCATAATCAAAACAATTTCTCTATATGTTGCATGACTTACAGCATACTTATAATTCCAGTGAGATCTTTGTAGATAGTATTTAATCAGCCATATGACACAATGTGTGTAAATTCCTCAAGCATATTGACTATGTGGTAACTATTGAATTCAGTATCTTGCTGTGAAGATACAACACAATAACGTAAGTAAAAAAAATTTAAAAGTCTTTAATGTACAAAACAAAGGATCATAGGCTCTCTATTGTAATTTCAAAATCACCATCCTTAAAGGGAGTGTACAATGACAAAGTAACAAGGAGCAGGAATTAACTTGAGTCCCAAGAAACCTTCTTTTCGCATCCTTACTTGCTTCTGCAGCTGGGCCAGCAAAGGGGATCACAGCCTCTATAATCAAAGCACTTTCTTATAGCAAACCCTATAGGTGGGAGATTTTCTGGTTTAACCCCTGATGGCAACTCAACCCAACACAGCCGCTCCATCCCTTCCCACCAGTGGTATGGGGGGAAGAATTGGAAGGGTAGAAGTGGGAAAACTTGTGCATAGGGACGAAGACAGTTCAATAGGTAATGTAAAAACCACACACAAAGGCAAAGAAAATCAAGGAATTCGTTCACCACTTCCCACAGGGAGGTAGGTATTCAGCCATCCCCAGAGAAGTGAGGTCCAGCAAGGGTAATGATGACTTTGGATGACACTCTGAATGTCCCCACTTCCTCCTTCTGCCCCAGCCTTATAGCAGGAATATGATGCCGTGTGGGCTGGGATGTCCCTTGGGTGGGTTGGGGTCAGCTGTCCTGGCTGCGTCCCTCTCCACCTCCTTGTTGCACCCCCAGCCTCCTCGCTGGTGGGGTGAGGAGCAGGAAAGTCCCTGACTGTGTAAGCGCTGCTCAGCAGTAACGAAAACATCCTAAAATTATTAACACTGTTTTCAGCACAAATCCAAAACACAACTCCATACCAGCTACCGTGGAGCAAATTAACTCTACCCCAGCCAAAACTAGCAGAGAGATGCTCAGTAAAAAGATCTTGCCGTGGACCCAGCCTAGCCTTAGGCTCAGCCGGAGGCTGCTGCCCTCGGGTGAGCCCCGGCAGCGGTGCCCTTGCTGGGTACGCCGCTGCTGCATCCCCGGGGCTCCTCCGCGGAGCATCCCCTGCGGCTTGGGGGGACGCGGTGTGTCCGTGTGCCGGGGCGGGCCGGGGGTCCGGCGGAGGGGGCGGCCGGCCCGGGGGCACCTGCGGCGGGGACAAAGCGGGGCCGGGCGGGGCGGGGCGGGGCGAGCTGGGACCCTCCCGGGTCCGCCCCGCGGCTCCGCCCGCCCCGGCCTGGCCCGGCCGCGCCCGCTGGCAGCGAGGGAAGCAGCGAAGCAGGGAGGCAGCAGCCCGCGGCTCGGCTCGGCTCAGCACGGCTCGGCTCGGACCATGTCGCCATGTCGGAAGTGAGGAAGTTCACGAAGCGGCTCAGCAAGCCGGGCACGGCGGCCGAGCTGCGGCAGAGCGTGTCCGAGGCGGTGCGCAGCTCCTTCGTGCTGGTGAGCGCGGGCAGCTCCGGGCGGGTCCGCTCGGCGGGGGAGGCACGGCTTGGGCAGGGGATGCGCGGGGAGGGGAGAGGAAGGGGCTGGGCAGGGGCCGGGGAAGCGGCAGAGCTGGGTCGGGGCTGGGCAGAGCGGGGGATGCTCTGGGCGCGGCGGGGCAGGGTTTGGGAATCGCTGGGCAAAGGGATGGGCAGGGCGCGGCTGGGCAAGGCAGGGGATGGGGAAGGGATCTTTCTTTGGGATTCTCTCCGTGTGTGTTGTGCCGTGCCATCCCACCTGCCGTCACCGCGCCCCTCTGAGCACCGCTCAGCGCTGAGAGCATCGCAGGGAAGCGGCACTTTATCCGCCTGGCGTGAGTTAGTGCCTGGGCGGTGGGAGCAAGAATTAACGTGAATCTGTCAGTGCAAGGCGCTGAGCAAACAGGTAACAGAGCCCACCTTGCACAGAGTGCAGGCAGCGTGAAACTGGCACATAGATAGGGTAGGGCTGAAGGGCACGGCCTGGCAAGGTGAGAGAGAAGCGCAGGCACTGGCGTAAGCCGGGAGCCCCCAATATCCCGGGAATCGCCGTCAGATGTCTGGGGTGAAAGGCACGTGCGTTATCAGATGGGTTTCATCCCCGCGTGTGGGATGCTGCAGCAGGTTGTCTTTGTTGTGCTCACAGCTGTGCAAACGTTAGTGCGGTGCCCTGGGAGGATGCCGGGGTCAGCTCGCAGCTTCCCAGGGCTTTGTTGGATGTATTGCACTGGTGCTCATTGAATTACTCTAGCGTGTAATCAACTTTGACCTTGACTCTGATGGAAGGAAGGTTAGTCAATGGGATGTGCAGAAAGTGCAGTACAAGTTCAGAGACTAATTCCTATTAGTTCTCTAGTATTAGATTAAATGGCCTGTGCTGTTCAACAAAGTGGGGGGGATTGAACAATTCTTTTAAAAACAGTTTTCTTGTAAATTTGCTGATTTCTAAAGCTGAAAAAAGAGATGATGGTAATCCAGTTTGATTTTATAGTGCTAGTTTTTGCTTCCAATGTGCACTTGTCAGGGATGCTTATGGGCTCCCATGTGATTTGCTTTCCCTCTTTCAACAATACACAGGGACAAATGTTTTGTATAATGGAACCTCTCATTAAAAATGAAATTGTGTGTATAGGACCAGAAGAGCTTTGCTATGCTACAGGTAAATGGGTATTTGGTGCCTGTGCCAGAGAGGGAAGGGGTGGGTGGGACTGTCATAAAGGGAAGCGATGGGTGGGACTGCAGATGAAGATAAATAAAACCTTGACAGGAACCCAAAGGAGCTGTCAGAGTCCAGCATCCATCAGCAGTCGCTGTCTTTCTGATCCTCTCTAGGGTTTCATTGCCCACACTGTCCGTGCCAGCTTCTCTCTTTCTGGCAGGCAAAACTCCAGAGCTGCTGTGCTGCCTGGTGTGTTGGCAGCCAAGTGCCAGAGGAGGGTGAGGGCAGGTGTCTCTGATCCCTAGGTCGTGGCAGACTTTCCTGGTTTTGACAGTTTAACGGCCACGGATAAATCCCAGCACTTCTGCATCACTAGGAAGAGCCATAAGACACTGCAGTGATCAAAGAGTGGGGAAGGAGGTGGCACAAGCTTATAGGACTCTCAGATGGCATCTTGGCCACCCTCAGTAATTAAGGATGAGGTTCATGCTTTCCAGGTTGCTCCAAGAAAAAGGTGGTTCCTCTCCATCTGCTAATTCATCGTTCTTGTGAGGAAGGGATATCTATGCACTGGTGTGCTGGCTGTTGAAAGGGTACAGAAAGGATTCTGGGAAATGATGGTGGGGAGTGGTGGAGAGGGGGATAGTCTGAAAGGTTGGGGTTTATGATCCTGCTCCCAAGGTGAGGCTCATTCGTGGTGCTGATGGTGCACATCCCCTACCCATCTGTCCCCTTCTTGCCACAGGCAATGTGGGGGAGATTGAAGGACCCAGTGTCGGTAGTGTGCCAGCAGGCTGTGTCCCTCACCTTGGGGCAGTGCTGAGCTCACCCACGGCCCATGGATATGTGGGGAGCAGGTGCTGGGGCTTGGTAACTGGATGGAGCAGGCGGGCAGAGTGGGGTGCTGTGTGTTCCAGGAGCTGGGACTTTCTGAAGCAGAGCGAAGCTACACTAGAGACTTTGCCTGACACAATCCCATCCCCTTTCTTCAGGCTGGACACAACAGGTCAATAAAAGGTCAATAAAAGCATGTGAAGAGTTTAATACTGCTGAGGCTCTGGGGATGCCCTGCCTGTCCCTTGGTGATCCTGTCAGGTACTTGGCTGTCTGCTTGCCATGGGGCAATTGTAGCTGAAAGCATGGGGAGCTGTGGTGGTGAGCATGGTGAGATAAAGGGCTGGGGAGCAGAGCTAATGCTGCAGGTACCAGAGCACACACCTTCATCTGCAGGACCAGTGGGCACTATAGGTCTCTTTCCATGGGTTGGTTGAGCTCAACATTTTGGGCATTCATGGCAGTCCTTGCGACAAGGAACTGTCTGGAGTAAGAAGCCATTTGTAGTCAGTGAATGAAATACCCATAAATGAAAACATCTCAGTGACGAAAGCTTTTAACCTCATGGAAGTGGTCAGCTTGTATAGAGCCACAGTTTGTGCATTAAAGGAGACGCATCTCCAGCCTGAGCCAGTGTGGTGTCTGGTACAGTGTGTTTCTAAAAGTGCTGTCCTGCAGGTGCAGTGAAGCCCATGTTGTCTTATTTCTGTTCCTGGTTTTCCATTTAGGCCTGTCTAGTGCAAGGAGAATATTTATGCTTCTCTGATTTGCAGAGCTGGAGTGAAGTTGGTGGCAGTCTGGTTGTTGTCTTCGGCACGGCTTTGCTCCTTTGTGCTTGTGAAAGGGAAGCATTGGTTATGGTGCTGGTCGGACATCAGCAGTGAGGAGAGGTTGTCCCTTTCCAAGGTGTCCTGGAGTACCCATCTCCACCCGTTGCCCTTTGGACCAGCTGCTAGGATGCAGGCAGAGCTGTCCTGTCATGGTGTAAATGGAGCTGTAACCGGGAGCTGTAGGCTGTGATGGGGAGCTCAGAGGCACTTCAGACCCGGTGGGAAGGATGGGGAAGGATGAAGTGCAGTGCACTTGGGGCTCTCGTTGTCTCTTACTCTGCTGCTGTTTTCAGCATCCCGGCCTTGCATCAGGTTCACAGACGGGCTGTGTAGGGGAGGTCTTGGCGTGGAAAAAGTTCAGCGGGAATCCCTTGAAAGCAGGCACAGCCCTGCAGAGCGGCGTCGGGAGTGCCTGGGGTGCCGCAGGCAACCGGGTGTGTGGGAACCCGGGTTGTCTCTGTGCGCTTTTCTTCGCAGAGCTGCAGGGCAGATTGTATCAATTTCAGCTTTGAATGGTCCCTGATGTGTGCTACTGATTACAGCTGGGGATGGAGTTCTGGCAGACTAATTGACAAACAAGGTCACTGTTTAAACAAACAAATTTAGTGAAAGCATCAGTTGGCGGGTGGGATAAATGATGTGCTAAAAGATAAAGGAAAATTTTAAGATTAGGTTAAAGAAAGGAGCAGTCAAAGCCCAAGTGTGATAACTTAAACCATTCTTAACCAAGAGATTACCTGCAGTTTAAACCTTGGGGCTCCAACAGTAAAATACTATGTTAGAAATGCAACTTCAGAGCGGAAGTGCTGATGATACCTGGGAGAGGTACCTGGACTAGAATTCAAGGAGAGCAGCCAGGGACCTTTGGCAGTGGAGGCACATGGGTGATTTTGGCTCAGACCTTCAATGCAATGTCCCTCCCCCCATGCTTTCCACACTCAGGATGTTGCTGAGTAATAATGGGAAGGCTGAGCAGCAAGGCAGGAGAACCCTGCTCCAAGGCACTGGCCAGTGTGGGACCTGGGCAGTCACAGAGCTCAGACACTTGCCATCAGGATGCACACGTGTGCTCGGGTGTGTGGTCCTCGTTCTGATCGAGATGCCTGTGCACCTCTCCTTCGCTCCATGAAATGCAGTGAGGCATCGTAGAGTTGAGCAGTTTAAGAGCACACATGTGTGAATGAGATCTTGGGTCTTGTGGCACTGACAGGACAATAGCAAAGGTTCTTCTTTCTGCCTCAGGATCCAAATCAGCTGCACATGGTCACTTGTTTCTGTGTGGATGTAAGGCCAAAGCTGAGACAGAGTCTCCCCGTGCCTCTCCTCTCTCTTTGGGAGCGATGTTCAGCAGTGGCTGGGCCCCCACAAAGAGAGGGCTGTGTCTCAGGCCAGTTGCAAGTTTTCCAGAGGTGTCGTTCCCTGTGTCGTGACAGAGAGACAAAATGTGTGGGAGACACCAAGATCAGAGCAGCAAGCACTTGACGAAACCCAGATGATACATTTTCCCACAGCGCTGCCAAACCTCATCATCTGGTGGCAATTTTAAGTCTCGCACAATTACTCTGATTTTCTTTAGATCATGTCTGTACAGATTAGCTGAAGATGCATTTACTGCTTTGCCATAGAGATTTACAAGGGGTGCAGAGCCAGAGCATCTTATCTGAGAAGGAGCAGCTGCAAAGGATTTGCCCACAGTAAGTGTCAGCCAGCCCAGTAGAGCATCTCCAGGCACCACAGGGCACAGCCTGGTGGCACCCAGGTACACTCAGCTCTTGGCCACACCTCTGTCAGCACGGGAACTCCTGGCAATAAGTGTGGGAGAACCTCTGATTGCAAACAACTGCATCGATCCTTGCCATCCAGAGCTATTCAAAGCGAGTGTCTGCTCTCTGTGTTTTGTGGTGCTGTGGGATGTGCTCCGTGAAACCTCACCGTGAGAAGGTGGGCAGTGCGCCAGGAGGAGATGGGTTTTGTTTGTTCCTGGCTGGGCTGGGCTCGGCTCATATGGGTGGCTCAGTTTCAGTCAGTTACAAAAAGGAGATAAAAAGCTCCTTAATGGTGATATTTAAGAAGGTTTTGACTGGCGGCAAAAAGGCATTTTGTTCTTTCTGTGGTGGTTTTTTTTTTTTTTTCAGCTTAAACTATATTATTAGTGTCTCAATTTATGCTCATGCAGAAGAAATCAGCTTTCTGCATACAGTCCTCTTTTAATAAGCTAAATTCACTTTGATCAATGTGAAACCTGTTTATATGCAGCGTTTGTAGTGATCTTGGCGCTCCAGAGACACAGAATATATGCATGTTCCCCCGGGGGTTGTCGACATGCTGTGCTTGCACAATTTACATAGAAAAAGAGACATGCATGAGGCACAGGAGGAAATTCTGCCCCTGTGTAAAAGTGGGTGGGAGTTTTGCTGTTGGTTCAGCCAGGGCAGGATTTGCCTGCTGTGGCCCGATGCCCCCGGAGTCGGCCACCGCAGCCCACTGGGGTGTCTTCTGTGGAAGTGTTTGTGGAGAGAATGTTGCTCACAGGGGCTTATTCAAGAAAACCCTTAAATGCATTCTTGAAATTAATCACCTGCTTTCCTGAACTGGTGTTCCTGTGCTGTCAGGGGCTGGATTTAGCCCAGTGCTGGCTGAGTGCCATGGCACAGCCCTGGGCAACGCGTGCCAGGGAAGTGGCTGGGTTTGCTCCTGCCTGAGCACACGCCAGTTGTGGAGTGGATGAAGGGCATGGGCTGATGAAGAATAAGGCTCCAAATGACCTCTGCACCTATATGGGGGCAAATCTCTGGCATATCTCCTACTGATACCCAGTCCAGAAGAGATAGAGCAATCCCTTGCTCCCCCATGAATGCCTGTGTGCTGAGGAATGGTTGCCACAGGATGAGCTGCAATCAGTGTGTCCATTTCTTGAGGTTTTTGGAGGCAATAACAAGCTTTTGATGGGCACTAAGTCTTATCCTTCCCAGGACGTAATTTAAATCTATGTGTCCTCTTGCCCGTTATAGGAGAGCACTAGGATGAGAACAAAGCATCCAGCCCTTACATGTGTGTACCTCTTACCACATTTTGTTAGCTGGGGTTTTAGCACTTGCTGGTCAAGGCTTGAGAGTGGTTTGTTCCTTTCCAAGGACAGTATCATGAACATGCAGGTGTCCCTGCACTGACAGCATCTGCCCCAACCCACCACTGTCAATGCAGGGAAATGCCTGGAACAGATGGTTGGTGTTGGTGCCTGCAGCTAATGCCAGCAATACAGCTGGGGATTTGGTGCACTCAGAATCCAGTGAAGGGATGGCCTTTGGGCTTTGTTTCAGCCTCTTTTGATATCTGGAGATATTTGCAGATATCTCCCCCAGGACCATGAGCATTTGAATCAGGACTACCTGCTGTAGTGTATAGTGTAGTCTCCTTTTCTGTATGCAGCTGGGTGGCCCTTTCATCATTTCACTTAGCCCATTGCGTGCTGATTTATTATCTCTAATGATGCAAAATTGCACAAAGCTTTGGACATTTCTGTGGCCTGAGAATGCAAGTCACGGTCACACACAGCAGCTGAACAGCAGCTAGGCATGGGGCACACGTGTGCCTCAGCATCCCTGGTTAATTTGCCTCCTCACTCCTACTTTGTCCAGGGAAGAAAAGAGTAGTTTCATAATACCTTTGTGACCATTGCTATCATCTTAAAAATGCTGGAATATGTTCCCCTGCCACCAACTCTTTCCATCTCTTTCATTCCCTTAAAAAGTACAAATCAAAGCTCTCCCTTTGCTGGCTCCTCTTCCCTTCAACACAGCCCTGACTTATCTTTACAGTTTTCCCCTGCCTCCTGCTGCTTCTCTAATGGGGTCAGGGCTGCTTGTTCCTGACCCCTTTCTCACCCCTCTCTCCTTTCTTGCTGAAATGCAGTTTTTTCTCTCCCCTATTAATATCTCCTGTCACAGGGCTGTTCCCGGGGAGTGGTTGCATCTGGAAGGAGGCCCTGTGTGTTTTGGTCCACAGTGGTTCCCTCTCCCTCATCCTGCTCCTGGCTCTGTGCTGGGTGACATCCCCTCTGCAGCCTGGCCCCTCTGTCCCCAGAGTGAGGACACTGCATGGGTGCAGCCAGAAAAATCTCCCCTGTGCAGTATTAGGACCTGGTGATGTCAGAGTGCCATACAGTGCTCTGTAACGGCCATACTTGTAACTATTTTGGCAGTGGTCAGGAGCCTGGCATGTGAGCTGGATGGCAGAGTCTGTGTGTGGAGCAGGGCACATCTCCCAGAGGTGTGGAGGAAGCCACAGCTCAGGATGGCAGCTGACTTCATGTCTGCCAGGGCTCTGTCAGCCTGCCAGGCCCGTGGCTCTGTGGCTCAGGCCTTGGGCACTTGGGGTTAGCTGGACTGGGGACTCAAGGGGCACGTTGTGCCAGCCAGAAAGGGATGGAGGGGCACAGACACGAGAGGCTTGGCAGAAACTGGGTTTGTGATAGGGGCAGGTAGAAAAGATGGCTGGGAGAGGAGAAGGGCGTCTCCACCTCTTGTAGGGAGATGGTGGCACTGACTGGGGTGGGCTGAATGCCCACAAAGCTGGTGTTCAGGGAGGCAAACCCAGCTGCCAAGAGACGACCACTTTCCATGGCAGACTGGGGCTCCAGGAAGGTTGCACTGGACTCAGGTTTTTCTCATGGTTGTGCCTTTCTCTCTGTGCCTGGGGAGCCCTAAGCACTCCCTTGTCCTGTTACATGATGCAGGGGCTTGTATGGATGTCTTTATGTGGGGAAACTTTGAGGTGCTTCGGTTGGCAGCCGCATTTTGTCTGTGGGTGGGTTGAAGCCTTGCAGAGCCTGTCCCTTGCAGAGCCCGTTCACAGCCCCTCTTCTGCTCTTGCTGGGGAGAACAGAGTTTACCTTCACAGCTGCTGCAGCTGTTTGCACCTGTATCCAATGCCTGCAGCCTGAAAATGGAGCATGAGATGAGGCTGAAACAACTTCCTGAGCTGCTTAAACCACCACTGACATATTTGGGGTTGACTGCACTGATGGGGTGTTTGTTGTATTGCTGAGGCAACCCAAAACTACCTTGTGACTTCCTGCTCCGTTCCTCCCCGGTGTTACTCTGGGCTTGGACAAGCCTCCTCACCCTGTCCCAGCTCAGTGAGCGAGGAGTGTTCCGCCTCCTCGCCTTTGGGCAGCGGCTGCGCGGTTGGGTTGGCCCCATGTGCAAGTGGTTTCTTGAGTGAAAAACAAGAGTTTAAGACAGACAGGAAAGGGAGGGGTTCTGCTTATGTGCCATTAATTGCTTTAAGATGTTCTGAAGCTGGCTATTCTGGAACTGGATGCTAAATATAAAACTGATACTACATAAATAAATGATGAAATACAAGTGACATCTGAAAAGCACTTTGGGATGTTCCAGTTAAGAACTTAAATAAATAACATGTATTATTGTCATTGTAATTACTACTTTCCTTTTTTAGCATGCGTGTGCTTACAGAATGTTTTGAGGAGTCCTATCTGGCAGAACTTCAGCTGTCCCATAGAAACCAGTACCCTTTTGCCAATTTCTATCAACGCTATTATTTTTGGAGGAGGAAAAATGAAAGCTGTGACGTGTTTTCACATCTCATGCTCTGCAGCAGATGCTCAGCTGGGTGCAGGTGCAGTTTGGCTGACGTAGAGCTACCCTGATCCCTCCCTCTGCTCCTCGAGGAGAAGGGCTGGATCTGAGCCAGGATGTACCTGTGCAGGCAGGGACTTGTGGAACTTCAGGTGCTGTGCCTGAGGACTGGAGACTCTGTAGGACTCTGTACTGAGCTGGCACCGGTGGCTGTCACACAGGAGCACTCAGAGATCCTGGGAAGGTCAGGCACAGGGGACAAGGGTACTGAAAGCCATCGCAGATGCTTGTCCTAAAACACTGCCCTGTGCAGGAACAGTGCTGGATGATCTGAAGTGTGTGCTCACGCTGGAGATGGGCCTTGCCCCCAGCTACCACTTGCCTCCAGTGGTGCTTTTCCTGCTGACTCAGCACTTGTTCAAGGCATCATTTTTCAGCGGTAATGTGTGAAGGTGAAGTGCAGGTGAGCTGGAGGGGCAGCACTGCCTTCTAGGCTGAGCCACTCACAGCTGGGCTGTGAACTCTCACTGCTTCATTGCAGTGCAGCTGCTTTCTGACCTCTTTCCTTTGCTTAAGTGATTATGCAAGAATCTCAAGCTTTCAGGAAAAAAACAGTGTTCTTGGCCCTTGTGGCTGCAGAACTCTGCTTCAAAATGGGATCTGCTAAAGGCTGTGAAGTGTGGAGTCTACTTCTGACTAAGTGGAAGGGAAATGAAATGTCATATGTTCGAGATCCTGACTTCCTGTAATTTGTAAGCCAATTTGAAGACACTTCAAGGGCTAAATTCATTTTATTTGCCAGGCCTAATAATGACAGGTAAATGTTTGCCTGTCCGCACTGACATCAAGGTTTTGACTGTTCATTCAAGCCTGCTCCAAGCTGGTGTCTCACACTGATGCTGTGCCACTCTTGGAGACAGTGCTGGTAACTGCAGGCACTTTGTCAGTAGAGAATTGGGCATTACATTGGAAAAAAGGAGACATCCAGGCTACCAGAACCCAGTATGCCATTTGCAGTGCTAAAATGAGAATCTGCTGCCATCCAGGACCATCAGCACAGGAGGGGAGAGGTGTGGGTTGGTTTGCAGAGAACTTGCACGGGGTGGAGGGAGGCACAGGAGAGGGGCTGGCTTTTGTTCCACGCTTTCGAATGGAAAGAGTGAGTCATTTCCACTGCAAGTGTTTTCTTGCAGGGTGCCAGGATTGTGCACCCATCCTCCCCTTCCCTGCCACACGGCTTTTTATTTCTCTGAGAGCTCCTGTCAGACACAACCTATCTCCGTGTAATGCAGAGCAGGGGAAGAGTGGGGTACAGCAGCCTTGTGCTGCTGGCACTGTGTTTAGAGCTGGAGCGTGGCACAGACTGGCACGTAACTCCTGTATGGACGTGGGAGTGAGTGGACTCTCACCCAGACCCCTGCCTCATGAGACCCTTGGAAACTGTGCACTTGCAGCTGTGTCTCCTTGCTGTCCAGCTGCTGGGGTTCCTCTGCCAGATGTACCCATTTCTGGGTGTAAAAGAAACAAAGTGAGCCCCGAAGTTTGCTATAGGGGTGCTGGGGACCAGGGAAGGGAAAGTCTGCTTAACTGCACTACAGTTGGGGAAGCATTTGTTTTCAGGGTGGGATGAGTACTGCAAGGGGAAAAGCAGGTGGTGAGGTACCCTGCTGAAGACGTCACCTAACAACTGCTGGGGAGCCCACACTGCCTGAGGGAGGATCTGTTTGCTGGTGGGAGGGAGGGAGAGCCCTCGGAGGGCTGGCATGACACTGATCTGCTTCTGGCTGTTGGTCCAATCTGTGCAAGCCTGTGTCCGGCTTTCCTCTTACTGTCCTGGGCCACAAAGCATCCACATGCATCCATGTGCTGTGAGCATCCTTTCTAGTTAGTTCTGCCAGCTTTGCTGTGGGATGCAGGACCTTGGTGAGCAGGGAGTGGAGTGCAGGACAGGCTGCCCTGCAGCAGGCAGTGCCCATGGGGCAGCTGGGACCCTGGCAGTGGCATGTCAGAGCTGGCAGAAGCAGTGCTGTGTTGGAGGCTGCTCACCTGCTGTTCATGCTGTGCAGAGCATTGCTCTGAGCTGTGTTGGCCCCTTCTCCTCACCCCTCTCTTCCTGCTTGCCCATGGGGGTTCCTCTCCTGTCTGCAGCACACACTTTCTCCACCATCCCCTCTTGGTCTCCCTGACTCCATCTCCTGACTCGCCCAGCTACACAGCCCCAGCCTTCGTGCAAATCTTGCTTCCCATGATGTGGCCTCTGCACAGCTCCATCCCCAGATAGGCAAAACCCACATTCCCCACTTCACCCACTCCTGCACTACCTTGGACCAGCTCCTGAAACCCTTCTTTCTCCCTGCTTCCCCTGCTTCTCCTCCTCCTGGTGAGGTTTTCCTCCCTTGCCAAGATGCTCCATGTGTTTGCGTGCCCATCTTACCGCCCATCCCTCTGCCCTGTCCCAGATTCAGGCATTTCCCCCGTGGTCTCTCAGCCTTTTGGTATCTTCAGCACAGCCAGGATTCCTGGCTGGACATATCTCTTGTCTTTTTAAAATTCCTTCTCTCTGACCAGTGTAAAAATAGTTTTGGCCTGCTCTTACCCAGCTTTATCGACTATTTTTCATCCTTGTGGTTTTACCGTAGCCCATCTCTGCACATCTGCTGCATCCAGCAGAGTGCTGGGTTTGCAGCAGGCTCATGGACACAAGCTCCCCATCACCTGCTGAGAGCTGTCTCATTGCCTCCCTGCTGATTTCTTCCCAAAATGTGGCTTTACTGAGAAGCCCACAAACCTCTTGGCAGCAGCAAGGCTGCGTCGTGTTGCGACTGCTGCCATATGTGCTGACTCACACTGTCTCCCTGCTTGTCCTTGTGCTTTTGAATGCAAAGTTTTGGGGCACAGACTTTATTCTGGCTTTGCGCAGGGTTATGGTGGTTCCAGATGCTGGATGGCCAAACCCAGGTGTTGCCACTTTTCTTTGTTCTTTGTTATGCTCAGGATCCTGGAATGATGAATTATGTGTGAATCTCAGCTTTTGTAGATGAAGCTCCATAGCCTTCCTGCAAGCTTGACTGAGAGTGTGTAAATGGGATCAGATGGCAGTGCAGGAATCGGAGGTGGAAAAAGTCACAAATGTGATACTAAAAAAAGAGAAAGCTCTTAAAGACCACACAGTTTGACTTTGCCCTGACCTGACCTTTGAATCCCTGGCTGTGGAAAAGGTTTTCTATGCATAGAAGTTGCTCAGTTCCATATGCCCATACAGTTTGCCAAGTGAATTTGCTCAGTTCCCAGGCATCATTTAAATTCTTCCATGTACTCTCAGGTTTCATGTGCAAAATAAGAAAATAGGGAGTTCTCTCTGCTGGTTTTGAGGTATCCTCATGTCTCTGGATTGTGCATTGCAGTGGGAAGTGGTCCCTCTGCCCAGGCCTGTTGCCTGTCTCAGAAGTGATGTGACTGTGACTGGTGTGTCCAAAGGGTAGTTATTTGCTTCCACTCCCCCCTCTTTAGCTTTTAATTGCCCAGATTGACTTTTCTCTTGTTTTCTGTGTATTTTACCTACTTGACCCTTTGGGATTTGTTTTAAAATTTGGGCTTTGCTTGGCTTTCCATGTAAGTGTACTACAGGGTTGCAACAGGTGAGGCAGCAAATGGGCTGTAGAATGGTCGCAAAATTTTTGGGAACAGCTGTGCACTCTCAGACAATACATGTGTATGTATTTATGTGTACATTTATATGCACATGTGGCCTGTGCGATTTCCTCTTCTCTCTTCAGCTACTCTGAAGGACCAGGACTTTTAATATTCATCTCGCTTGTGTCTCTCTAGCTGCTTTGGAGTGTGGATGCACACACTGGGTAGGGCTTCTTATCTGAGGCTGTGAGAAAACACCACGTGCCGGGTGCTGCCGAACCCGCATGTTTTTCAGTGGGAGGCAGGAGGAAGCGTTGCAGGGCTCTGTGTGTGTGTGCTGGCCCTTAGTGCCAGAAGAAGTGAAAGTCAAGGCTGGTGCTCTTGGGCCGGGCTTGGCTTCCGCTGTGCAACAGATAAAGTGCGCTGGCAGCCGCTGCAGGGCTTGTGTCATTGCAAAGTGACCATCAAGCCAGCTGGGTTTGCTGTTCTCCTCCCTGGATATTACTTTAAATGAGAGCCAGACTAAGAGGACTAAGAATACAAAAGCTTTCTCGTAGTTTTCCTTCGGCTGCTGTTTTAAAAACATTTTTCTTTCACTCTCTGTACATTCACGTCACTTGGGTTATACTTGTTGTAATTCTGGGAGAAAAGGATCTCAGAAAAACATTAGTCATATAACGAAAAAAGTGCTGTGTTTGTATGGCGTTCAGATGCAGAACACTAGAAGACAGGTTGCTACTGTTTTTCAGGCACTAAAAGTTTAAAATAGAACTGTTCTTTCCTATACTTCCCCGCATGAACATCCCCAGCTGTCATTGTGAGCCTTTGTTTATAAAGCAAATATAAGGAATTTTATAGGCTTTGCAAGTGGGTACAGAAAGATGACAATTCAGTCTGACTTCTTAAGTTTCCCTCTCTTTGTTAATGGATAATTCCCTTTGCTAAACTTTTCCTTTTCTCTTTCTCATGGTTTCTCTCTGGGGAGTTTTGGGATCGGGCTGTCAGAGGGCAGCAGGACAAGCAAGGGCACTGAGAGCAAGGACCTTACTTGGGATTTCCCTTGTGCCGGGCTCTTTGTGCTCGTGCTTGGCCAAAGGCAGAGCCTTGCGTTGGTGTTTGTGGGCATGTTTCTGTTGAAGTAATTTCATTGAATTTCCTGTTAAAATGCCAGCCAAGTTGCTTGTGGTGGGGAGTCGATACTCCAATAGACAGGCTGTTGTTTTGCCTGTGCTGTTGTCCAAGTGGAGCCTCGTGACCCAGCGTGGATGGGGGCTCCAGCACGGCAGATGATCCTCTCCCATGTATTCTGCGTGGTGCTTTGTTGATGTGTTGGGCTCAAACCGGCGGGTTTTTAAAGAGAGGATCCTGTGGGAGGGTGCACTGCTCTCCTGTTACTCTTTAAAATCACACTGCTATTTTTCTGTGTGAGGTATTTCCCGTGGGTCCAGTGGGCTGTGGTGCTTTGAGCTGCTGCTGGGTGTGCTTGGGTGCTGCATCCACAGGAGGAGGCAGCTCACCCCAACCTGCCAGTCCTGCTGTTCCACAGGAGGAGCCCAAGGAGCATCATGTTGCACCTGTCTGCCTGCCTTGGGTGAATATCTGCTGTGTGTGTGCCAGAGAGCACAGGATGCCTTTGACAGTGCTGCACATTTTCTCCTGCAGAAGTGGATTGATTTTGTTGCTGGACTGGCAGCATTTCTTTGTACTTCGGTATTGGCTTCCCCTGTGGGGGAATTAGTGGTTTTAAGACTCTAATTACTTAAGTGTAATAGTTTTTCGTCTGCTTTCAAAATGACTTTGGTGGGTGCCATCTGCTGTTGTGGCAGCACAGGCTGAGCCTGGGGTGGTGGGAGGTGTGCCCTTCAGCCAAGCTCTTCAGGAAAACTAGGACTTTAAACCTCTTTTTCACCATTTAAAGCTTTTATCTCCAGCCCTGCTGGGCCAAAGGGAAAAAATATTTGGGATGGCTCCCTTCCTTACTCCACAGGTCTGTTTGCAGGGACATGAGCATGCCTGGCCTCGCAAGCCTGCACAGTTCAGGATGGATGCAGAAGTTTGTTTCCTCGATGGCAAGCAGGACACAGGTCACATCCTTCTGTGAGCAGCTGCTTTGCTAACAAACAGCTTGACTTGCATCTTTTGGCTTTGCTTCAGAGAGGTTGCTGTGGTTCCTGCCATGACCTGGGACAGCCTGGGTGGTGTGCTGGGTGTGTAACACTGAGCTGCAGGTGATGGAGGGCTGCTGTGTGCTGAGGCAGGGAATCAGCACACCTTGGGGCAGGAGGGCTCTAGGGACTGGGTTTCTAACAGCTCCGGAGGAGAAATGTCTGTGGGTGCTGCAGAACCCATCTTGGGTGACAGTGCACATCCCCCCTGGGTCACCAGCTGTGTGTTGCAGGGCCTGGCACTGGTTTGTGGGATACAGATCACAGCACCAGCCTGTGTGACACATTTTTTCCAATATCATTAAATCCACAAGACTGGAAGGGCTGCAGTGACTTTTATGGATTTTTTTCATATCTACGGTGGGGAGTGCTGTATGGGTTTTGAAACCTCTCATGTGAGGTGTGGGATCCTTTTTGGTCCCTACCCTTTAGTTGTCATTGAATCCCATGAGGATGATGGCCAGGACTTTGTCTTGCTGGTGTCAAAGCTAGAAAAGAAACATTATCAAAGCTGCAACTTTTAAAAAGAACATCTTTAGAAATACAGTCCTAGTTCTGGGACCATGTTGCAAAATAAAAATGGGCTAAAAATACTGTGTGATCAGAAGGCCTGAGTTCAGTGTACCCAAAGCCACAGCAGTGTGGAAGGCTCTTAGAGAAAATCTTATTTATTGCTACAGCTGCTGCAGGATGAGTTGAGAGGGAAGTTGGTGTGAGTGCTCAGGGACATGGCACTGCTTTAACCCACTGGTGCTGCTGAGTTTTGCCAGGATTGCTGCAGTGATCAGCAGTGGGAGAAGTAAATTGGAGAGGTCAGCATAGCCATATACCAAATCCATGGGGTCCTGCCTGGTCTTGTGGCGGAGACAAACCTTGGGGACTCCTGGCCCCAGACTTTCAAATACATGCCCTGTTATTTCACATTAATTTGCAAAGCTTGGCAAACTTTCAGAAACGCATTGTGCTATCCTGAAATATCTGAAATACTCTGTTTCAAATGATTAACCAAATTCAATTAAACATTTAATGAGCATGAGACTGAGAGTAAAGGAGTTCCTTCTCTCTGTCTACCTGTTGAGTTTTTCAGACTCCTATTTTTCAGGTGGACTCTTTCTTTTCGTATTAAATTCTGATGCAGCTCCGGTCCTGGATGCAGGAGCAAGAAGTGCTCTCTCTGCAGTGTGGCTGGCAGCATTTACCACCCCATTCCCAAATTGCCTATGGCTGAGAGAGTGGGCAGCAGTCCTTGGATGCTCTGGCACTGAGCATGGGCTCTCTGCCGACTGATTTTGTCTTTCTCACTGGCAATCTCAGGCATGTGAGGTTCTCTTCAGGACTCTGCAAGCAGTGAAGCAAAATTTTCAGAGAGCAGTTAAGAGGGAACTGTTTCAGATATCAAAGATAATCCAGGCTTTATTTCTGCAGCGTGAAAAGAGGCATTTTGAATGCAAAACTGTCTAAGGCAAAAGGCATAACTTTCCCAGCCAAGAGTAGAAACTTCTTCATGGAAGGTGGGGGTCAGTCTCTTCTCCCAGGTAGCAAATGATAGGACAAGAGAAAGCAGCCTTAAGTTGTGCCAGGGGAGGTTTAGATTTGGTATTAGGAAAAATTTGTTCATTGAAGGGGTGGTCAAGCATTGGAACAGACTGCCCAGGGTTGTGGTGGAGTCACCATCCCTGGAAGTGTTCAAAAAATGTGTAGATGTGGCACTTAGGGTCATGGTTTAGTGGTGACCTGGCTGTGCTTGGGTTCATGGTTGGACTCTGTGACTTTAGAGGTCTTTCCCCACCTTAATGATTCCAAGACAGCCAGAAGCAGGATGGAGCAGGTGCTCCGTGAAAGGCTGTGTGGAAATCGCTCTGCCTGGAGGCTCACAGGGGGCTCAGGCACCCTTTACGTTAATAAAAGTGGCCTTAATTGTACATAGGCTCTGTGCTGTCCCCCCTCAGAGACATCCTGGGGTGCCACTGCTGCTGGGATACAGTGCTGGGAAACACTGCTTGAAAGGTACCGTGCATTTCTGAAGTGCTGTGGGGAAAAGCTTTCACCTCAGTTTTGCTTTTTGGGTGTATTAAAAGCACCAGTGATGCACTTGGGACAGGAACAGCCTCTGCTCGATGGGGATGGTCCTTTGAGTGAGAGAAGACAGAGGCAGCCTCTGCTGCTCCACCTCAGGTTTGCTGCAGACTCTGGATTTTTACTCTCTTTTTAGCATTGTACCAGCTATGGCAAAAATGGAAAGAATTTTTTTTCTAAAATTCTTTGATTTTTTTTTTTTTTTTTGAAGGTGCTAGTATATGAGAAGACATCACCATACAAAGATTTTCTGCAACATTTCAGAAAAAGATTCAAACAAGATTAAAATATGACTATGCCCAAATAGCTCCTGCCTGGGGCCATTACCCTCTCACATGAAAACTGCCTCCCCAAAGTCCCAGCACCAGCTCTGCTTCAACACAGGAGATGCTGAGTTTTCATTAAGAAAAACAGTGGGTCACATTTGCTGCAAAGGCCTTGAAGGTGTTCATTACAGCATCCCAGTGCCTGAGGAGCCAAAGGCACAGGACACAAACCTCTGGCTAGAAATGGTTTTGATGAGCAACATTGATTTCTTGGCTTAACTCACATGTCACAGAAAATATTGAGTTGTTTGGACTCTTGGTGGTGTGGCTGTTTACCCAGTGGCGTTAGACCATGCCGAGCCTTTTGTCCTCATTTTGGGCTCCTTTTTGTAGGCTGCAGGTTGTGCTGTGTTCAGGAAGAGACCTTGTATAGGTCTCATCTGTAGCTCTGGTCTCTGTGAGCAGTTCATCCCAGCACAGCCGTTCGACTGGCAGTTAAAGGTTGCTGCCCATGGGGAAGTGTCCGATGTTTCTCTTCCAAGGGTGGAGAGCCCAAACATGCCATTCTGCAAGGATGTCATCTCCAGAGGCACGTGGCATCATGTGGTGCTGGAGGGGTTTCATAAATACTGTCCGTGGCAGGGCCGGGCATGAAGATTTTGGTCAAGATTCAAAACAAGGCGAAGCTGATGTGTCAAAATTTGCTTCCTGTTTTATTGTGACCACTCCTCTTCAAAGTCATGGGTTGGCTTTTGGTGGGAAGTTTGATTTTCACAAGGTGATGCTGAGGGCCTGACTCTTGCTCATGAAATCTGAAGTCAGTCAGGACAGACTAGATGGCACTTGCCTACTTCAGAAGTTGTGTTTTTCTCAATTTTTAAGTTTCATTTTCTGGACTTGTAACATACAAAATTAGTGCAATAACAAATGTCATGGAACTCTCCTAATAGACTTGCTTATGACTCCTGGGATTTTGGAGAAGTTCCTCTTTCTTCCCAAAAATGTGAGTGAGAACAAAACTAGGCTCCAGATTTTTCTAGCCTTTGGCTGTGTCTGAGGAATGATTTATGGAGAGGGCTTTCCTGTCTTTCCAGAGGGATGCTGTTCTTCCTTCCATAGGGTGAGATTCCTGCTCTGGCAGTCATAGCAGCAGTCTTGCTCTCATCCTGCCTGCGGCACGTTTCCAGAGAGAGCACAACTCTCATCCCCTCCTCAAGCAAAACCAGCTCTGAGCTGAGCAGAGCCAGCATAGGAGCCCGTATTTCTTCCGAGCTGTGCGGATGAGCTACTCAAAGATGCTGGATCTTGCAGCTGTTAAAGCTGTGACCTGTCCAGGAGGATTTCTAGCTCCATTAAGAAATTAGAGACTGTGCAGAGAGGAGAGCAGCACGGTGCTTTGTTTCCTCCTGTAGCTTATTACCAGACACAAGTAACTTAACCCCTCGCTTCCCTCTCTGCAAAACATGCTCAGGGGGAGTTACCTGCACACAGGAGCATCAGAGTGCTGAATTAACAGGCAGTCCAGTGGTCACATGAAATCATCAGTCTAATTAAGCACAAGATGTTAGTTACTGGTTATTTTAGGTATTATGAATATGTAATTTTTTTTTCATCTTCTGTTTTTCCTTCAGGAAAAAACCAAAGTGGTGGAACCTTTGGACTATGAGAACGTGATCCTTCAACGCAAAGTTCAGATCTACAGCGATCCCCTCCGGGACCTGCTGATATTTCCGATCGAAGATGTATCTGTGAGTTTGCACTGGCTGTTTCTCATGTTTGAGGCTCAGTCATCTCCAGCCCTCCTTAGCTTGGAAAATTTCCACTGTTAACCACATGCTAATTTTGGCTGCATAACTGACACATAAAACAAAAGTTACCTACTCACAGTTCAGGCCCACCACATTTAATAAAAGCAAGTGTCAGGCCCTGAAGACCCAGTTTGCACTACAACGTCTTCTCCTTCCTCCTGCAGATCTCCATCATTGGCCGACAGAGAAGGACTGTCCAGTCAACAGTGCCAGAAGATGCTCTAAAGAAAGCCCAGAGTCTCTTTGTCAAAGAGGTAGGGGCAAAATCCATGTGACACCTGCCCTCAGCACTTTGTCCCTTGGGCAAGATGCTCTGCTGTAGCTCCTGATCTTCAGGGCTGCAGATCACTTGGTTTGTCCTCTGTGGGAAGCACGGGTCACTGGCAGGGTGGGTGCACAGGAGGGTTCTCACGTGCATCTCTTGTGCAGTGCATCTTTCCAGTGGGTTTTGCACATAGACAAGGTGTGTGGATTTGCACCACCTGCCTGAGCTGCAAGGTACAGGAGTTCAGCAGGGCAAGGGGGGGATGTACAACCTCCCTGGTGCATCCAGAGTGCTGTTGGTTTGTTCTGTAAAGTGCTGCTCTCTAGGACTGTTCCCTCCAAGTGCAGTGGAACTAAATGCCGTGCAATGGTCGATGTTGATTTAGATGCACTACGTTTCTGAGGGCAGAAAATTGGTGCTTTCTGGAAAACAGTCTCCTCCCAAATCACTACTCCTATTTTTTTGAGCCTTGGAGTGATGTAAATACAAAATCTGTAGCTGTGTGGCAGGCCAGATGCTGTGTGATTTTTGTTTCTGTGCTGAAAAGGTTCCTTATGAAATTTTGTATTGTAATACAAAGCAAGTGAAGCAGCCTTGTTCAGACCCTTTCTGCTTCTGCTTACCTCACCCAGCAGTGTGTAACCCTTCAGACTTGTGCCTGGTTTTGTTTTGCTTGGTGTAGTTTTCAAAGAGCTGTATTGTTTTCCTTTCAGTGCATTAAAACCTACAGCTCTGACTGGCACGTGGTAAACTACAAGTATGAGGAATACTCGGGAGACTTTCGGATGTTGCCATGGTAAGTGTTGTGCTCCCTTGGAATACTAATGTGTGGTCACAGGGCTGGGGTTTGATAGGGCTTAGCAGAAGCAGTCTGCCCTTTTGCTGGTACCTGTTCCACAAGGAGCTTCTTCTCTAGAGGTTTGTCACTCTGAAGGTTAGAGAGCCAGAGGTTTGTGTTATGCTGTTGTCACTCAGCTCTGGCAGTGTTGTCAGTGTGGGTCATTGCTTCACATCCCATCCACCAGTGTGTAAACACCCTCTCCACCTGGGATGAGGACAGACTGCAGTCCAGACTCACATCAGGATAAATAGTGTCTGCTCATCCCGAGCC
>JAWWEU010000138.1:8893612-8970766 GCA_035583155.1 Acropternis orthonyx
CACGGCAAGCAAGATTTTCCTTGTGCTCTCGGTACAGAGAAGTTGCTGGACGACTTCAGTCCGGTGATGTGGTACTGCTGCTAATGCTGGCAGTGATGGGGAGCTACGTGCTTGGAAATGCTGGGCTGTGCCAGTGATTCCAGTTCCAAAGCTAATTGGGTTTCTCAGACAAGGCGTACGCATCTCGGATTTCTGATGGATTGTTATTTCCCTGTGATGGCGCCTGCCCTGCTCTCACTGCCCACACTCTGGGCATGTCTGGACCCCTGTTCAGGCTGTTCGTGTGCTGGCAGCTTCTTAAATGCTTTTTCTTCCTAATTGGCTGAAGTGGGTGTGTTCTGAGGGTCTCACGGGAATGTGAAGCAGCAATGGGGGTAACATAGTTGATCAAACCGTGTTCAAATTTGTGAGTGATCTGCAGTGTGATCTTGCTTCTTTTTGAGCAAGATAAAAGATAAACTGGCCTGCTCTATTTCTGTTGCATAAATGCAAGTCAGCAAAAACGCTGCAGAATCAGACAGCTAAAAAGAGAAAGCTAATTACAGGCTGCTTGTGGTTAATTTCCATGAAACGCACTCAGAAGTAAGCTTTCCCCAGCTGTAAGGGGCTGTAGGTCTCTTGAAATCTTGTCTTCTGTGCTCTGTAGTCTGCAGTTTGGCTGTTGCTTCTGGATCCAGCATCAGCTGCTGGCTCAGAGGACCCTTGTGTTCCAGTCATTAAACATGAAAATGTGTTGTGATTTCAGCAAATCCTTTAGGCCAGACAAGATTCCAAGCCATGTGTTTGAAATTGATGAAGATTTTGAAAAGGATGAGGTAAGGAGAAGTTTGGGGTTTGGTTTTTTTTTTTTTTTTTAACATATACCACCCTGAGGCCTGTTAAAAAGCAGATTTCACAAGGCAAAGGCAGGCTTCAGTTCCCAGGAACAGTTTTCTAGTGAGTTGCTTTGTGCTATGAAGATGGGATCAAAAATGAGACAGCAATTTATTTCAAAGTATGACAAGATAGTTTCTTGGAGGATAGCCGTATTTCTCATGGCTTTTTCACTTGTAATAGAGCATCAGGAGAAGAGGGGAAAAAAAGGAAGCCAAGCAGTTACTAAGGAACACTCCTCATGTCCAGAACTAAAAGTAGTTTTTCAACTACACTGCAATACTGGGGTCCTCCTCTAAAGAGTTTTGTGCTTTACCACATAACCTGCAATCCTTAACCAGTCAGTTCTCCCCCCCATGTTCACGTGTCAGTTCCCTGTACATACTCTGCCAATGTTGCGAGGCATTTGCTTCCCCTGGAAGGTGTCATGTTTGTGCTCTGCTGGTTGCAGGGAAGATTTGTATCCCTGGAACAGCTCCATGGGAGTGATCTGGGGGTTCTGACAAGTGGGACATCTCAGACCTGATGGTTACTTTGGGTGGTGCAGTATCATCTTTGCTACAGAAATGAGGGGCAGTGGTTTTCTGTCTCAAGTACCACGTGGAGCTTAATCCACGCAAGTGACACTAAGAAGTTTTTGTTTATAGAGGGAAGGGTTTAGTGCAGCTGTTTAAAGTTCACATGGCACCAAGATGCTGCTGCTGAGATTCTTACAGGGGGAAAAGGATGTTTCTTTGTTGCAGAGCTGAAGATTTGGAGGGGCTGTTTCATGCACATTTCTCACAATCACTGTGCATGTCCCAGCACACCTTGGGACTGGACTGGACTGGCTTCTGTATACATGGAAATGTTTTGTCAAGTTTGGCCTTAATCTTCTTCTGGCTGTATTGTTGGTTGGCTTTACATCATTAACCCTCTTTAGTAATATCTAATCTGGGCTGGAGACATTTCTATGCACCACGTTATCAGCATGCTTCTGAAAAAGCAAAAGGACAAGAATATGCTATCAAAATTTAGAGACCTTTTGTTCTTCTGGCCAGTGTTCCAGATACTCAAACAAGAGAAGTTACTGAGGTTTGTTGTGGAAGAGTATTCCAAGTGCTTTGGCAGATATTTGGATGTTTATATCATTTGGCATGGCCATATCTAAAGGATTCTGTTACAGTTTCCTGACAGAGCATTTGCATTAGAATTGTGTAATGGAAATTCAAGTAAAAGAAATCTCTTGATGGAAAAAGGTGAAGCATTATAAAGAAGAAATCATGGGTTGTTTTACCCAGGGAAATAAATTGTCAGAGAATTTACTTTGGAAGTTTGACATGAAAAGAGTGAAAACCTGCCCCTTGGGATGCAGCAGGCAATATAGACCAGTCCCTTCGTGGCTCATCATCAGGCAGGCCAGGACTGCCTCTGCTGCTGATTCACTGGAAGTCCCAGGGTGAGTTTTTTTTCAGCACTCTGTGCTCTCATTTCCCTCCCCAGTGGAGGTCATGGTAAGGTATGGATGGAGAGCCAGTCTCCCTTTCTGGGGCCACGGGACAGGAGCAGATGGAAACCCCGGCTGGTGTACCAAGAGCACCCTGGTTGGGTCACTTGAAACTCTGGATAAATGTGAAACCATTTCAGTTACTGAGGTTTGGTTAAAGTTAAAATGGAGGAATGAAAAAAGAAAATGACAAAATAAGTCTGAAGTTCTGCATTTTGCAACTTCCTAAACAGACCTTCTTGAAAATTTCCTTCTTCCCCGGGTTTTTGAAATACTGCATAAGAACCAACGTGCATTTCCTCATTGCAAAATTGCTGTGAATATCAACATAGATGTAAATTTTCTTCTTTTAAAGGTGGCCCAAACTAGCCTGTTTTGTCTCTTTATTGAAATGAGATATCCCTGAATTATTTTGTGATAACACTGTATGCGTAGCTGTAGCTGTTACTCATAAATTCTTCATGTCACTGTATTGCTGTAGTTAAAACAGTATTGCTTTCCAGGGGAGATAAATCCCTGTGTCCAGGGGGAGTTTTCTGTGGCAGGCTGTTCACCTGATGTCCTCTTTTTCTGATCTTTTTCTGTCTTTCAGGATTCCTCATCCCTGTGCTCCCAGAAGGGCGGTGTCATAAAGCAGGGCTGGCTGCACAAAGCAAATGTAAATAGCACCATCACTGTCACCATGAAGGTGAGTTTGGTCCCGTCACTTGTGAACAAGGCACGAGGTGAAGTTCAGACCACATCTCTAAAGCTCACAGGAGCTCAGTGAGTGGGTTTGGTTTCGGATGGGCATCCATTCCTCTTGTAGAGTATCCCATGATAGACTGGAAGACCCAGTCTGGCAACAGTCTTTGACCCTCCCCTGCCCAGAATGTAAGGCTGATGCATTTCAGATCATGATGGGCAAGTTGAGCAAAGAGGTGAAGCACGTTCTAGTAAAACAAGATTGTTTTCTGAATGAGCAGCTGAGGCCCAGGAGAGGGAGGCAACCTGAATAACTGAAACAGCTGCCCTGCAAAGACAACTTTCTGAATTGATGGTTTCCTTGCTGGTAGGAAATATGTAGGGAGGCCAGCTTCAACCTGAAATGACAGATCTTTGCTTTAAAAGCAGGGGTAATATCACTGCAGAGGTGGAGCATTGCTGACCTAAAAGCAACAGCTGCCTTTTCTCCTGTTCTCTGCTCTGCGTAATCTGGCATGACATTGCTTAGATTGTGCAGAGATATTTTAATAGTTCCACCACAGGTTTTTGCTGTGGCAGTGAGCCCATCTGCTGTCCCACCATGCAGCTGCCTTGTTACAGCACAGAGAAAGTGTTAGGGAGCTGTGCTCAGTGCTGCAGCTGAAGGATGGCTGCAATGAGCCTGCTTTGCAAGGGTATATTAAAAAAGTTTCAAACAGCCTAGTTGTTCCAAGGCTCAATTCAATGAGTTGTGTTTTCAGGAGAAGCAGAACAGGACTGTTCATAGGGCTAATTTTAATCTGGGCTTGAAGGCAATAGACAGAACAGGATTTTCTGATCCTCTGCTCTTCCGAGCAAGGTTGAAGCAATTTTTTCTCCTGTAACTTCTGGAGGAGGTTATCATACATGCTCAAAGCAGTCAGCTGGGTCTGTTCTGGTCTGAGCCTCTTGTGGTAATTGGTCTCAGTGCCCAGCATCTCAGACCTACCTTTCAGAGAAGTTATCTGAGCTACACTGGCTTCAGTTCCAGTAATAAGATCCGGAGCCTCCAGTGAAACTCTGATATCAAAGTACTGCAAATCAGTAGCTATTCTCTGAGCTGGTCCTGGTCACTTCAGTGCTTTACAAAACCTCTCCCAAGGCACATGTAAGAAAGCTGAGGACTTTGAACACCTTCAACCTTATCACCCCTTGGAGAGGCTGCTGTGCTGTGTCCACCTTGTGAGGGCTCGGTCTTTGACTGCTGTGCCGTTCTGAGATGTTTGTGCCTCACACTGTTGCTAAGCGTGAGCAGAGTGTGTTTTGTGGAGAGCCAGCCCATGAGCAAACTGTCATTAGGCTACAGCTGCCAACCTTTGTTTCAGAGCAACCTTCCCTTTGCAGAGAGCTGCCCTGGTTTGGCCCAGCTCTCCCTGCCTGGTTTGCAGCATGTTGTGCTGCTTTGCAATCACAGCGTCAGGATTGTCCTTCTGTCCTCTTCTGCCCAAATGGACTTCCCCAGTTCTCCAGCCATCCCTCTGCACTCACAGTGCTCAACAGCAGTGCCTGTAGCCTGATCAGAGGGGATTTCCCCTCTGCTCCCAGGTTTATAGTATTAATTTCAAATGATCGGCATCTTCTGACAGTGATTTCTGACAGCCGTGCTTACAAGGGGGGAAGATCACAGGAATAGCGTTTGCTGTTTGATTCTGCATTTACTTTTGAACAGAATTCAGCAGATGCAAACAGCTTAGCATGAAATCCCATGCACACAAGGGATATCAACCCTGTAATATGTAGAGAGAGATCTGTCATGGGTTTCTGTAGCATCCACTGCTAAAATTCTTGGGATTGATTCGGTGAAGTGCTAAAAATCTGTTTAAGCTGGTTTAACGCTTCACGTCCTTTGCTTTCCGTGTATTTTTATGCTCTGCTGAACTAAAGGTTTAGTTAGATCTTATAAAACTTAACAACCTTGGAGCATCTCTACAGCTAATTAGTCATGCAAATGATGCCAGAGGTTACTTTTTAGAAGGGTTAGGTTACGGTTCAGAGCGCAATGCTCCCTCCCAGTTCTGTGCAAGTGAGTGGGTTTATTGAACATGTGCTAGTGTCAGTAATGATGGAAGCAGGAAATTACTTGTAATCTCCCATGTGGGATGAAAAATGTTGTGTTTATTTGTAGATCTTCCAGATACACAGAACAGTAGAAATACTTGCAGTGCTGCTTGCCCCTGCTTCCTTCATGATTCTCCTAACACAGATACACAGCAACTGTGAAATGCACCCTGCTCCTTACAGACCTGACAGCATATGGTGCTACCACAACTGCTGCCAAAATGTTCTCTTGAATTATAGTCCAGTGTCTTTTGGCTGACACAGATGAAGGAAGATCATGTGAGATACTGGAGAGTTTTTGTTTTCTTCATAAAAATCAGGAGTTCAAACACAGGAACACTTCTCTCAAAGTTACTACTTTTTGATGTGAGAATTGAACACTAAGCCAAAGCCAGTTCTTGAAAATAGATTTGTATAAGAAAAACAAATCCAAAGTCACAAAACCCCAAGCAGTTTATTGGATTGCAGCGCCCCTTGGCTTGCATGTGAGTGCTAGGAATTTCCACATGTTTGTTCCAAAGTCTTCCAGACAATTCCTTTGTAATTCTCACTGAGGTCTATATCAAAAAGGCTCTGGAAATACCTGATCTAAGGTGGGATGATTCTTCAAGTGATGTGCTGATCTGAATTTACTGTGCAGCATTACTTTGTAAAGATAAATGAGACTGGAGCCAGCTGAGAGACGAGCTGGAAGCCCTGGGGCTTTGCTTCAGATGGGCAAACTTGTAAAAACAACAAGGACATGAAAATTAAAGAAGATGGTGGAAATCTCTCTTTGTAAAAGAAAATCATGTTCAAATGGGTGAGTCTGCAACACTGTGGGGTCAGCAGTGTTTCTTTGTTAACAGTATTTTCTCAATAGAAGGGAAGGCAGATATAGAAACAATGGCCATGGTTTGTGATCTACAACAGAGTGAATACTTGCCTCAGCAAGACTTTGTACTTTTGCAGGTGTTCAAGAGGAGGTATTTTTACTTGTCACAACTCACAGATGGCTCCTATATTCTGAATTCCTATAAGGATGAGAAAATTTCAAAAGAATCCAAAGGCTGCATTTTCTTGGACGCTTGCAATGACGTTGTCCAGGTAGGTGTGCTTTCTGTGTCACTGTACATGGGCTTATGCATTGCTGGCTCCGAGATACACGTGCTCTCTCGAGGTCTGAAGGCATGGATTTGCAAACTAACCCAAGGCTGGTCAGCTAAACTGATCAAAAGCCAGACAAGGCATTTCACAAAGGTGCCATACTTTTGGCCAGGAAGGCAGCAAGTGGAAGAACTCCTGTCAGAGTGAAATGGAAGCATTTCATCATGACCTCATTTGCTGCCTCCATGCTCTGTCCATCTCCTTTATGTGTTATTATAGATCAGGTGCCTTTCAAGACCTTGAGAGTTGAAGCCAGTTAGTAATTGATGTGACTTTTTCTTGGGCACCTTCCCCCTCTATTTGCTGCTTGCACCAGGTTCACGTTTCTTAAGTAACATCCTGACCAGTCCATGCACACACAGTCCTTTGAGACTTAGGACCTGCTCAGGGCATGTAAGCTTTTAGGAGCAGGTATTTGTACAGGTGTAAAACCTGGGTTTGCTTAGCTGTGCAAGAGTAAAGTGCAGCAGTGGATTGCTGCTGTGCCTTCTGCCCTTGCTGTCTCTACCGAACCTTTAAGCTTTAAGCAGTGAGTGTGGTGGGGCTGGTACAGGGCAGCTTAAACTACCCCAGTGGTTTGCTTGGATGAGTCAGAGCTCTGAGTTTCCACTTATCTTTCTGAATGCGGTAAAAGCAGTATTGCACACGCCTCGGTGATGTACAGGATCACTTCCCAAACTGCATCAGATTTGCCTTGGCTTCTGGTTGGAAAATGCTGTTTAAAGGCCAGCACAGCTCCAAAACTTTGCGTTGAACCACTTGTTTTGAAGATAGATGCCTCTAAGTATCCTGGAGTGCAGCATTACTTACTGTGTCAGACAAATGCAGTTACTGGCTTCTCCGGGTAAATACTAAAGGTCTGAGGACATCAGAAGGAGCTTGCTCCTGCTCCTTGGTGCAGTGTCTGTGGCTCAGTCTGGCTCTCTTTCACTCTCAGAGTAGCTGGCAGCCGTGGACTGCACTGCTGGGTCAGAGCCGTGCAGCCCTTTGTGATTGCTGCAGTATTGCTGTGCCAGGGAGGGTGCTGCCTTGTATTTTGTGGTATTTCAGCTCAGAATGCTTCTCAGAGAGGAGCTGTGGGGCAGGTACTGTGCTGAGTTGTTGAGGCAAATGTAATACAAATCTCTCTGTTTGTTCAGTGTCCCAAAATGCGCCGTTATGCATTTGAACTGAAGACAATAGACAAGTACAGCCACTATCTTGCAGCTGAAACTGAGCAGGAGATGGAAGAATGGCTGGTAACTCTGAGGAAGATCATTCAGAGCAATACTGAGAGTTTGGTGCAAGAGAAGAAAGATACTGTGGAATCTGTGCAAGGTCAGTTTGTAAACAAACACCTACCTTCTCCCTTCTCCAGTGGGATGCAAGCAGTGTGCCTGGAGAAATGTGTGCTTCACTGTGTAAATAGCAAGAATTGTGGCTGACACATAATATCATGCAAAGGAGCTTATTATAACACAGACTATAGTCTGAGGAATAAAAGTGGAGGGAAATGTGACCCTTCTTCTGGAAGGGAAATCCATGGCAGTGTTTCAAGGCTCCTGGAAAATTGGCTCTGTGCTGAAGTTTTACTTTGGAAAGACCTAGCAGACTGTAATAGTACACTTTGATACTAGTAATGTATGGAAAAAATCTTACTCCCGAGGAATGGAAAAGTCTCCGTAAACTGTTTTTGTGCTATTGTTAGCAAATACTGCAGGATGCTTTCTGGCAGAGCGGTGCTCCTGCAGTTGTTTTGAACATCTGTTTCTCGTGTCCTTGCAGATGATGAATCAAGCACGCAGGGTAAATCAGAGAACATCCTGGAGAGCCTGGAGAGGAGCATGCATCCAGAGCTGATGAAGGTACCGTGTTTGCAGAGATTACCCTCCCCGCCCGTAGCTAATTCTTTCCACCTTGTCTTTGAAAGGAGTTTTCTACTTTCCATGTCTTCAGCTCAGGGGGGAGCTGGGCAGGCACCAAGTACTGGTGGGGACTCTGTTATCCCTCCTGCCTGTCCTGTGGATGGAGCTTCATGGTTTGAGGCTGCAGGTCCTCTACTCCAAGTGTGGTGTCCTTGAGGAATTTAGAGCCAGTGAAGGACTGTTGTGGTCAGCATTGCTCATTTGGGCTCATGAGGGGTGACCATCCTGGCTGTGGGAGCAGAGGGGCAGTTTGGCAGCAGCCATGTCCTGTTTATGATCCAGAGTGTTGTTGCCTGCTTCTGCCTGTCTTCTCCTTTGGCACAGCCACATCACTGTACTGGCATTGCACCCTGTTGGTGGCTACAGCTGAGATGCTTTGCATCATCTCATGGATCACAAAGGGAACCTGGAAGGTCATTTTTTGGTTTGATTCCTTTCTCTCCCTCTGAATAGCCAGGCAGTAATATCAATGCCTTCCTTTGTCCTAGTATGGAAGAGAAACAGACCAGCTGAACAAACTGAGCAGAAATGATGGAAGACAAAACATCTTTTCTTTCGACCCAGAAGTCCAGGTAAACATGCCCGTATTTGCCAATGTGAGGTTTTGTTCACTGTGTCATGCCTCTCTTGTTCCTTTCCATGGCCACAGTACTTGCCTGCAGGGGCAGAATGTTTTCCAGTGGACTGGAGAACAGAAGTGCAGGCCATACCCTGCCAGTGAGAGCAAAATGAGACATCAGTGCTCAGGTTACAGCTCAAATAAAGGGAAGACTCGCAGCAGCCCCCCACATGGCCTCCCTCCAGCTTTGCTGGCTTTTGTGTGATGCATCTTCATGTTGCTGGATTTCAAAGCCATCATCTGGGAGGTTCTTGTGGTTGCAGAAGATGCAGGAGAAGTGGTATGGCAAGGATACCTGCAATTCTGCACGGGCTCAGCACATCTGGAGTAGAGAGCAGTTGTGGTAGAAAGGCCACGACAGGGGTTTGCAGGGAGGGCCTCAGTCTTCAGGGAGTTTTCAAATGTAGGAACTTACAAACAGAGAAAACACCGTGTGCTGCTCTGATTCACTGGAATAGTGGGTCATTGTCTATTGGCCTGCTTTCTTCTTGGCTTTGAACTTTGCTGAGTTCTCTGCCAAGGTCCAGGTGTGGGATTTCACTGAAATGAGCTGCAATTGTTAACACAGTTTCAGAGAATTGTTCCAGGTTATTTCGCAGTTTCTGGTTCTCCTTCTGGCATGCTCTGGCTTGTTCACACCTGTGAAATAGAACATTCTGGTTTAACAAGGAAATGTAATTAGTCTTTAAAAGGTTTAGTTGTGCAAAATGAGCTTTTCTCTTGGCACTTCTTTAAGGTCTTTAACAGAAAGAAGATAAGCATCCAGGGGTTTTTTTAGGTTTTTTTAAGAAGCTTTGAGACGTTTCCTACGTTCTAGTCAGATAATAAAAATGGAAATATTATTCAGTGTGAAACATCTAAGATAACTTTTTTTACATAAGCAAATGGTTAGGCTGAGTTCACTGCCCTCTTTTTATACACCGAGAGCTCTTCATTCTGGCGTGGGTCAGTAGGTCTGCTGTCACTTTTCCGAATCATTGCCCTAGTCAGTGCTAGTGTGTATGTGCACACTTGTATGCCTGATCCTAAGGGAACTGGAAGCAGGAACATAAACCTGCAGTGTACTTTCCTCATGGAAAGGAAATAGGTAAACAATGGAAAGAGTTCCCCAGCACTGGATTAACAATTGCAGCCTATTTTTCTGAAATCACTTGACTGAATTGAGATATCATCACCTGATGTTTGGCATGCAGGTTTCTGCAGGGTTTGAGGGGGTAAAGCAAATAGGACTGTGCCAGACTGACACTGAGACTCCTGATGGTATTTAGGGGTGTTTGGCTGCTCTGTGTCCCCAGTGCCCAGCACGGTGGGTATGGCAAAAGTTTGTTTCAGGCACAGGGACCATCTCTTAAACTACCCATATCTTCATGGTGGAAGATACTTTTCTAATTGTAATGACATCTTATGTTCTGCTTTCTTCCTTAAGCTCTAAATAGTGTTTGGGAAGATCCCCAGAGTTACAGCAAAGCAGGAAGGAACTGAAATCATACTGAGGTTTAGTTTGCTGTGCTCTATGAAACAGATTGCTAAAAATTGATACATCCCCATGAATTCATGTCTTGAGTACATTGGTGTAACATCACCAAATTGCACTCATTTGTGAATGTCCTGTACCTTTCGTACCACTTTAAGAGAGTATTGGCCATAATGTGATCCCTTAATGTTATTCAGGGGTTTATTTTCTTTCTTAATGAGACCAGATTTGTTTGTTTGCTGTCTAGAGACTAGACTTCTCGGGGATTGAGCCAGATGTGAAGCCATTTGAGGAAAAGTGCAGCAGGCGCTTCGTGGTGTGCTGCCAGGACTTCTCCCTCAACCTCGTCGCTCAGCTCAGTGACAGGGCAGAAGGAGGACCCACCAATGTAAGGGGAGCTCCAGCAGATCCTGATTTGTCTCCTTTCTCTTCACCAGCAAGAAAAAACCTTGGCAAATTAATCTGGGTGGATAAAAACACCCCATTTTGCCATGAGCTCTGATGGAACCTGGACAGGCAGTGTGACTGCTGGCCCAGGGTCATTGCAGGATTTGCCTGCCTTGGTATTTTTGTGTTCCAAGAATGTGTTTGGGGACAGGGGCTGTCCTGAATGTCTCAGCTTGTAGGAACTGGCACCGCTGGGAAACCAGCAGTTCAGCAGCACAGGGAATGGGGAGTGTGTGTCTGCCAAATTCTGGGACCCTGTGAAAGTCCTATTGCTAAATGATTAAGCTCCATCTCCAAACCACTCACAGCTGTGTTTTATTTCATTTCCTCTAATGGCAAGGGATTTCCCTGTTCTGGAACCTTCTGACTCCTGGCCTAACTGTGTTCACAGCTGCTTTATTATATGCATTTGTTATTGTGCCAAAGTTGTGCCTTAGCCTAAAAATCTCTTTATTGTGTTTTCTGAGCCTCTGATGTCTGTAGACAGGTATTACGTCTCACCTCGGCCTTTGTTCTGCCAGGCTGAACAGACCAATCTCCTCCAGTCTTTCCTCCCAAAACAGAATCCCTGTTGTCATGTCCTGCATTTGCTCTGGCTGCAGTCACCTCCTCCTGCAGGGGTGCCAGAGCAGCAGGTAGTGTCACAGGAAGGGCAGCAGCACTGGCACTGCCCGATCTCTACGGTTGCTGCCCTGTCTGATGCCTGTTAGAATCACAAAGGCTTTTTTGTGATGGTTTTGTATTGGCAGCTCCCAGCTCTGATACGGGACAGCAGGCTCCATACACAACACCAGGCTGTTCTCCTCAGTAACTCCCAGCAGATGGACGCATTGCTAATAGCAAAGAGTCTTGTTATTCATCCTTAATCAGGTCCAGAGTGAGACCTAATGAGCACATTTCCAGCATGTAATGCCTCTGAGTCATGCTGGAATTTCTTGGGCATTCCACAGTCTTATCTTCAGGCCTTCGTTTTTATCTTTACATGGGTGCACGCCTAATGTGATCTTTGAATTAAAAATACATGAATTATTGCCACTTGCTCATGCTATCAAGGTCAGTAGCTACAAAGGAGTTGGCAGATTTTGCACATGCAGTTCCTCAGCACTGTTAGCCTTGTATTTGAACTCTCCTGACTGGGAGAACTGACTTTCCTGCTGGACAGCATCTGAGGAACATTTTGAGTGCTGCAGTTGAGCTGTCCAGAGCTGATGGACTTTGGAAAATCAGTAGTGGTCTTTAGCATGTGATCATAAACACTCTTAAGCTGATTTCTTTCTCATTGCAAAGGATAAACATCTCTGATGAATTGAGTTCATATTTTCTTCCTGACTTCATAGTTTGCCACTTATGTAAAAACATATGGATTTCATTCTTTATATTTCATTGTTGGCTTTAAAGTAGCTTTGTTCAAATTGACTAGATCAAAATGCAAGAAGGTGCAGGAAAAAAAATGGATTTGTATATTTAAAAACAAATAAATATGGATTGTCTGTAAGAATTCTTTAAAATGCTGGTGTACAAAGCTAAAGGCACAGGCACATGCAGAAGGTTCCCAGTTTCCTTTAGCAGGGAAGGCAATACCAATACCCTTGAGCCTGTGCCATGCATTTTTTTTTTTTGACACATGTATTCAATCAAATTTCCAGGTTGAGCCCTTTTTCCTAAGCTTGGCATTATTCGACCTGAAAAATAATTGCAAGATTTCAGCTGACTTCCACGTGGACTTGAACCCCCCATCTGTCCGTGAGATGCTGCTGGATAACGCCGTGTCCGGAGCTGAGGATGCCAAGGGACGTTCTCCAGGCGAGAGCCTCGTGCACGGGGTCCCCGAGTCCTGCCTGCGCTACATAAAACGGGTGAATATCTGACTTTGTCCTCATTCTGTGTCTCTGTCGAGGCTGTGGCTGGTCAGTGGCCTTGCAGTGTGGTGTTACCCACTGTGTGGGGAACCAGAAGTCAGCTTTTCTCTAGAGTTGTGGGATTTTGTTCAGTGTCAAAGTTGCCACTTCGGGCTCACTGGCAGTGACAGGCAAGGCACCAGGTAGAGTTTTTCAAGACTTGCTCATCCACAGCAGCAACCAGGGCAGGGTCTGCGTGGGTTGTGGGAAGGGGCAGTTTGATGACTGGGGCCAAAGCCCGTGGTGCACGTCGGGTGTCCTGCTGTCTGACAGCGACTGCCTATCTGTTGCAGGGGGTTTTCTCCGTGACTGACCCACACGCCGAGATCTTCCTGGTGGTCCGTGTGGAGAAGGTGCTGCAGGGCAGCATCGCACACTGTGTAGAGCCCTACATGAAGAACTCGGACCCTGGCAAGGTATTGGGCCATGAGAGTGTCTGCTTAGTGATGCTCTCTGCTGCTGCAGGGAGTAGTGTGGTCTGAAACATGGGTTGTTCCTGCTGCTCTTTAGTTTCTTTCAGGCAAATACAGTCTTCATCCATTCTATTTGAACTGTTCCCAGGCTGGCTTCAGCTGGGCTGTCCTGGAGATTCAATTTCTTCCCTTGGAAAGGGGCAGAGGATTTTTAAAAAGACCTGAGCACTTGGGGTAGAGGGACCTTTCCCCACTGCACTTTGGCAAGGCAAAGCCTGGGCTGGCAGCAAAAAGTGGAATACTTATCCCCAGAATGAAGTGTCTACATAGCATCATAGGCTGTAAAAGCCCTGTAAGATGAAGTCCAACCATTAACCCAGCATTGCCAAGCCCAACACTAAACCACGTCCCTAAGCACCATGTCTATATATCTTTTAAATACCTTCAGGGATGGCGACTTTACCACTTCCCTGGGCAGCCTGTTCTAGTACTTGATAATGCTTTCAATGAAGAAATTTTTTCTAATATCTGAGGGATGCCCTACTGCACCCAGTATCAGTCTCTGCATGCCAGGTGGAGCTGATGCTGCCTTGTTGCAGCCACTCTAAAGTAGTTGCTGAAAAGTCAATTACAGAACACCTGGTGATGATGGCATTCCCTTGGCACACTTGGTAAGTCTGTATAGGATGAGTCAATTGCAGTTAGTTTTGGGAAATAAAGTAATATAATAGGTTTAATGTAACTATGCCCCCAATGTTTGCTGTTGCCTTGCAAAGATGATGTGAGGTGGCAGACAGGGCTGTCTGTCAGCCGCTGCAGTGGCTGTTGCGCTGTGTGCCTGGGGAGCTGTGCCTCGTGGAGTATGGAGAGATGCTTCTTCATGGAGAGTGCGGCGCTCTTCATTCCTTTTCTAGGGCAGCAGAAAAGTCGTGGCACACACTTAACCTACCTCTCTCGTGTTTTGCAGACTGCCCAGAAAGTCCATAAGGTGGCCAAGCAGGTGTGCAGCCGTCTGGGGCAGTACCGGATGCCCTTTGGTTGGGCTGCCAGGTTAGTCTCCTCAGACTGGGCTTTGCCCAGGGCAGGAGCTGCTGCTGCTCTGAGTTATCCAAGGCACGATCCGGCCGAGTGGGCGAAGGGCCAAGTGACTGAAGTCAGTGAAGTTGCAGCTGGGGGCAGGGTTTGGCTCTGACTTCCAAAACAGAATTGGGATTGGCCAGAAATGCTCTATCTAGAATTAGAAACAAAATATTAAAAAGTAAACAGTGCTGGGAAGGCAGTAACCTTCGTAATGACCTGTAGCTACTGCTGTCAAGGAAGAACATTCCTGGGGGCAAATTGCACTGTCCCGTGCTGCTACTGGAATCGGTGCAGAAACTCCCTCCTGGCACCAGCCACTGCCCGGGACAGGATGAGAGCAGAGGACCTCCCAGCCTCGAGGTGGCAATCAGCTGGGGCTTGTTTTCCATCTTAAACTCTGCTTTAATTAATGTTCTTGAGAATGGCTGGAGGTAGTGATTCCATTCCCTTGCTGTTCTTTTACTGGGACTGATAGAAGTATGTCAGTGCTAACTCTCTGAAATCTCAATCAAAGGAAGGCCTGAAGGCAAGATCATCCACTGCCTCCTAGTGCTAAATTACGTTCTGGTGCTGGCAAAAGGGATGTTAATGACATGGGAACACAGAAAACTGTCACAGTGGGGTGGAATTTGACGGTATACTGCTTGCAATGTGTACTCTTGAGCTGGATTTTCCTGTGACACCGGGCTGCTCATCTTCGAGGCAGTGTTTCTGGGATGCATCTGAATTCTGGGAGCCAGCACTCAGCCCTCCTTCAAGTGATGCCTCAGCCTAATGGTGGGCTCTGTGCGTACATTGGTTTTGATTGGCTTCAGATTTGTTCCTGCTGGGTAAAGAGCGGCCTTTGGACCCCAAGGAGCTGAGTGACCTGGTGCAAGGAGATAATGCTGCTCTGCATCCCTGGAACAGTTTCCCTGTGGGTCTCAGAGGAAGGTGTTTGCACAGAAGTGGAGTACAGATGTTTTAATGTTCCTTCTGTACACAGACACCCTTTATTTTCAAGGGTAGAGATGCTGGTATTCACCCAGGGCAGAGTCCAGTCTCCTGCTCTGGCTTCAGGAGGAAGCTGATGTATGTCCCAAAACTGGTTTTTATTGTGCACTCCTTTCCTAGGAGGATTTCTGTGTTCTGACTCCACATGCAAATAGGAAGATGCTTTACCACTTGATGTTAGTGGGAGGGGATTGAAGGGTGTTAGTGATTGCAGACCAGGCTTGGAAATGGGCTGGATGTGTCCTTCTGTCCTGGCTGGAGAGAAGGGAAATGGATGATATCCCGTGTGATTCAATGTGACTTGCTGGATTGCAGGCTGTATGGGATCTAAGCACCATGTGAGGATGGGAGTGCAGTCAGGTCTGCTGGTGTTTCAGAGCAGTCACAGGCCAGTGAATCTCTCACCTGATAAACTGCCTTTCAGACCTGTCAGAGACCTCAGTGTCTGTACATTTGCCAACATTTAGCAAATTTGTCTTTTTTTTTTTTCTACTTCTGCAGACCAGTTTTCAAAGACTCCCAGGGCACTCTTGATGCTGAAGGAAAATTCTCACCCCTGTACAAGCAAGACAGCAGCAAACTCTCAAATGAAGATATGCTGAAGCTTTTAGCAGAGTATAAGAAGTAAGTGTGGGAGACTGGTTTAGGGGCTGGGCAGGCATTTTAACATACATTTTTAAACAGTTAAGTGTGAGCATGAGATGACAATTTCTAAAATACTCAGAGGGTAGCAAAAAGTGCTGCTGGTGTGTTCACCATCTGAGCTTTCAAGGTTCACACTCTTGTTCCTTTCTCCCTAATACAGACCAGAGAAGACAAAACTACAAGTCATTCCAGCCCAGTTAAATATCATCATCAAAGACATCCCGCTGGACTTCACAAGTAAGGATCTTGGATTTTAAAATAAATGGTGATGGCTCAAGCCTCAGGAGTTAATGCTTCTGTGGGGAATTTTGCTGATTCATTAACAAGAGTATGTAGGGGCTGCCATGAGAAATCACTGATTTAGCACAACTGCTGACTTGTAAGTCTTTCTGATGAATTCTGTGGAAGCACATGGTCCAAGTGCAGAGGTTTACCTGAAGGGTACATCTGCTTTGCAGTTTTGCCATCACATCCTCAATCTAAAGGAAGCCACCTGCTGGCATTTGCTGGTATTATTACACCAATCTTAATGAAATTTTTGATCCATAATACTGGAGAGCTTCACAAACACAGTCAGTGTGGTTCTTTACTTTGCATTTAAAGAAACTGAGGCAAAGAAAGGACTTGTGATGTGTTCAGTGTTACTCCGTGGGCTTTTGGCAGGTCCTGTCACAGGTTGTGTAGGCTGATCTCCTGTCCAAAAGGCTTTTCTAGTGAACTTAATTTTTTCTGTTCTTATTCTCTTCCAGACTGTGTCACAGCTTCTTATATTCCTATAAAGCCTTTTGAGAAGAACTGTGAGGACATTGCAGTGGAAGTGGAGGAGCTTGTCCCAGAAGTTGCAAAATACTGTTACCCCTTCACTGTCTACAGAAACCACCTCTATGTCTACCCCTTGCATTTGAAGTATGAGAACCAGAAGGTGTTTGCAAAGGTGAGTGACTTGGAGCCTGGGCTGGGGTGATGCTGTTGGCCTGTAGCAATGGCTCATCCTCCTGTTCTCCCCCATTTCAGGCAAGAAATATTGCTGTCTGTGTTGAGTTCAGGGATTCAGACGAAGCTGATGCCAGGCCATTAAAGGTGGGTACCTATTAATGGCGCTGCCATTTGCTCACTGCTGTGCCAGCCAGACTGAGTAGGGCAGTAGGAAAGCACTGACTTTCCATAGCTGTTTTAATTTGTCTGGCTAATTTAGGGTGGCAGCAACCCTGAATTCAGCTCTTCATTTGTGTTTCCAGTGTATATATGGCAAACCTGGAGGCCCCCTCCTGACCACAAATGCATATGCTGCCGTGCTGCATCACAGCCAGAGTCCAGAGTTCTATGATGAGGTAAAAACAAAATGTGGGAATTACAGATTTTCCTAGATGCTACAATGCCAAGGGGTTTCTCAGGGTTACCGCTTTTTGCAGGGCTGGGTGAAATATGGGTAAAAATAATCACCAGCCCTTTGCCTGAGCAGAAGGGCTCAGCAAAGTCAGAGCCTTTGTCAATTTTTAATGTTGGTTTGTTTTCTGCTGTCTTTACTGTCACGCTTTGTGCACTCCAATCACACACCCCCATTAATAAGTAATGTTGCAAATGTGATGAAAATGTTAGCCAGGAGTTATTTAAAATGGGTAAGCGTGTGTCTTGTGTAACTGCATACAACATAGCATTTGTGAAATAAAGTACAACTAAAATATTACCTCACAACTAAAAATACAGTCTGATCTATCATGATATCATTTTAGATTAAAATTGAGCTTCCAATTCACCTCCATCAAAAGCATCATTTGCTTTTCACCTTCTATCATGTCAGCTGTGAAATTAATACAAAGGCAACATCGAAAAAACAGGACACCGTTGAAACTCAAGGTATGTTTGATGCTTCAGTTATTTCTGTTGGAGTGTAAAAGGCCAAGATAAAATGAATGCAGGGTCATGAAAAAAATACTTGATTAAATTACTAGCCTATCTGAATTTTCTTTTCTAAAAGCAAGCTTATATAAAACTGTAGGTCTAAACTGGAATAAACTCAATGTTTTTAGTGTATACTATAGCTCACATTTTTGCTGTAATCTAACAGCTCTTTCTGCGTGTTCCTGACTTACACAAACGGGCTGTTGTCAGGCAAGTCACCAACAAAACCTTGATGCTTGATCAGGGCCTCAGGGGCCAATCCTGTCCACACTAGTCAGGTGCACGCCCAGCTCCCACTGGTTGGGATGCCTCTCCATTCATCCAGTCCTTAGAGGACCCTCCTCATTGTGCACAGCCATGCCTCACCCACTGTTTCTGCCCCTCAAACCCACTCCTGGTGTTGGTTGTGCTGTGTCTGAATTTCATTCCACCAAGTCACCAGGTAAAAGGTGCTTTAACAACACCGACGTGGTTGATCCCAGCCTCGCCGAAGCCGCTTGCACAGCTGCAAGTTTGGACTTCCCAGGGTGAGACACAGCTCTTTTTGAGCTGAACACGTGTCACTGTGTGTCTGCTAAGTCTGCCCACTGGTTGCCTCCACAGTGGGATACGCCTGGGTCCCGTTGCTGAAGGATGGGCGGATTGTCACCCTGGAGCGGCACTTGCCGGTTTCATCCAACCTCCCACCTGGTTACCTGAGTCTTGGAGACACAGAGTCACGAAAGGTAGGAAGGCCATTTTGAAATGGGTTTAAATGTAAAAGAAAGAGGAAAGTTGAGATTTTGTTACCACTGTAAATTCTGGGCTTCTTTTGGTGCTCAGCTCAGCTGAAATGGTCTGTGCTGCAGCGCACCCACAAGTTTAAGGTTCTTAGGGGTGGGAAACAGGGCACTTCTAATTCCACTTTCCCTGGTTATACAGCTGGTAGAGAGTATTTCTGTGGCATGGCAGGCTGGACTGGGCTGTTGCAGATGGCAAGTGCAGGAGAGTGAGCACATGTGCTCTGTGTGCCTGCACAGAGACACCACCTCACCAGTCTGAAACCAAGTACTTGAATTTTGCCTGTTCGCAGCAGCCCAGTGTGGATGCAAAGTGGGTGGATGGAGCAAAGCCACTGTTTAAGATCAGAATCCATTTGGACTCGACCATTTACACCCAGGTAAGCCAAGCACCTCAGTCTTGAAAACTTCTGACACGGTTGCAGAGGAAGTGGTTGCTGTGTCTCTACTGCTGCTAAACCATAGGTGGTGTGGGAAGGAGGTACCTGGTTTGCAGAGCAGCACTGAGATACTTCTGTAGCAGCAGAGCTGGGATTACTTGCAGGGATCTGCTGCTTTCTGGATGTGAGGAGATGGTTGTGTAAGTGAATGAACCCAGGGGAGAGGCTCATGTTTTCCTGGTCAATTGCACTGTAAGTGGCAGGAGGAAGGAAACAGCTGATCAAATGAGCTGCTTCAATGATGCAAAAGAGAGAACTGGTGGATATGAGAGGTTTCCACAAGTCAGAGACTCATTAAGTTTGGAAAAGACCTCTAAGATCAATGAGTCCAACAGTTAATATTAGACTCTTTATTCATTTTTTTAAAAAATAAGTTCTCTGACAACAGCAGACACAGGAAAACAAGAGTCCTGATTTCCCTTTGAAACCAGTTCAGGCTGTTCCACCAAGCGCTTGTGCATTCTGCCATCTTATGGTAGCGGTGGACTTCCTCAAGCTTCACGTGATGTGCAGCAAAGATCTCCAGCACATGCTCTGGGGCGCCTCCTGTCAGCACTGCTCATGGGGAAATGCCCCTGGCAGCACTTGTCCTGTGCTGAATGTCATCAGCTGCATGTACATTCACAGAAATCCACTTTCAGCATCTGAGTCTGGTTTAGTGTCTTACTGATTCTGTACAACACTGAGAGCAGCACACTTCCCACCAAATTACATTCCTAGATGCTTTTCAGGGTTAAATAACCCAGTAATTAAATTTAGCCTTGGAGGAGGAGGGAGAGTAATGGGAAGGAGAGCCTGCCTCACATGGATGGTAGGATGTCGGTGATGCAGAAGGTCAGGCAGTCTCTAAGAGTTGCAACTGTGAGAGGAGGGCTTCTGTTTCTCCAGGCCAGTGTTGGGTGGGGATTGGGACTCAGGATAGTGCAGCCATGGGAGAATTTTAACACTGCTGGAAGTTTTGTGCTTAATCTTGAGGTTGGTTGGGAGTCAAGGGATGGGCAGTGGATGGGTATGTTGGAAAAGACAGGGTACTGCAGTCATGGGAGATGGCAGCTGGGGATCAGGAGAACCACTGGCCAGGGACATGGGGCTTGCTAGGGGTATGGCCCACTGCTGCAGGTGAAACAGCAGATTTTTGAGTGTAAGCTGCAGAGTTGAGGTTGACAAATGTTGAGGCTACTGAATTGAACTTGTTTGTCTCTTCCAGGACATGCACTTGCACAAGTTCTTCCAATACTGCCAGCTGGTTCAGGCGGGAGCTAAGGAAGTCCCAGGAGAACTTGTTAAATACCTAAAGGTGAACAGTGCCGGTCGGTGGGCTTTGTTTGTGTTTTCACAGACCATCAGCAAATACCCAGGCCCCTGCCCTGTAGGAACACACCTTCATTGCAGCACTTGGGACCTGTGCACTGTGCAATATCCTTACTTTTGCTCACTGATATGACTGTGTGCTGCTCCCCTCTGCCTTCCACAGCAGATAAAACAAGCATTGCTCTAGTGTGCTCATGTCAAGCCTTCATCCTGGTGGACTTGCACCTTCCTCCCCTGCTGCCCTAGGTCTGATTCAGACCTTTAAACTGCAGCACGGTTTCTTGTTTTCTGGAAGCCCATTCAAAACAGAATTTTTTTTTCTTTTTTCATACTGAAAAAGATATATGAGATTATCAGCCAGTTAAATTTAACCAGAGGTGACCCGTGACCTAGACCCAGCTTTCTGGCAATTGCTGCAGCATGAGTAAGGACCTTGGAGTTGGTCCACCAAAGACTTCTGCAGGGAATATGATTCTTGGTTATTTACTGTCCTTGTTTCCTTCCATCACTGCCTGTTTTTGAGAGTGCTGCTGTAGCAACAGCTCCACTTCCATTGGTGGGGGTGTATCACCAGGAAGTTATGAATGTGTGTCAGATAATGTAAAAATATTTTAAGAAATGGAAATAGTGACAGGTTTTGAAGCCAAGCACTAAAATCACAGTAGTTTGTTGTGAGCATTTTGTCAGGTCCCAGCCCTGCCCAGCCCCAGCACCCTCGCTGCAGCCTGCAGACAGGGAGACATGTATGTGCTAACCACAAGTGAAGGATTCTTAATCACCAACACCTCACTAATTTCAGTACTTTAAATAACTAGATACAGATTTAAAAACCTTTCGTTAGATTTGCAGGTTCAAAAACTGGAAATGAAACGCGCTGTCTTTCCTAGACTCGTATCGTGAAATTCAGACACAAGAGCTCTATCAGATGGGTAGAGAGCATATGTACCAGATGATCTTGACCTTCACCAAGTCCCTTAAATCCGGTTTCTGATAGCAAGCTATGCTTTTTGGAGAAAAGCCTCACTGCAAGTCATTGGGCAGCAGGTTTTCGTGCTCCAAAGGCAATTTTGAAAATGGGGCTACAAAAAACTGGCACAAAGTGATGAGAAGACTTGGGAGCAAAACGTCAGCCTTAAATTCTGGGGTTTTGGAGTCAAATTAAGTCATAGCTACTAGTGCACATCTGAGACAAGGATTAATACCTGCCATGAGTGATTCATGCTGCTCCCCAAAGGCATGCAGCTGGGACCTGTCAGCTGGAAGGAGGCAGCGAGTGCTGCTGTGGGTCCAAGTTCCCCCATCCTCCAGTGGGCTGAAGCCCACACCCTGAAGCATTTGCTAATGCCTGTCCTATTGCCACAGAGATGTCTGTGGACTGTAAATGTTTTAACATCTGCAAAATGTTGAACTAAAAGTGTCTGTGTTTTGAACATTTGTTTTAGTGTTTGCACGCCATGGAGATCCAAGTAATGATTCAGTTTCTACCTGTAATTCTTATGCAACTATTTAGAGTCCTCACAAACGTGACGCAGGAGGATGAAGTAGCTGTCAACTGCACCATGTGAGTGGGCAAACCATCCAGTCTTCAGTGACAAATGCAAAGCCACAAATGGCAGTGCAAAGCAGGGTCTCCTTTCCCAGTACAGAGTGCTAAGTGACAGCACTGGCTGTCCCCTGCTGCTGCCTTTCCCCTGGCATATCTGGGTGGTTTGGGATGTTGTGGGGCCCTGGTCCAGGGAGCTGTGTGGGGAAAAGTGTGGTACTTTAAAGATACTCCTGGATGGTTTTTCAAAAGAGTTTGCTGGCAGGGATGGCTCTGGGAGCCGAATTACTGGGGTATCAAAGGGCTCCAGATTATCCAGGTGCATCCCAGCCGCAGGCAGCAGATGTGGGGAGCAGTGTCCGGGTCTCATCCCAGCACAGCAGCCCCCTGTGTCAGGATTGCTACCAGTGCCCTGGAGCTGGGCTCGTTGTGCTGCAGCAGCAGCCCTGCTCCGGCTGTGCCTGCTCCGATCCCCCGGCGCTGCCGCGGCGGCCCCGAGAGGGCAGCACCGACCCGGGTTCTTCTGGAACCAGAGGGAGCTTAAGGTGCAAAAGCACCTTCCCTGCTCAGCGCTGGCCACGGCAACCTGAAACTGAGGGATGCGCTAAAAGATCCGTGTTCCTCCCGGGTTTCTTCCTCAGTGAAGTGCTGCAGTGAAAAAGGGGGTGCTGGATGCCACTTCATGGAGATCCTCCTCTGGTTCCAGTACATACCATGCATCCATGTACCAGAATCATCCTGCTCCCATGAAACTGGAGGTTGGAGGCTGAGCCTTGGTCCCCCAGGGATGCAGGGCTTGATCTGGTCCGTAGGGATGCTAAGCTCGTTCCGTGGTGCCCCAGAGATGCAGGGCTTGAGCCCTGGTCCCCTGGGATGCAGGATGTGAGCTCTCCTCCCCCAGGGATATGGGGCCTGAGCGCTGGTCCCTACAGGCAGCAGGACTTGAGCCCTGGTCCCCAAGGGATGCAGTGCCTGTTGCATTCACAGCCCTGTGCCATATGTTTCAGGTTGTGAGGACTTCTCCTGTGTGGAGCACTGTAATTTCACTCTGTTTGAATTGCCAGAGGGCAAGGACAGGGGAACAGGTGACCCCAGGTACCTGTTGGGTGACCAACTCCCACCTTCATTTCCAGACATTCTTTCAAAGCTTGGCCTGATCCTTTCCAGCTTGTCAGTAGTGTTCTGTTTAATGACAACTGTTTTTTCATCAGATTTTCATATGGGAATTTAAAGCCCAATTTTTGTGCTAAATAGCTTGTAAACTCCTCCTTGTGGTTTGGCCTGTAGACTCTGTGACAACGTGCCATATTTTCTTGTTCCCTCTGGCAGAGACTGGAATGCAAATCCCCAGTACTGGCTGGGGAAACCAGGCTCTTGCTGCCTTCATTAGCCTCCTGGGAGTGCATCCAGAGGGCTGGCAGGTTCTCCAGGATCTGCTTGACCCTCCTGAAACTGCAAGGCGACAACCCAGAATATTCTAGTGCATGTAACAAGAAGCATATGATATAAGTTCAATAAAAAAAGTGGCTTCCAGAATTAATTAATTCAAGGGATGCAGGAAGGTATCAGGTTGTAACAGAGATGAAGAATGTTCCATCTCACATCATCGTGCAAGGAGTCTTGAGTCTTGAAGTCAGCTGGTCTGGGCGATACCTGGTCCAGGAAAAAAGTGAAAAGGCTTTGCCCAGCTCATCTCTGAGTGCTTTGTGCAAGGATGGTGCAGCTGCAGGAGCTGTGAGGGGTGCTGGCCTGCAAGTACTGGCTCTCTGCAAAGCAGGCCATGCTAGCAGTGAGGGTTTGGGGGTTGAGCAGGATAGAACACACGTGGTGTCTGCGTTCGTGAGCTGAAGGAACTTGCCCTCACGTTGCATGCTGAACACAAACCACATGTCTCCCCAGGGTTCTTCTGCATATCGTGTCCAAATGCCATGAAGAAGGTCTGGACCACTACTTGCGCTCCTTCATAAAGGTCAGTCACGACACACGGCTCCCCAGAGCTCCCTGCTGGGAGCAGGCACACTTCTGACACTGTTGTTCTTGCCTCAGTACGTCTTCCGAGCTGAGAAACCAAGTGTCAAACAGGCGAAGATGACCCATGAAATCCTGGTCCTCTCCATGGCCACGATCTTGAAGCAGTCAGCAGATTTTCTAGCCATCAATAAGCTACTCAAGGTGAAGTATTGGCTGTACTTGGCTATCAAGGTTGGAGGGGAGGAAAAGGGGGTCTGGTGTAAAGCCCAACACTTACACCCATCTGAACCTTCTGCTGGGGCAAAGCTACTGGGGCAGCTCCTCACATCTACGTCCTTGAGGTTCTCCCCTCACAAGAGAGATGAATTCCTTTGGGGAACCTGGCTGTGTTTAGGCTCATGGCAGGACACAGCAAAGGGCTGTTCCTTTTGCCAGTTTTACTTATTTTCCTCAAGCTACACATGAGGGGTGACTCTGGGGAGGCAGACTGAGTTTCTGCCTCTGTGGGCCTTTGCAGGGCTTGTACCCCAGACTGCTGGCTTTTGGCAGGGTGCATTGGGATGCAGAGGGGATGGGTGTATTCCCACCCTCGGACTGGCAGGACATCTCTGAGGTGTTCATGCCAAGCTAACTGTGCAAGCACAGCTGTTCTTACAAAACACCATTTGAGTGTGAGCTCTCCCTCCCACACAGGTGCTTCCCCACAGTCAGGGAATGTCAGTCATGTTCAATCCTGCTGAGAAAAGTAATAGTATTTATTCTTTGTTCATTCTAGTACTCATGGTTTTTCTTTGAAGCACTGGCAAAGTCCATGGCGATGTACTTACTGGAAGAGAACAAAATCAAGGTAAAAATAAATTGGTCAATGCTGCATTACAGAACTGTCACAAACTAACTGTCCTCCAAAAGTTCTTATGAAAAGCTATGTAACTCTTTATTTAAGAAAACCAAAAACCTGCCAAGCTGAACAGCTGGCCTTGTTTTATTTTCACTTTTCCCTTTTCCCCCCCTTTTCACGCTCAGTTGTAATTTAAAAATTCCAGATCTCCTTATGGCTTGTGCAGCCTCCTTTTCTGTTACTACCTATTGCAGTTGCGACCAGTGCTTTCTTGGGCCAGTGTTTTGTCAGGAAACAACAAAAACTAACGCTAAAGAACCTGTGCCTGCACTCGGATCTGCCCAGCTGCTGCCTTGCAGCACTGATCTGAGATGTGCTTTTGGTTTCAGCTGCCCAGAGGCCAGCGGTTCCCTGAATCCTACCAGCATGCCCTGCATTCGCTGCTGCTTGCCATTATCCCTCACGTGACCATCCGCTATAATGAGATCCCCGAAGAGTCCAGGAATGTCAACTTCAGCTTGGCTAACTTCCTGAAGGTCAGCAGTTTCTTTTCTTCTCCCAAAACCAAAATGACAAACAGTGAGAAATGAGCAAGCAAACAAAGTGATTTTATTTTATCTTGTCTTTGGGGTTTTTTTCAGTTGTAAAAACTCTGGAGGGAATAAGCCTTCTTAGGAAAGAAACTTTCTCTTTCCAAGTAGGACTAACTCTATGTTACTTCTGGTTTTCAGTCATGCCTAGCAGCTGTTTGGAACCTGAAAGATGTGTACTCTCATTTTAAATATTTCTGTTGTCCACGGGGGCTTAAGTGTGATCATCCAAATAGTTTCAGAGAAACAGGATTGAGTATGTTTCGGAAAGTCTGCAGCAGCCCAGAGGATCAAATCTGGCTGCTGGCAGGACAGTAGTATGGAGAGGACTTAGGGTGATTGCTTTGATTTTTTAATGATTGGCTATTTTAATGATTGCTATTTTTTCTCCAGCGTTGTTTGACCTTTATGGACAGAGGATTTGTTTTTAACTTGATAAATGATTATATTTCTGGATTCAGCCCAAAAGACCCTAAGGTAAGCAGTAGGTTTCTTGAAAGGTGGTTTGCAGTTGTACATATCTATGTCAGTCAAAGCTCTGCAGTGATTATTTTATACGACTCTTGGAGGCCTTTTAGACTCTTCCTACAGAGTCTTTTGGAGGCAGAGACCTCTGTCTGGGCCAAGCTTCAAAGCAATGTAAAGAGTCAGAACTGAAGGAGAGACTGGTTAATAGTCTGGATGAAAAAGGTAAAAAAGTCCCAAGTGACAGCTGCATGCGCTGACACTTAGGGGGAACAACCCAAAAATTTGCCAATTATTAGTGAGTTTCACCAGATACTCTTTAGATTCCCCAATCTTTGTGCAAGAAGCACATTGAATGGGAAGCAAAGGGGTCAAACTGAAAACGTAGTTTGTGTTTGTCTTTTTTTGTCTCAGTTGCTGGTTGAATACAAGTTTGAATTTCTTCAAACCGTTTGCAATCATGAGCACTACATTCCTCTGAACTTACCAATGACCTTTTCCAAACCCAAGCTGCAAAGAGCTCAAGGTATGTCCTTTCTCAAGAGACTGGCTAAAGAACTATGATTTATTAGTCTTGATAGCTTCTGAACATATGGACTTTGGTTTGATATCAAGGAAATGTATGTCCTGGTTAGCCTGATTAACATTAACCTCGAGACAAGATGTTTTTCTGTGAGGTTTACATAATTTTGCTCCAGAATGGTATACAGTCAGTCTTTTCAGTATTTCCTCTATTTACGTTTGCATGGGACTAATAATACCTGAAAGAAACTGCCTGTGTTTCAGTGAATACACAAACTGTGCAAGTGTAATCTTTGGTCCTCATGAGTGGCAGCACCCCCTGAGAAGTGGGTGTCTCATCAATGGGTGCTGTAGGGAATGGAGGTAGAGGAGAACAGACTGAACTCACTGCTCTGCTGGCAGCTTTCTTTGTGGCCGCCAGAAGGGGACCGAGGTTACCTTCTCCTTTCATTTTGAACAAGAGCACAGCAGGGAACAGGGCGTTTGAGCTTCTGCTCAAACCTGGGCTGAAGGAGCCAGCAGTGCGGAGCTTGAGCCCGTGCCAGTCCTTAGTGCATTCCAAGGGCATATGTACTGTGCCACCACCACATATCCATGCTGCTCTCGCTGTCGTGCTCTGTCCCCTTTGGTCCTGAAGCTGCCCAGCACGGGGCAGATGGGGTTTACAAGGGGCTGAGCTGAGACACTGTGCAGGTGTGGGTGGCTGCAGCTCTGCCACTGATGGCAGTGTGGACCTCACTGGCCTCCCAAGAGTGCTATAGACATACCCTCATTCTCCCTGGGTCCCAGTTTCTCATCTGTGCTAGATAAATGCAGTAAATATTGCCAGGTTTGGATGCTAATAGCCTGGCCAGTTTAAATACAGGAGGGGAGAGTGAGGTTTGCGATTCCCCCGTGTGAAAGCCCGGTGGATTTATGATTGTATGATTTATTCTGATGGAGGAAAGGCAATGTTTGATTGTGCCTCAGGGTGTAGCTACACAGGTCCCAAAGTGGTTCCACACATATCCAGATGGCAGAAGCAACAGTAACTCTGAAGAATCTCTTATTTTGATAGATAGCTGATCTCTCAGAGCTTTCTGGACCAGCTGCTAATCTCTTCCATCCATTTGACTATTTGCCTGGCATCATTTAACCAAAAGGATTGCTGGAAATGGCTGAGAAAAGCACATCCGTACTGGTTCCCTGATGCTTGTTAGTGGCATGATAACATAAGGATGCTCTTTCTTAGTTAACCTTCACCTTTGTGTTCACAATGGTTAAACTGAAAAGCTGTAAAGGCAGCTTATCTTTCCTCCTGTGTTTTATCATGACTGCAATCTACCAGCTGAGGTTCACACACAGCTCTTGCCAGTACAGCAGCCCTCCCTCAGGTAGCAGAAGTGCCTTTGCAGTGATGCCTGAGCTCTGCCTGCCATGGTAGAGGTGTATCGTGGTTTTATGGACAGACCTGTGGTTACTGGGGACAGCGGCGGGCTCAGAAATGGAGAAGTACAAAGTGCATATCACCAAGGAGATACCCTGCTGGCATGCCTCACCTCTTTATCAGTCTGTTTGGATGAAGAGAGGGACTGTGCCCAAACCCTTACTGCTCTGTTTCTGGGAAAAGAAGGAATAGCCCCCAGGGAGGTGGTAAAGAGAGTTTCTGCAGCCTCAGCCAGTGCAGATGAGCATGACGACAGAGCACATTTGGACAACCACATCCTGTGGAGTTGGAGAGTTGCATCGTGGAGCAGCTTCTCTGAAATGTCTTGGCTAATGCTGGGCTGGTTGTTGGTCTGTGCCCCTTCTGCTTTACCTGGAGACATCAGCCAGAGCAATCCCTGAGCCTGGCCTCACAGCCAGTAGCACACAGTTCATTTTTGGAATCTAGTGATGGGAAAAACCCCAAGGGAGGGACAGAAGCCGGGAGTTTAGCAGTAGCCTTACAAATAATATTAAAACATGACATGTGGTCCTGTTTCTCCAAGATTTAGAGCATTACTTGTTCCTGTTTATTTTTGCTGTCTTTTTATTTGTCCCTTTTCTTTTTACACGTGAATTAGATTTTTTTTCATTTCCCGTGGAACGGTTCACTTCAGTAGGTAGGTCCAAATGGAATGACCAAGTCCTCTAATGTCAAATTAAATATACACCTTCGAATCAATTACCTTGCATTCAACTAATGAAATAACCACGATGTGTGACAATTAGGCATTTGCACTAACATGACTAACAATGAAAGCTAGATAATGTTCCAGATTGCTTTGTCTTTCCTCTGAATCAGAGTTTCACAATTCAGTAAATGCTACTTATGGATCAATTAACTTAAAAATATCTTTTGCAGCCACAGAGCTGTTGGAACCCTTTGGCTGGGATTTTCGAAGCTGTGTATACACACCCTGCCTTACCACAGAAAAACTTTCACACATGTCAAGTTTTCAAAAAAAAGCCTGAGCTGAGCACACACCATCTGGGGGAAGAACACAAAGCTTTGGGGTTATCCCTGTGGGAGTCTTACATCAACAGTCAAACAGTGCCTGTGGCATCTCTAATTTGGTATAATGGTTGTCTGACAGAGATAATGGTGTCAGGACCAAGTCATTCACAGCAGCCTGAGTGAAATCTGTGCACTGAAATCTGTGTCTCTGTTCCTTCCCTGCTGCACTGTCCAGGCATGTCTGTGGAACTGATGCCTTATCCCTGTAGCAGCCACTCCCCAGTCCATGCAGCTGCCCAGCTGTGCAGACTGCTGGAGGATGCAGTACTGGTCGCTTGGCACCATGTCCTCATTTGCATCCCTCATCCCAGCAGGAGTATTTGCCTTTGCTCTGCTCTCAGACCTGGAGAGAAGGAATGCAGATTTCATGGAGGATGTGGAATGAGCTGCAGAGCAGCTCTGCTAGGACTGGATGTCCGTGGTAAACCCACCATCTCCTGTGTCCGGTCCCACCCTCACAGCTGCTTGGCGAAGGTTGGCACTCCTGTAGCCTGGGTAGTTTGGGGATTTACAGGATAACCACCAGTCAGGAGCAAAGCAGCACCCAGGCACTAAGTTGTCCTATCTTTCCCCATTTCATCCATCTCTTGATTTTACAAGTTACTCATTGGAGACATAAGCTTTGCAAAGCATCACACGACAGAAATCCTTCCTTCAGGTGCTGCTGAAAAAGAGAGGGCTGCAATTAATGAACAGCCTGAACTAGAAGGTGCCAAGTTATCTGATATGACTTAGCTCAACGGTGAAGAAATCTGTATATTCAATTCAGGCTTCATGGAAAGATCAGTGCACTGTAGGAGTGATGAACCCTGCTGGAGGACTGTTGTAGCTTAAGTGAACTTTCTGTCTTGCTCTGAACAGATTCTGAACGTTTCCCTTAACTGTTGCCTTGCTGTTTCTTTCAGATGTAAATCTCGAGTACAGTTTAACTGATGAGTATTGCAGGCATCATTTCCTGGTGGGGATGCTTCTTAGAGAAGCCTCTGTTGCCTTGCAGGACAACTACGATATCAGATATACGGCCATCTCAGTCTTAAAAAATCTCTTGATCAAGCATGCCTTTGACAACAGATACCAGCACAAGGTCAGGCCTGTTTTGTTGGCTTTTTAATATAATGTTGAATTTTATGAAAAAAACCCACTCATCAGACTTTTAGATATTGCGTGGTGCACCAAGGGTAGACTCACTACTGTTGAGGAAACTCTTGCAAATAACTGATAATTATGCTATAACAGTAAGAGCTCTGAGAAACCATCTAGGAACAGAAAATAATGCAGTCAGATAACTGCAGCCCCCTTATTTGACCTGAGTATTTACATAATAAAGTGCTAAGCCACTAAGGAACTTGAAAGGTTCATTAGCAAAGAGGTTGTTCAACAAAATTAGGCAACATCAGTGATGTTCTGGTCTTGAGCTTAAATTCATATCCTGTGTTAATATGCTATAATCAGGAAACAGAACTGATCCCTGTTACAAGTCAGCTGCATTTTTTACTAATCAGTGACTCAGAGGAGAGGATCTCAGTTCTCATGAGATGCTGGATTTCCTCTGGGTAGCTGTCATCGTTCTTCTGTCAGAGGCTCAGAGTGTGGTAATGCTCAAAGAGCCTGGAGACAGACCTGTTCTATCTTGATGCTGTTCCCTGCTGACACATAGGCCCTCAAAAGTGCCCACCTACCTGTGCAGACACTACCTGTCCTTGCTCTAGCCTGAAAACACGCCTCTGTGTAGAGTTTAGGTCCTCAGATTGCCCCTAGTGTGCTGCATTCCCAAGTTTTATCTGAGAACATGGATGGCTTCCTGGTGTAAAGGGTGGGAGGAGCGGCCCCAATGGGCCCAGAGCCAGCTCCTCTTCCCTCCCTTCTCTGCCTGCTGGAAGGGCAGAGTGGGAGATGGGCTTGCTTTTCTCTGCTGTGCGAATCTGTGATGATTAAACGGGCCAGGGAACAAAACTGCAGCCCATGGTAGCTGGCAAGGTGATATTTCAGGAGTGATTTGCCAGCTCCCTGCCAAGGCTGAGTCAGAGGCAGGCTGTTCCTGCACTTCTGGGTGCCTGGAACCCCTCACACTGACTCAGGAGCTGTTTGCCCTCTCAGTGTGCAGCACGCTCCCTGACTCCCCAGAAACTCCACCTGTCTTACAGTTGTCCCACAGGCTATTTATACATGTGTTGTGCTCCAGGTTGTGTGACCACGAAACTGCCTGGAACCAGGGCAGGATGCTCAGCTGGTGTCCAGAGACACCAAAGCAAAAAATCACATCATGGGCAGGACAGGCTGAGTGTGGCAGTCTATTGGCATGATCTTGCTCTGTCCAAGGAAACCTCATCTCCATCAATGGCCAAGAGGTTTTTCTCAACTCATGAGTGTTTTCAAGATTTCTTTTATCTTTTGTCATACCGAATCAGAAGGAAAAAATGGATTCTTTTATAATTCAAAATGTTCCATTCAATTTGCAAGCCTTAAATTTTTGGGTTTTGTAACTTTTCTGTCAAATCCAGAATAATAGATGTTTAACAAAAAAGGATTGGATATAAAAGAATCCTCTATTTAGAATATGTCCACCAGGCTATCTTTGATCTATATAACATAATACAAATTAATCTGTTCCTGCAAACTCTTTCCTCTAGAAGCATTTGCTATGGAGAATTCCTGACTGGAAGTAATAGCCAGCACCAAGCATAGAGTAAATGTTTCTATTCTGTTGCTCCTGGGTGTTGCACTTAAAAATGAAGCTATATAAATCAGGTACCAGTTAAAAAGTTAGGAAATCTAGGATTAATTTGTCACACATCCTGTAGGACTGGGAATGTTACTTAACATCCAAAATCCCCGAGTGCCCCTGGCAGCTCTGGAACTGGAGATGAGAAGCCAAGCCAGCGCATGTCCTCAAGACACCATATACCATGTGTAAATACAGATATATATACATCTGTGTGTTTTGGCTCAAGAGTTTCCCTTTTTGACTCCATTGGAAACCTGGGCTCTTACCTACATTTTTCTCCCTGTTTTCAGAACCAGCAGGCAAAAATCGCCCAGCTGTACCTGCCGCTCTTTGGGGTGCTGCTGGAGAACCTCCAGCGCGTGGCCACTCGCGAGGCACTTTATTCCTGTGCGGCCGCCTCCAGCCCCGTGAGTAAAGCCCAGCGAGGCCTCTGTGCCCTGCTCCTCGGTCCTGCTGTCCCCACCCACACCCTCTGTGTGACTTCCACTGCCTGCAGCCAGGCTCAGCTTTGGGAATAAGTGTGTTTTCCCACAGCCCCATAAGGTGCCAGTTTCCTTTAATTTGGCTTTTCTGTGACTTAGTTCTGTCTGCACAGCTGGGTGTCTCTCCCTTTTCTACCCTGTTTCTGTACAGTATGTGTACTGCCATGAGGTGAGTCCCTCCAAGTGCAACAAGTTGCAACAGGACTCGCACTCGGACTCTGGCAGCTGTTCTGGGGAGTTGCCTGAGAGTTGTGTGTGGTTCCCAAGTGGCCTTTGCCTTTGCAGACTAGACTTTCCTCCAGGTTTGCTGCTAAAGAAAAACAAATATAGCATTTGAGAAAAACAATTCAAGATTTCAACTCAAGTGATGAAAAACAAAAAGCTAAAACACTGCCATGACTTTAGTATGTTCTGCTGTTCTTTCTGTTCCTTCTCAAGTCTATGTCTTCTTGTTACGGAAGTAAGGAAATTGATTTTTGTTTACTTCTGTGTTGTTTTTAAAATCTGATCTAATTTGCCCTTTTATGTTGCGTTATTCTCTTCTTTAACAGAATAGGTGTTATCTTCTAGTGGTCACAAAAACCTTATATTGCTTTACAGGCATCCAGGGATGAACTCATGTGCAGTTTTCCATCCCCCTCAAACAGATCCAGCCTGCTTGCAGACAAAGATCCAGGTAAATTCATTTTTCTAAATTTTAACTTTCCCATTTATTTTTAACACTGCCTGCAGCCAGGCTCAGCTATTATCAGCCCAGAAACTCCCAAACCCATTACCCCAAACCTGAAACAGTCATTTCCTAAAACACCTTGCAGAGTCTGCCTGCTTTTCCATGGATGTGGTGTTGCCCCAGCTGCTGTTTCCAGATTTGTCCTTTTCCAGCTTTTGACATGGGGCTTTCCCAAGCCCCACCAATGCTGTCTGAATTGCATCCTCCGCTAGCTGTGTGTGCTGCACTGACGAGTGCTGGTGCAAAGGGCTTAATTGTGGGGTCTGGGTTTTTTTCAGCCTGCGGAGCAGCCCTTCCAAATGGCCATGCAATAAAGCGAGAGGACTCAAAAGGATCCCTGAACTCGGAGGGGGCGACCAGTTCCCCGGATCAGAGTGAAAACGTAACGTATCAGGAGTTGGAAATAACAACGCTCACTGTACCAGTCTATGGGATGTGTTAAATAAGGAGGAGGGAAAAGGAGTTCCCTGTATTAGCACTCTCCAAGGCCAGCTTATAGATATCTGTTTGGAAACAAACAGATTGATGTTTAACAGAGGAGGTCAGAGTCACTGGTCTGGTATGTTTTCCCTTTTCAAACATCCCTGAGCCAAAAATAGAATTGTTGACAAATGACTTGTTAAAGATAAAAGGCAAAATCTGTCTGGAACATCTCTGCTCCCATGGTGCATTTACCCATACTCAGGCATGCTCCCTGTGTGTGGATGGGTCTGAGCCTGGCCAGAGCCCAGTGCCTGGTGCTGGGAACTGGTTTCCGTGCGTGGCTGGGAAACAAAGCACTGTGATGTGAGATTGCCAGTGACCGCTGACTTAAGATGAGGTGTTTGATGGAAAACCAGAATGGGCCAATAAACCACAGGCCCAAACTTGCAGAAGGTGACTGCAGTCACTCCACAGATTCAGACTCCACAATTCAGACAGGGTGTACTGCCTTCTTGGCAGATGGCACATATGGAAATCAGGTATTTGTGCAAACCAGCCCCTGGTTTTCCTCAAGGTGCTTTCCAGATGCCTTGGGTTGGCATGAATCATTGATGCATCTTCAAAAAGTTTGGCCCTTGCAAGGCAAACATTATCTGGGCTCCTGGCTGTGTCTTGACATGCTTAGCAGAGGTGGGACCTTGCAAGCTCTCCTCCATAAATCACAGAGCTACACGACCAAGTATAGGCAAATACTTGATTATCAAACTGTTCAGCAAAGCCCTGAGCATGTGCTTAAGTGCTGCTGGTGGGGTTTGCAGAAAGCAATATCATTTGCAGCTCAGCTCTTCCCCCACGTCCAGACATCCTCCTCTGTGCCCTCGAAGGTACATTTTTCAGAGTTGTTGAAAAATGCCTTTCTGTCGGGGAATGCAGTATCCACAAAACCATGTGAAAGCAATGCCATGTGGAGGAGCACAGCTTCAACACCGCTCTGCAGAGGCAGGCACGTTTCTCATTGCCTGTTCCCCTGGAGTGAGTTGTGTGCTGACTTGATGGGTTGGCATGGTCAACAGTAAAGCTCTGGCTATAGTGCACGTTTCCAACTCTAAAAATGATTGTTTATTTCTGCTTTATTATGACTCATATCACAGCTTGTCCCAGAATAAACAGCAAATGAGATCTGCAGATCACTCTCCAAACATGTGACGCACAGTTTTAGGAGAAGTGTCCTGCTTTTATTGCTTAATTGTGTCCATTTGTTGGACGATATGGTTAGAGTGAGCACACAGAATGCAAAATAAAATTGGTGTAACTTTAAAAGTCATATTTCCCACCACACAGTGTCCGAGACTTTCCCACATAAATTGACTCACCAACAGGATTTCACTTATTTTGCCTGAATCACTGAGTAGGAGTAAAATCTGAAACGCTTCCAAAAATCCGGGGGGGAAAAAAAGAGTTCTTAAGCTGAAATTTCTTCCTTTTTTCCACGATTGACATTTTGTTCTGAAGTGTATGTCTTTAACAGAAAGTTAGATTCTTGCTTTAAACTGTGATAGCTAATGAACTTTTTTGTTACAAGAACTGTCTTAAAAAATGTCTGGGAGCTTAGATGCTGCAGAGAGCAGGGGAACTGAAATCAGCGTTGTGTGTTTTGCTGGATAAGCCATCATTCCCTGCCCAGACACTTTTTTTTTCTGGACAGAGAAACATTTGGTCATGTGTCCAGGATTTCCAGGCTGCTCATCACTGGATGAGCAGCAACCCCAAAGGTTGAGCTGTCTCCAAAGTATGTGCTGTGGGGTACACAAGTTAGGGGGCAGGAGGAATGCCAGCACTCCTGGTCTGGCCCTGTGCTCTGCTCAAGGACAGCCCAGGAACCCAGGGCCACGGTCCTTCACATCACATCTGTGTCCTGATAGATCCGCAGAAGTTCCATGAGGAGCAGCGTGTCACACTGCAGCCGGCTGGACCAGTTTGAGATCCGGACGCTTCTGATGTGCTACCTCTACATTGTGAAGATGATCTCTGAAGGTTGGTGACTCCTGCTCACGGGGGGCAGCCAGAAACACAAAATACCGTCACTGGCAGTTTTGACCTGTGAGGTCCCTCTTCGAGAGTTTAAATTTCAGGGCACTATTTCTCTTTTTCTTTCAGATACTCTTTTAGCTTACTGGAACAAATTCTCCCCCCAGGAGCTGATCAATGTCCTTGTGCTTCTGGAGTGAGTATCATGAGACTGCTGTTCAAGCACAGCACCTTCATGTGGTCAGTACTGGCTGAGGAGGACACCACAGTGCACACACTGTCCTGTGGGGTGTCTGGACAGGTTGTAATGAAATGCTCTTCTCTGAGGAGAAACAAGTGTATATTGAGGGAGCACAATGAAGTGGCAGTGCCCTGTGCTCGGTCTGGGCTGTGTCCCACCACGTGTGAACATGCAGGGCTCATTGCACAGCCTCCCACCATCACCAGCACAGCCTCCACGTTGCAGTGGGTTTGGTGGAACAGATGAGTGAGAAGACAGGGTTTTGAAACCACAGGTGTGAGGTCAAGTGGCTTGTAAATACAGACCCAAACCCTTGTGCACAGAGAAGTGTGTCTGCAGAAAAGGACAGGGTGGATTTTAAATGTTCTGGATTATTCCTGATCTGTGGGATCTCTAACAGATACGTATTTCCTTTTCTTTCTAGGGTGTGTTTATTTCACTTCAGATACGTGGGGAAGAGAAATATTGCCAGGTACTGCATTCTTCCACCAGGTGCCAGGGTGCGGGGGCCGTCCCAGTGCTCCCTGCCACAGCCGAGGCAGGAAGGGCACGTGCACACCCACGCTGGGCAAACCCCAGCTGGCAGAAACCCTGTGCGGCTGGAGCTCTGCTCAGCACCATGCTGGGAGCAGGGGCCCCTCATCTCAGCACCCTGCCCCTTCCCTCCCCTCCAGCTCCTGCATGCGATCCCCAGGCCCAGGCGAGCGCAGGTTGGCAGTGTCCCCCCCCGCCGGCTGCAGGTGAGACCCGAGTCACAGCTCCCTCCCTGCTTCCTGAGCAGCAGCACTTCTCGTGCAGTAGCTCTAGGGCCATCTGGAGCAGGCGAGATCGGCGTAGCCTGGTCAGTCCCACTGGGATTGTCCGGGATAAACCAGATTAGTGTGCTGGAGGGAGGAGGTCTCCGTCCTGGTGCCTCTTGTAATCCTATAGTGGCGTGGCCGCCGCCGCTGCTCCAAAGCCGCAGTGTTTGCTTCCCCTTGCAGGGTGCACGACGCCTGGTTGTCCAAGCACACGGCAGCAGATAGGAAATCCCAGACGATGCCAGCGCTCCGCAGCAGAGCCGGGGTGCGGCTCCAGCATCTGGGCAGCTTGGAGACCTCCTTCACACTCAACCACAGTACGTACAGCAGAGTGCCATGGGTCTGTGAAGTGTTAGCCTGAGGAAAACTCCATGCAGCCATTTTCCACTTGCTGCTCGTTGCTTCAGGAGACTCAAACTCTATGGAATTATGGTGGTCACCAGTCCTCCCTGCAACATTCCTAGAGGGGTGGGGTCTAAGCCAAACCCCTAAAAATCACCTCTGAACTTAGGGCTTGTGTGACTTTTTCTTCTTGCCTGTGTCAGCTCACCACCTTGGCTGAGTGTGTGTGTATTGGTTTGGGTAGGAGAGCTGCCCTGGGCAGACCTGTGCTGGAGTCTGCTCTAAACCTCTCTATGTGGGTGAATTTTGTCCATTGATGCACTTTGCTGTTTCCCCTCTGTGGAGACTACTTGGAACCTTGTCCTCTGTTTAGCTTTACAGGCAATGATGTTAAGGGGAAATACTGATACTGGTTTTTTTGCTTGGCATCAGGCTGAGGCAGCTTCTCTGCATGGACCTGGCAAATTCAATGTCTTGCTGTTCTTGCTTCACCTCCCAAACCCAGAGAAGTGCAAGGGGAGAACCTTATCTATATCAGCATTTAGATCTTGTGGGAGTCGGAGTGTTGAGCACTGTTTCCTCCTGATTTTCTCTCCCTCCACAGATGCAGGCACCTCAGAAGCAGATATTGTGCACCAGGCATTACTGGAGGGCAATATTGCCACTGAAGTCTGCCTGACAGTCCTGGACACCATCTCTTTTTTCACTCAGAGTTTCAAGGTCAGCACTGAAATCAAAAATGTTGTAGAAAAGTGTCCTGTATTTCTATACATGTGTGGATTTTCCACACATTCTCCTAGGGTGGAAGAATATGGAAGGCTTTACAAAAGCAAATCATTTGCAGCATGTATATTTTCCAAAACATTCAGTGTTTCACAGGGTCTTAGGGTAATTATGCCCTTGTGCAATCTTGCCATTTCTTCAAAACTGCAAAATGTTTTACTATGACTCTAAACCTTACAAAAATAGAATAAGAGGAAATGTACATCATGTAGAAAGGAGGGACTAGAGGAAAGGGAAATGAAGGTCCAGCATTTTTAGAATGGTCACTCTTTCCTACCATAAATTATCCAGCAGTGAGTCCCAGATTTCTTTGAATCCCTGTACATGAATGTCTCTGGGACTGAGGCATTTGAGCTGTGGCTGCCAGTGCAGACAGGACCAGTACTGGTGGAAGTCTTCTCCTCCATATGATGATTCACACTCCTGACAGTCACTGCCATCTACAAAAAACAAAACCTCTCTGTGGTGAAGAGAACCCCAGGTTGGCAGCAAAATACTGAAATACTGTTCCAGAAATGCTCTTCCTGAAGTGCAGTCAGAGGAATCCTGTGTGTCTGCATAATGTCACAAGAACAACTCTGGCTTTCAGAGCAAGCACAATGAAGATTTCCTTTTTAGATGGATTGAACAACATGAAGAGAAAGGTCATCATAGCCTCTGCTTCTGTTGCAGAGCCAAAAAGCCATCCTGGTGCATACATTAAAATATTCCTTAGAAGTCTGGTAACAGCAAAAGGCTTTCAATGCAAGGGTTAAAACTTGTTTGACTTTCTCAGTTGCCTCTTTTTGAATACGGCTGAACCACAAAACAGTGTGATTTTCAAACCACAGGATAGACTGGATTCCCTTCCGCTTTAATGGGCTTCTGCTTCGCTTTTATGGTCGCAGGGTGTTACTGCACAGAAGTGGGCTCTGTCCTGCAGCAACAGGGCTGGCGCTGTTCTTGCTGCCAGAGCAGATGAGCTCAGTTTAAGGGTCTGAATCCTAAACTTACCCTGTGACAAGGTGTGTACAAGGTGTCAGACAAGTTCCATTTTACCGTATCTCCAGAAGGTGCAAACTGGCAAAACTTTGCAGGAAACAAGGGACATGTACTGACTTACTACAGCTATGAATCTACCCAGTGAAAAGTTGTGATAGTCTTTTTTTTTTTCTCTCTCTCTCTTTTGGGCTGCAAAAGAAACGATTTTCAAGACAACAAGAAATGGAAAAACCCAGTGTGATAGTTATATTGGTAACAGCATGTTTTATTTAAAATAACTAGGCAGCCAGTGAAAGTTGTACAGATGATTGACTTAGGTTTTGGAATTAGTGATGCAAAAGTGATAAAATATTTTTGTTTTATTCTCTGCTATAAAAATAGCCTCTGACTAACTACTGTAAGTTTGTAGTGACTGTCACATTTTATTGATTATATTTTTACTGAAGGCCCTGTTCCTTATCTGGCATAAGAACTGATGTGACTAATTATCCAAAATTATCTCTGTCATTTCCAGCTTCAGGCACAACGTTTCTGCAAAGTAAATTCTCTCGTTGCTTTCCAGACCCAGCTTTTAAGCAACGATGGCCACAATCCACTGATGAAGAAGGTTTTTGATATTCATCTGGCTTTTCTCAAAAATGGGCAGTCAGAAGCAGCCCTTAAGCATGTGTTTGCCTCTCTGAGAGCTTTCATTAGCAAGGTATGTAATACATGACAACAAGGGTGTAGGAGAACTTACAGGTATGGCAGAAGAGGCCAGTATGCTTAAAACATGTTAAACTGACATTTTGGAGATGTGTTTTAGAGAACAACTTCACTGATTTAAAGAACAGCCCCGGTTAAGCTCTCCAGTTAGTTATTATTTGTTGGATATCAGGAAGCAAAAGGAGAAGTCATGAGGAATTCCCTCGCTTGCCTTGGTCTTGAAGATTGGTACATGTTCAACCCAAAGCTAGTGCTTGAATCTTTGCCCCAGACTGCCTGTGCTGACAGTGCTGTTACTTGAATAAAACTTGCACTTGACAGGCAGCTCCTCACTCACTGCGTTTGAAAGAAGATAGTAATTACTGAACCTCTTTCCGCACCCTTCTCAGCCCTGGTAGGCAGTGAAGCTGTTTAATCCCCTGAGCTCCAGCAGTGGCAAAGCCACAGCAAACCACAAAAGAGCAGTGACTGATGCTGTGCAAAAAAAAACAGTGAGTGATGACGTTTCCCTGCGTGCTTGTCAAAACCTGCCACTTCTCATAAGTACATTTTCAAGACCCGACCACGCAAACACCATTCCTTCCAAGCTGCATGGCTATCATAAATACAAAATTAGTTAAAACCTCTCAAATCCCATGAACACAACATTTCATTAATGAGGAAAATCCGTGTGGTGGGAGCTTGCAGCCAGGAAGAGCATGGTATGTGAGTGATAAGCAGCAAAGAGTAACTTCCAAAGGAGCTCTTGCACTAGCTGCTAAGTCCAATTAAAGAAAGAGACTGCTAAACTGCTTTTCAAAGGTGGAAAAAGTCCGTGCTATGTTCATTTAACTGCAGCCCCACAGCAAAGCTGGGAGCTACTATGAGTCTAGAGCTGAATTTTGGCTTTTGCTAAGCAAACACACGAGAAGCAGAAATGCAGGAGTCTTGCTGGCTCCCTGTCTGGCTCCAGACAGCGTGGTCTCCTACAGGGTGTTTTTCCACAGGGCTTCTTAAAGCCTGCTCGATTGGCAGCTGTCAGTGGCAGGAGTCACTCAGTTTTTCTGCAGGGTCCAGTGCATGTTTATTGCTCTACCTTTCTTTTGTGTTTTCTGCTTGCCTGTGATCTGCTTAACCTTGAGGTCCATCTTGATGCAGATCTGCACACACCCCACTCTACCTCCTGATAGTCAAAAGTTTGTTTAGCCGGAAATATTTGTTTTGTGCCTATAGCAAATAAGAGACATTCCTTGCCTTCCTGGCACATTTTCTGGGGTTTTTTGGGTTTTTTTTGTTGTTTTTTTTTGTTGTTTGTTTGTTTGTTTTTGGTTTTGTTTTTGTTTTGTTTTTGTTGTTTTTGTTTTGGTTTTTTGTTTGTTTGGTTTTTGTTTTTGTTTTTGTGTGTGTTTTTGTTTTTGTTTTTTGGGGGGGGGTTGTTTGTTTGTTTTTTGTGGGTTTTTTTTGTTTTTTTTGTTTTTTTTCAAATGTGAAGCCAAACCTGCACACCTGCTCAGTTTGATTTCACTATCATCCTTCAAAGCCTGGAGTCCTTCAAGGGTTCCACACTTGCTTTCCAAAATGCCAATGACAGCAAGGCAAGCTGCGTCCTTGGCTGCTGCAAGGATGGGTGGTGGGGTTGTTTTCTTGCATTTATACCAGCCTGACTCCACACTCAGCTTGGCATCATGGGTCTTTAGAGATATGAAAAATTGATTTCAGTTAATTTCTCACATTTCCCCTATGACAGAACACGTGTGTATCTGTAAGAGCAAGATATGAACCCAGCAGATGGTATCTATAAGGAAGTGTTTTCTTTGCCAACTCCATAACCACATGAGCCCCAAACTTCCTTTTAAGTCCTCTCAAGGGTTCTTCTTAGGGCTAAAGTGGCTAGGGAGTGAGTATGGGTGGTCACTGCATTTCATGACAAGTGCACGGATGGTATGTTTTCCTGTAAATTTGTTTTGAAATACGAATGCTGTCACTGCTTTGTAATTTCAAGAAAAGCAAAAGTGAGTTATGCCTTTGACAGAGTTAGAATGGACAATTTGTCATTTTTATGGTCTTCTATGGTAGCTATAATTACAATGAAAAGAATCCCTCTCTTATCTGGGATCACAGCAAATGGTTGCTGGAGGGAAAAAGCCTTCTGAGATTTATTCTGCATCCCAAAATCTGTCTTGGAGACAGTTTTCTTTCTGCATTAAACCCAGTTACTTGATAGGCAAAAGACCTTAAAAAAAAAAAAAAAGAAATGTTGCAAGAAAGCAAACAACAAAAAAGTTCTGTAATTGTTTGCATCTTTAGTTTTGGGGTTTTCCCACTTGCATGCATTTGCTGGGAATTCAGGAAGGAAACTGACTGTGTTTTACCAGCTGGGAAGAACCAAAAAAAGCTAGGTCATTCTGGTTTCATACTCTAGGTTTTCTTAAAAACTGAATCCTCCTTTTCAGAGCATCTCTTACAGATAAATGCATATATAAATACATATGTGCATGCTTGAGAGTGGTTTTAAACTAAGGATTATAAAGGAAAACATGCACAGAGGAGGAATCTGCATTAAAGAGCAGCTCAGACACATGGATGTGAGTGATGGAAACCCCATGTCCTGCCCACCACTGTGGCTGTCCTGCCCTCATGCCCCTTTTGTGCTGAGGCCTCTCGGAGCTGGTTGCCGTGTTGACTCCTGCTCTGGTCTGTCATGTTAGGGCTGGATCAGAAATGGGCTCCTCCAGTGTTCAGTCACCACACATGGGCCCTGTTTCATGGTCTTCCCAGTGTGTGGAGAACCACAGGCAGCACCTGGCCACACCTCCAGCAGGGATATATCCATTGGTCTGCTGCCCCCATCCTGGCACCAGGAGCCACTGCTGTGGCCAGCGCTTGGCTAAACCCACTGCTGAGCAAGAGCCCATCTCGCTGTGGGGGAATGACTGCGTTTAGTGGGCAGCAGTTCCTTAGGAGCTCCTTTCCTGAGTGCACACAAGATCCTCGTGGTCCTGTGTTACTGTGATATTTATTTGCCTCTTTTCTTTCTCCCATTTTTCTTCTGAAGATGTTTTTTGCTAGAGGCAGCGAACACCAAGTATTTCCTGTCTTCATTCTGGTTTGTAACCTCTGTGTCTTGGTGTGATCCCAACAGGAGTCTTGGTAGCCACAGCTCCTAGATTCCTGTTTTGGGACCCTTTCACCAGCGTGCCATGGTGGTGGCTACAGCAGTACCTACAGGCTTTCCTGAAACATATATATACTTATTTCAAGGGGTAGAGGGCCACAGTAACAGCTTCAGGCTCTGACTGGAGGATGTGAGTGAATATCTGACAGCATTTACTGTCATCTCCCATGGACAGAAGGTAGTGGGACAGATAGAAGTGGCCCCGTGAGGATCACTGGGTCTTGAACAAACCGAACACATCATTTCTCTCAACAGGTAAAACCAGGGTTGCCTCTTTGCGCCAGAAAATTCCTCGGGGCTGGTTGCCAGCTCGGGCAGAAGGAGCAGAGTGTTGCTGTGCAATGCCTGAACAGCCTCTGATGCCCTGGGGAGGTGTTGGCATCACCGCTCTCCAGCAGGTCCCTGCGGTGGCCGCGGAGGCGGCTGCGTGCCAGCACAGAGCCCTTCCTTGTTCTGCTTCCCTGTGCCCAGCCCACTGTGGCTGGGGTGGAAGGAAGCCAAGTGTGGTGCCCTTCCCCTCCAGCCACCACTGGTGCCCGCAGCCGGTCGGGCACGCGCTGGCATCCCCAGCTCCCGCGAGGAGCCCTGCAGGCTGCTGCCCACCGAGGCAGGGGCTCTGCTGCATCCACCTGCTTTCCGGCCATGGCTGGGCTTGCCCCCACAGCTGTGCTCAGCAGCAGGGGATTGGTGAGGGGACACATGTGCCACCAGGGTGCTGGTCTTCCCTTTCTGCTTCTCTTCACCCTGCTGCAGGTCTCTGAGCCCTGCTGCTGGCCGAGGGAGCTCATGCTGCGGTGTGGCTTGGTCCTGCTGCTCCCTGGGGCCAGCCCTGTCTGGGGGACCAGGGCAGGTCACTGTATTTTAGGCTCTCAGGGACAAGTCAGTCTCTTGCTTGCATTCCTGAGGGCATGCAGGCATGATGTAAGACTTCTTTGGGGGATCATGTAGATATAGCTGTGCAAACATTGCACATCATGTTTCCCACAGAGGTCGGGCTCCTGGGTGAGTTCTGATGGATTTTTCTGATGTTCCAGAGAGCAACCTTTGGTGGGAATATCGATGGGACCTCTCCTTTCTGCCCCATTGCTGGTGTTTATGGCTTTTGTAAGAACATAATACTTCTGTCCAGTTTGGTGAGAATTTTCCAAAAACTCAAATGTTGCCGGCAGCTGGGTTAGATGAACATATGCAAGCACACCCCCAAACAGTGTTCTAGCAAAGTTCACGTTGCTCTAGGAAATGGAGTTAAAAATAGGCGCCAAATTCATTCCCACAAATACTTTCAGGCTCAGGCTTTTGGCAGAAGTATTACTGAGGCTGACCAGGGTTGCCCCGTGCCCCTGCCCATCTGAACCCTGTAGATGTCATTTAGTGGTGTATTTTCTGATATTTGCATGTTTCTTGTGAAGTTTCCCTCAGCATTTTTCAAGGGAAGAGTGAACATGTGCGCTGCCCTCTGCTATGAGATCCTGAAGTGCTGCACTTCCAAGGTGTCCTCCACGAGGAATGAAGCCTCTGCTCTTCTGTATCTATTGATGAGAAATAATTTTGAGTTCACCAAAAGGAGAACATTCCTGAGAACACATCTTCAGGTCAGTGACTTGAGAAAAGCGAGAGAGTAGGATGTGTCAGATTTAATGAGCAGGTATAGCAACTCTGACCTCATACCTGCAGAGGATCTTGCCGTTGCCATATGGGCAAAAATCCTCTTGCTTTCCAGGCTTTGCCTAATTCCTCCTAGTGACTGGCCCAGGCCACTTTGGGAAAAATACACTGCTTCAAGTACTCCAAGCTGTTGAGTTTTTAGAGTCTCAGACACAAGATACATCTTTGCCCTAGAGGCAGACTGGGAAGGGGTGGAAAAGACTGCTGCCTTTGAGGCAGGAAAAGGGTTTTCCCTGGAGCTGCTTTTTTGAGACTGGTACTTTTTGAAGCAAATTTAGATGACCTGGTGGGACAGATGAATACCCTCCAGGTTGTAATGAATCACAGAAGAAGGTAGCTAACATATACAAACAGGGATTCATATTACAATTGTTGGATTGTACTGTTCAGCAAAGCAGTTTGGTCCTCTGGGGAGTGTTTGTCCTTGGGAGACATGACAGCAAAGGCACAGCACCATCCGCTGCTTCCATTGTGGGAAGGATGTGATGTTTTCCTATGAGCATTTTAATAACTGTGACAATAAAATTCTTTTATTAGGACTTGTTTAAGTGAAAGCCCTGCTCTGTCCCAACAGATAATAATTGCAGTGAGCCAGCTGATAGCAGATGTGGCACTCAGCGGTGGGACAAGATTTCAGGACTCCTTGCTCATAATTAACAACTTTGCAAACAGTGACAGGCCTATGAAGGTGAGTTGGAGGTGTTACATTCCATCATGTGCTGTCAGCCATCAGTGCCAGGCTGGGGACAAGACTCCAGGAAGCCATGATTGAGAGTAGAGCTAATGATTGAAAATGTGATTTATTAGGGTCATAAGGGGCTGCATTTGCTCAGTAAACAAGTGTTACACCAACAGCAACAGGGACAGCTGCTCAGGCAGGTCATACTCCATCTGTGAGGCCTCATGCCAAGGGGAAGGAGTTCAGCAACTCAGGTTACACTTTGCAGTGTGCTGCTTGCAAGGGTGTCCAAAGAGCTTTCCAGGAACTTTCAGCTTTGAGAGAAATGACAAGGGAGGGTCTGGTACTTCTGTTGCCTGAAGGTAATAATTACCAGGAATTAATTTTAATTATAGTCAGTAATGTTATGAAAGCACTCTTTTATGGAGATTACTGGTTGTATTTCTTTGGAAAATTATTGTCTTTGTAGTTTGTGCCCAACCCATTGAACAATTGCAGCTTCCTTCATCACATACAGTGTAGCTGCCAAGGTAGGATAGGGGAAAGTGGGAAGTGTTTATCCACTTCTGTGATTATCCTATGACCTAAAGGCAGAATGGTGTTTAATTGTGATATCAAAAATTTACAGTTAGGATATACCTGGCAAAAACCTCAGTTCTTTTCTGTGCACTGATGTTGATAAGGGTTTCACTGAGCCATACTCTGCTGTTCGTAATTCACATCACAAGACGATCATTATACCCAGTTTATGAATTTGTGCAAGTGCAAGAGTACAAGAGAGACTTCAACACACTGCAGAGCCACAGAGACAGCCACAGGAGCCTGAACAGAGGGAATGTAAACCAGGCTCATCATGGGGGAGGGAAAGCTGAGGGGGGACCTTTCCACAGCAGGCAGGTTATAGGGATATGGTCGAGCTCTTCTCAAAGGTGTGGAGTGCAGGACAAGAGGCAATGTGCACATTGCAGTAAGGGCAGTTCCAACTTCACTTAAAGAAAAAGTTATTTCCTAAGTGCATTGCAGGCCCTTGAGCAGGGCTCAGAAAGGAAGTCAGATTTGTGTCCTAGGACATTATGAAACTTGGCTGGACAAGCCTTGCTTTTACTCAGTGATGGCCCTGCTCTGAGCTGGGATCAGATTGGAGCCTGCATTTCTTTCTGTGTTACATTCCTGTGGTGGGGAACTCTACAGATGTTGTCAGTGCTTTAGGAATGTAAGAGTGACCACATCAGAGCATACCAAGCCAGATGTTGAATAACATGAAAAATACTTGAGGCATGGTTTGTGGTCCCATCCAGGGACATTTGCATGCATGGAGCACTTCTGTGTTGCTCTCAGGCCAGTTCCCTCAGGATGCCAAACTACTGCCTCGTGGGGAACAGCCAACCTGACATCCTGCACATGACCTGAAGAGATTGGCCATGTGTGTGCCACGCCTGAAATGCCTCTAATTGTTTATGAAACACTGTACACTGTATGCAGTGTGAGTTCAAAAGGAACAGTTAATTAGTCTTATCTCCCATGTTCTCAGTGGTTTCAGATTGGCAGTACGTGGAGTGGTGGCTGAAAGGTTAATGACAGTGTTTCCTTGGCAAAGCCTCTCTTTTCTGTATTAGCTTCTAATTAGATTTGGTTTGTGTCAGGCAACTGCTTTTCCTTCCGAAGTCAAAGATTTGACAAAGAGAATCCGCACAGTGCTTATGGCTACTGCTCAGATGAAGGAACATGAGAAGGATCCAGAAATGCTGATAGATCTACAGTACAGCTTAGCCAAGTCTTACGCAAGTACCCCAGAGCTCCGGAAAACATGGCTGGACAGCATGGCAAAGATACACGTGAAAAACGGAGACTTTTCCGAGGTAATTCATGTAATTAAAACACATGGTGCACAACAAGGCTGATTTACAGATGACATTTTAATAATTTCCCTTTGTACTTTGCAGGCAGCCATGTGTTATGTTCACGTAGCAGCCCTTGTTGCGGAGTTTCTGCACAGGAAAAGTAAGTGCCTGCTGTTCGGGAGGCACAGGGAAGATGATGCAGTGAAGGGGTTTGAGGGGATTGGAATCTTTTTAAAAACAAGTTTCTCTCGGTTTGGTAAATAATTACTTTAGAAACAAGCTAAAAAGGAAAATACTAATGCAGTGGGTAAACTTAGAAGATGATTAGTATTTTTAAAGAAAGGAACCCAATTGTTCATGGATTTTCTAGGCTGGACAGGCCTACTAGACAACCACACTGGCGTGGTGGTGAGTGAAATAAGAACTGACACATCATGTCTTGGTTTAAATGTTCACTTGTATTTTACATTAGGAAATGCACTCAAGGGGAAGCCCATGTTGAAAACTGTCAATATGTTCATGAGAATTATTACTGTAGGCAGTACAGACAACTATAGAATAAAGCAGTCAAAATTCAATCAAAAAATGAGACTGTAGCCTAACTATACCCATATATAAAGAACAACCAGGAAAAAAAAAAAAAGGCAGAGTGTTGTGGTTTAATGCAAAACAGGAAAGAAGGACAGACTCATGTGTTCTCAAGTTATACCACATTACAGGTTTTCTTTTAAATACCTGTTCCACAGTTGGTATATTGACCCCATTTCTCATTTCCGTGTAGGGGCATAATTGTTGAAGAGGACCCTTAGCATTTCAGAAAGTTAAGGCTGCATAAAAGCTGGTTAAATGCGCTGCCTTGGCTGGGAAGGTCTTCAGTGCCCTGCTGAGGAGGCTTGGAGTCCCTCCAAATTCTGTACTTTGTGCTGGCTAAGCTGTACAGGGATACAGTTTATTTTCCTATTAGCTGGTATGGTGCTCTGTTTTGGATACAGTGTGAGAACAATGTCAATAACACTGATCATTCAGTTGTTGCTCAGTAGAGTTTACCGTAAGCCAAGGACTTTTTGGTGTCTCATGCTGTGTCAGTGAGGAGCTGTACCAAAACCTGGGAGGGAGAACAGCTGGGGGCAGCTGACCCAAACTGGCCAAAGGGATCTTCCACACCTCAGAACATCATGGCCAGTATATTAACTGGGAGAGCTACCTGGAAAGGGGGCAGGTCTGGGAATGGATTTGGCATTGGTTGGTAGGTCATGAGCAACTGTATTGTGCATCACTTGTTTTTCTTGGATTTTGTATCTCTCTCTATAAAATACTATTACTATAGTTTACTTTGCTTCAATTATTAAACTGTTCTTATCTCAACCCATTTTTTTCCCCCTGATTCTTCTCCCCATCCCACCAGGGTGGGGTCAGGCAGTGAGGGTGTGGCTGGGTGGTGCTGAGTTGCCAGCTCTGGTTAAACCACAACAGCACATTTGAGATATGTTATTCCACTAATTTGGTTTTGTCTGCTACAGAACTATTCCCCAGTGGATGCACTGCCTTCAGGAAGATCACTCCCAACATCGATGAAGAAGGTGCAATGAAAGAAGATGGTGGGATGATGGATGTACATTACAGTGAGGTGAGGTCCTGTACTGTGGACTACAAGATACTTGACAGCTGATTAGGATTTAGTTTTAGGCATCGTTCTTGTGAGCTGTAATAGATTACAGTGTGCAGTGGCATCTGTAAAGAAGCCTATTCCACTGCAATTTCCCAAGAGAAATCTGCACTGGAGGATTTTCTGTGTATGATTCAGACAGGCAAAACTGGTGTAAGTTCATGATTCCTATGAAAGGCTTTTCTAGCACTGAGATTGAAAAAGCTGAACCACAACCTTTGCCTTCTCTGTTATGCAAATCCTAATTCTGCCAGCACAGGGCAGTGCAGCTGGGCATGGTATTTTCAAGGAGGGACAGAATGCAAGTCAAGCTCTGCTGACTGAGAGGTTAGCTTAGGTTCCCCTTGAGTCAGGGCTGTGCTGCAGAACAGCACATTAGCAGAACAATCCAGAAGCCATAGAGGGCATTGTGGAAGTGGGTAGATCCACCCATGGGTCATAAAGTCTCACAATTACTTCCACACCATCCCTCTACAACAACACACGTGGCTGAGCGAGGTGGCCCTGCAGCCCAGCTGCCCATTCATCAAGACTAGGCTTGAGGGTCCTTAGCATCACATCCCACTGCTATTGCACATGTGTGCTTTGGACATGTTTCTTAGACTTCCAGTGCTGTCATCTCCATACTCTCTCAGAGCTTTGGCATTCTCCTGAGGAGGCAGCTAAATAACCAGGACATACTCACTGGCTATTGTGCTAGTGATTATTAAGAATTAGTGAACTTTTTTAAAAATAACTCGTACTTTTTCTTTCCTCCCGCTAAAATTTAGAATGCCTTTGGAAAGGCCAGGAACACCCAGGAGTTAAACTTACGTAACTGTGGCTACTTATCATGGGACCCAATAAAGTATCTGAAGTTAAAATGGTTTAATCTTCTAACTTTGACTGTTATTAACACTACCCATTTGGTTGCTCTCATAGGAGGTCCTGGTGGAGCTGCTGGAGCAATGTGTAGATGGCCTGTGGAAAGCAGAACGTTATGAAACAATTTCTGAAGTTTCCAAACTGATCATTCCTATTTATGAAAAGCGGCGTGAATTTGAGGTGGGTATTTTGAGTAGTTTGCATATAGTAGGTAATTTTCTAGATTGCTTCATTCATTGCTGGTCATTAAAGAAATTAGTGAAAGCAATGGTCTGGGAGGTAGTTATCAAAGCTGAAGACATGGAAGACTTATGCTTAGTGAATAATTCCCACCTTCCTTCCCCTGAAATAAAACGGTTGTCATTCCATATATTCATCAAAGCTAGATTCTTTTTGAGACTAGAGGTCTTTAAGGGTTAAAACCAGAATGGGAACTGTTCAAAGAAAGGATTAGATCTGTAGGTACTTCAGTGGCAAGTGCAGAGGAAGGAAGGAAGCTGTTACCAGCCCTCTGCCTTGCTCCTTCCCAGCACCCGCAGTAACCTGTGCTTCGACGAGGCTGGTGCTCAGCTGCTAAATAGTGTTCCCCTTTCGCTCCCTCTGCCATGACGCCTTCCACATCAGGACAGCATCCAGCCATATAACTGAAGCCAAGGGAAGCCTTGCCTTGATCTCTTTTTTTCATTGTAAAGCTGTTTTTAATCAAAAAAATACTGTACTTCCTGGGTAGAGTATTGCAAGCCGCTCTACTCATAAAAGCTCAGTCAGGGAACATGCTGGGACAGTGCACTCAGCCTTCTCTCCCAGGTAGTGGCTTTACTGCAGACTGTGGTACCTTGCAGACCTCACACTCAGCATGTACTTAAGGCAGGTATTTCAAGCAAAACTGCATGAGCCGAACCTCTTTAGAAATTCAAGTTTCAATTCTCCAAAGGACTGTGTTCAGATATCTCAATAGCTTCCGGTGTTAGCTAGAATGTCCTGCTTGAAAATCCTATTTTAACAATGTCAAAATCTCATTTTCAGAAACTTACTCAGCTGTACAGAACACTCCATGGAGCATATGCTAAGATATTGGAAGTAATGCACACAAGGAAGAGGCTCCTTGGAACCTTTTTCAGAGTGGCCTTTTATGGACAAGTAAGTACACTGCCTTACCCCTCACCAGGCACTCTGGCCCCAAATGCTGCTGCTTTGTCAGACCTGGAGCTGAAAAGCTCCTCTAGTGCAGCCATCAGAGTGTCTACCTGAGCATTTCAGTATTGCATACCTGTGGTGAGCGTTTGTGTCTGTTCCAGGAGCACTTGATTTAGTTTATTAAAAAGTTTATGATTCTGCTGGTGCTCTTTTTACAAAACAACTCAGCAGTTAGGAAGTGGCTTATTGGGGTTTTTTTTGTAATTATAGTTATTAGAAGTTACACAGTTTAGTGTATAACCACTAACAGTATATAACCATAATATATAAACAATAGTAGTAACAGACAATTTTTTTCTACAGACAACTGCTCTTCCCTTCTAGATATCAGCAGAATAAATGGTTATGGGGAAGCTGGAGGTAAAATATGTATCAGTGTTGGTGTAAAGATAGAGAGGATTTCTGTTATCTGAGATAGCTGGAAAACTGAACAAGATCTGGGGCTTATAGTCCCAGGAATGGGCATGGTCTTATCATATCTGATTAATACCTAATCATATCTGATTAAGTCTTCTGAGCTTGAAAGCAGTTGTGGTGGTTGCTTTTTTTCTCTACCTGTAGCAGCAATTAACCCAATGAAGTGTGATACCCTCATGTCCTTTTTGCCTCTGAACTACCTGCTTCTGCTTGTGGACCCATAACCCTCTTTAGAAAGTACTATGTAAATTAAATTAGCCTTGCCTTTCCTCATTCCTTCTTTTAGAGGAGATGATGAATAACCCTGAAACCATCATGGGTTTGTACCTTTTAATGCCACTGTCACTACACACACACCATATTGGAGCATTGGCCATGCTGCGTTTGCTGCAGGAAATACACAGTTTACATTTGTCCTCACCTTACCCACAACTTTGGGCATGTAAAAAGTAAATAAGGTTAGCAAAAGATAAAAGGAAACAACTACAAGGTTAGTTTTCCAGAAGCTGTGGAAATAACTGGATCAACCCCTAAAATTAAGCTGTGTAACGTGTCATCCTGACAATCAATACTTGATCCAGTTTTGCACTTCAAAGGTTTGCTGGCATTTTATTCCAGCTACACACAAATAGTTTTAATGCTGTGTCACAACTTCTGACTGGCACAGCTTGCCAAAGCATGAAGTTTCATGCTGTTTCCATTATTGGGAGGATTGGTGATGTAAGCACAACCTTTGATGCAGTTTTGTCTTCACTTACAGGAAATACACCAAGTTTCACTTCCCTGAATACAAGAGGAATTAAAGCAAAGCCTTTTTTATTGCTTAAAGTCTCTTGCAATCTACAAAATTCCTTAATTTCACTGTTCCTGTGGCTCTGCTGTCAGGGCTTCCTCAGCTTATGTATCTTTCTGCTCCTTCTCTGTGCCTTGTTTTTGTGGGGTTTTTCCTGTTTGTGTCTTTCTAACCTTGCAAAAGGTCAAATGCTGGCCAAACCATCTTCCACATTGTTTAGATTTCTCACTGGTCGTACTCAAGCAATGACGTATTATGTTTGTGTTGGTTGAGGAATTTTATTAAGTTTTTAGACAATTTTTGAAGGAACCTATTAAACAGGCTGAGTTCAGAGAGACTTTATGCAAGCCATAGCCTTCCAAACCTTCTTGGCTTTCTGAAACGTTAGTAGAAATCTACTTTCCAAGTAGCAAATCTAAGATAAAATTCTCCAAATGCAGAAACACAGCTATTCCTCACTACCGGGTTTTTTTGTGATTAATGCTAGACATTCTTTGAAGAAGAAGATGGGAAGGAATATGTCTATAAGGAACCCAAACTGACAGGCCTTTCAGAGATCTCCTTCAGACTTCTTAAGCTTTATGGAGAAAAATTTGGGTCAGAGACTGTGAAGATTATCCAGGATTCTAATAAGGTAGAGTTAAAGTGCATGGACAAGCTAATGAAATGCTGTTAAGCAGGGAACATCAGGGCCATGTACCAGGCATGCAGTGATGAGCATGACAAAAGTATTGATTGTATCCTCATGCTGGTCAGGGCTCGGGACTGCACTGCTCTAAGCACTGGGCAAATGGGGCACAGAAGGATGAATTTTGCTCTGTGGAGCTGAAGAAGGAAGATGACAGAGCATCCCTTCCTTCTGCCAGTAGGAAGGGAGGAGCAAACCCTCTCCTCCACCCTCTGAGAAGCACCTTGCTTCCAACTGCCCCTCGCATCCTCATGCTCCTCTGTGGACATGTTGCACGGCCTGATAAGTTTTGGTGCTGCTCTGGCTCCCAGGTGGAAACCAGTTAATTGGGAATTATGAATGGAAAATTGCAATCCCCATCTCACTGAGCCTTGTTGGGAGGTGTTAGAAGCCAGCACAGAACAAGCAGCTGATTGGAAATGGGGTTACTTCTTCTTGTTTTGACACTGTAAATCTAAAAGAAAATCTTTTGGGGCCTTGCAGCCATAGCTCCTTCCTTTTCATATGGGATACTTATTTATGCTCCCTGCAAGGGCTGTTCACACCCTGAGGCTGCAACCAGAGGTTTATCTGGGTTAGCAAAGACAGTGCTGGTGATCCCAAAGCTGGCTTAGTGCAAGCCTGCAGGTTTGCCTGCCCCAGCACAGCACTGTATGAGCACTACCTTGTGCTCTTGAAACTATGTGGTCATGTTAGAAGGACTAAGTAGCTCAGGCATGTGCTGCATTGATGGATAGGGTGATATGACTGCCTGTTCAGGGGCAGCTTGTTTGGCACCATATGAGGTGTTTCTTTTGCCACACCTCTTTGTCTTGTGTATCTGCTAGTGGATGGTCTAGACATCCCAGCTGAAGTCAAAAGGAGCGTTTGGTGTGTGCCTAACCTGCATGCAGTGAGGCTGGGTCAGCAGGGAATTAGTTTAAATCACATCCCAGTAAATAAATTAGCCAATTGTAAGTTATTGACCTTTGCTCTTTTTGTGAGTAACCCACAGGTCAACATTAAAGACCTTGATCCTAAGTATGCCCATATTCAAGTGACTTACGTGAAGCCCTATTTTGAAGACAAAGAAATCTCTGAAAGAAAGACTGAATTTGAAAGAAATCATAACATCAATAGATTTGTATTTGAAACTCCTTACACTTTATCTGGAAAAAAGCATGGCAGTGTGGAAGAACAATGTAAAAAAAGGACCATTCTAACTAGTAAGTACAAACATCTGATCATGAGACAGTATCAGCAAATATTTTCAGACTATTTTAACTCGTGAAAATATCCCAGAAGAGTCAGAAATTCTCTCAGATTAATCAGAATTGTGAGATGATATTCTGGTTGGGAGTTGGAATTTACCTTGTGTTTTTATGTTAACGTTTTTACAGATCAATAAATTGTGCTGGTAAGTTATAGCCTTGGTTGGGATTTCACACGCACCAAATAAATCCCTGAGGGCAAGGCTCGTATATATTCTGTGAGGAGTGTTCCTGTGTGCTGCATGGCTTTTCAATCTGTAAATTTCTTTTGCTGTTTCTGCTAGCTTCCAACTCCTTCCCATACGTAAAGAAGAGAATTCCAGTCAATTATGAACATCAGGTTAATTTAAAACCAATTGATGTTGCTACTGATGAAATAAAAGACAAGACAGCAGAGCTGCAGAAACTCTGCTCTGCTGGTGACGTTGACATGATCCAGCTGCAGCTCAAATTGCAGGGCTGTGTTTCTGTGCAGGTGAGTCTGTTCAAAATTGCATTTATAGCCACAGCTCAGGGTGAGCCATCTAGTCACAACACAGCACAGCGCATTTACTTTCCAGAAATCATTAACTATGTGGTTTGCAGGGCTGAGCCATCAGCCTGCCAGCACAGCTTCCCTGCAGCGTTCTGTGCTACCTTAGCAGGTGGCTCGTGGCAATAAGCACTTTCTCCAGTGGTGCTCACAGCATCAAGTCCAAGTAATTGTGCATTAATTGGCCATGGGTGACTGCTGAAATATATTTAAATCTTGAAGATTGTACTGTGAGTGTCAGGCACAAACAGCCTTTTTGTGAGTCTGACTTCTCAAGCTGGATTAATGACTTCAGGACTCAGACCATACTGCTTTTCCAAACAGATAAGAGCAAAGTGTGAGGAAACAAATTTAATCTCTATTTTATCTTAATTTATCTTTTGATCTTAAAAGTGTAGATGGTAAGACATAGCTTTTGAAACTTCAGATGTCTCTGATAACATTAGTAATGCAGAGTTGATGGTATTCAAATAGCTAATGTTGGGTGGGTTTTTAAAAAAAATTGTTATTCCTTTCACAAATGCCTTTAGCTATTCATGAGAAGTTCTAGCATAAATGATTTTTTTCTTTGGTTCTAGGTTAATGCTGGTCCCTTGGCCTATGCCAGAGCTTTCCTAAGTGACAGCCAGTCCAGCAAATATCCTGCTAAGAAAGTGAATGAGTTAAAAGAAATGTTCAGGTAGGATTCTAATATAATAAAAACTAACCAGCTGGCTGGAACATGGTACCTTCTTTGATTATATTTTTGCCTGTCTCCAAAATCAGCAGATGCTCTGTGCTTAAATATGTCTTACGGGGTTATGGGTGCTGGGACAGATGACAAAAACCAATGTACTTAGATATGTCAGGAGTTGCCAAGCTCAGGGCTGTGCCCTGCATGGGGAGACTTTGCTTGAACACCTACTTCAATGGTTTGTGTGGATGTTTGAGATATCACATGAAGAAGTATGTTTGCAAACCAGACATCTGACAGTTCTGTGTTCAGGGATCTTTTATATTCTGCAGCTTTCCAGTTTCTCCAAAGGGACTTTTTGCTACATAATGATAAACTTGAAATATTTCAAAGCAAATCCTTTCCCAGTTCATGGAAGACCGCTGTTCTTTTTCTTGTTTCTGTTGCTGATTTTTAAAACTATGACTTGCCACAGGTATTTTTCTAACTTTTGTCCCTTAGGATAAGTTTTACCTCCCACATGGAAGTGTCCCCCAAGATATAATTAGGCAAATCTTGCTTCACCTCAGGATGATGAGTCCTTGCTGACTCACCGTGCCAGGGATGCCCCTGGAACGCAACTTGTCCCAAACATTGGAGAAAGAAGGGTAGTGGGAAATAATAAGATTTGCCTGTCTGGTTGCTTGGTTGCTTTAGTAGAAGTCTGAGCTATTGTAATGCCCCAAGTTCATTCCTTTCCTCTCCAGGAAGTTTATCCAAGCCTGTGGAATTGCTCTGGAGCTCAACGAGCGTCTCATTAAGGAGGACCAAGTGGAGTACCACGAGGGGTTAAAATCAAACTTCCGAGATATGGTGAAAGAGCTTTCTGACATCATCCATGAACAGGCACGTACTGCATGGCAGGAGCCCACAGAGGTGGCTCTCTGTGCTTGAGAACTAGCTAAACTGAAAACTGACTGAGAACTAATTCAAAACTTGATCATTCTTAAATAGAAATATAAAGCTAAATATAGAGGGGCTAGTAAGGAAACGTGAAAATTAAGCACTAGAGTTGGTGGATTCCTAAAACTGCTTTCTGTTGATTGAAAGTCTCAGCCTGGTGTTGGTATTCAGTGCTTCAGGGTGGAGTCTTTGCTGACACGCACCAGTTTCCTGGCTGCCCTGGTCATCAGAAATCCTATGCCACATCTTACGTCATGTTTTACAAGAGGTCACAGGTCAAAAATTCTCTGGCAAAATTTCCATTTCCTCAATTATATCCATCTTAAGTTACTTTTTTTTTTTTTTTTTTAATATGTTATTTTTCCTTAAAGGATGTTTTCTTGTAACTTTTGCCTAATGCCAACACGTCATTTATATGCACTGTCAAAATATTTCTCCTAGTTTATCTGATCTATGTTTTAATGTTTTCGTGGACCTTTCTAGGAAAACACATTTGAATAGTAGCATCAGGGAGATGAGAGATTCAAAGAGCAGTTGCACTTCTACCTAACATCATGCTATGAAAACAGATAAAATCTGGGTCTCTGAAGTAATCTCCATACCTTTGCTCTTTAATTTTCCTTCTTTATGACAAAAGAAAGCTTGTTGTGGATTTATAGTATCAAGGATATAAAATGAATGGCTGTGTTGTGATTCCTAGAACTTGAAATTTAGAAGAATGCTTTCAGGATCTCCCAGTTACTTCATATACAGTCCATGTGTGACTATGAATTAAAAAGGTAACATTTTAAGTCTCTAGAAATCGCTAGGCAAATTCCACAGTAAGTTGAGCAGTTGTTCACACTAATGCAAAAATGCACAAATGGGAGAAATAATACAACTGCCCCAGGCTGCTATTTGTGAATTAGGTTTATTTACAATGAAATAATGCTTATGGGAATCAGAGTCTTGTTACGGAAGAGTGCAGTATAATTTCAGGGAAACAGTCTCATGATGGGGCTGAGATTTTTTGTAGGATCCTTTAAGGGCAGATCCGTTTGAGAGTGATTGCTGCACCCCTCTCGCTTTTGTTAGATTTTCCTCCTATTTTGCTCATCACTACCCGTTTTTTAGGGTGCAAACTACTCATTTTGCACATTTGCCACACTCATTTTTTCATTTACATTACCTGCCCTGCACACTCCACTGCTGAACTTCGCTCAGGCGCAGGAGTTGCCACCTGCTTACTCTAAGCTGTTTGCAGTAAACTTTTCCAAGACATTGAATTTGCATGCAGCTGCTGGAACTTTTGTGGCTTCTGAATTCTGCAATAGTCAAATTAAAACCAAATCACTCAGTCCTGCAATGTCACAGTACAATAGTTATCTTAGAACAAAGAAGCACTGTTAAAGCACGCTCCCTACTATCTCAATAGATTTACAAATCCACTGCTGTGCTGTCTTTGGTTAATGGGTAAAATATGACTGAAATGTCCAAGTGCAGGGCTCCCTGGAAGGATGTACTTTTCGCTTTCTGCCTGTATTAGCTCAAAAGGCAGTTTAAAAGACCATGTTTACGAACACTGTTCTTTATAGTTGTACAACATTATGTTCAACTGCTGACTTAAACTTTGCATTGCCATCAAATCAGTCAAGTTTCTAACAAACTTCATGGAACACGTTTTCCTCTTCTGCAACATTAGTCAAACATAAAAAAGTATGGTACATTAATTTGGGGGTCTCATTGCAAATAACATACGATTTTCTAAATATTGCCAGTGTCCCAAAGCAACACAGGCAGTGCCCTTCGTTTGAGTTGGAGGGGCAGGTGGGTAACTCACTGGGGCAGCCTGTGACCTATCTACAGATCCTTTTTTACAGATCTACAGATACAGAAGTTAGGGAAATGTAAACACAAAAATACTGATAAACTGCAGCCAAACAGGTCCAGAAAGCTTCAGAGACTGGCAGAAAGCTGCATGCCCAGCAGCTGGTTATAATGGCCAGTGATCTCAGTTCCACTAATGCAACTTCAGGCTGGTGAACCACATGGTGAAAAACAAATACACAGTCAGCCCTAGCACATCTCTGCCAGTCCAGGTAGATCCTGTGCTGTCAGACCATCCCTCAGGTTATGAAGTACCAAATCAGCCACATGGCACGGAGGTAGTGAGTGTCTGCTGGGTTTAGCTGCATGTACTCCCTGTGCTTACCAAAAAACCTCTTAGACTTCTGTTACTGCAAAGACATAATAAAAAATCACTATACGGAGAACTGTTTCTTTGCTATGGCGCATAGTTGTAACTAAAAATTACCCAGAAATATGCAGAATAGTGTGTATATTAATGCTACAGAAATTGCTTAATTACCCTTCTTTCTCATTTCTTTGTTACGCTGCCCTTGCGAAACAGCTTTGAAGACAAGGTTGGATGTCTCTTTTGCATGCCTTTTTAAACAGCTTGATTTTAATAATGAAGTGAAACCTTTACTGAATTTGTGAGTATTTTGCTTTGTCTAGATCTACCATGAAGACACAATGCATTCCCCGTGGATGCACGACTCCCTCCATGTCTTCTGTGCCATCAGCGGGACATCTGGTGATGGAAGTTACTGTTCACTGAGACCCACTGCTGAAATATAAACGTATCAGTCATATTTTACAGAGCTTTCTCAGGAATTATTGGAACTGTAGAGAGGATGCTTAAAACCATCCACGATGAGCAAAGATTCAGTTGAGGATTTTTTTGTTTGTTTTTTTTTCTTTTTCCCAAAAGGAGTTGCCATGCTTTCAAACAGGGTGCTTGCTTATTTTGCTGAGCAACATTGAAAGTGCCTGGACATTACACCACTGTGCTTTTTTTCTACAATTTTTTTAAGCTAAATGTATAACAGGACATGGAAAGGCAGTTATCTAAATATGTATTGATTTGCTGAACTATGAATGGAAATGATGACGTACTATGTAAAGTTGTACAATGGAATATAATAAAATGTAAAACTACTTTGTAAATAGGAGTATATAGAAATTAGCATTATATCATATTTGCTGCTAAAAGCTTTGTTGGACAGGGAACATGAAGGAGAAATTGTAGTCACTAGTAAGAGACCTTCCTCTTCTAAAAAGTGACTTGGGGTCCAGATACCCCTATTGCACTCAGTGAGAGTAAACTTGCCCTAGTCTGGAATAACTAAAGTCAGAAATGATAACTTTCATACATCCTCAGAATAGATATTTCTAAAGCAATCTCTGTGAAAGCTGAGCTTACTGTAACTGAGTTCAATTTTGGGTAGCCTTCTTTCACAGCTGCTGGAGAGGATGGATTGCACTCACTAAGGACAACCTGAGAGATCTGTCCTTTGATATAAGTCTTCCTGTTTGCCACTCATGGTCTCACACAAATATAAACTCTGAGGACACCTTAAATTGAGTTGGAAATTGTAAAGTGCTTTCACAGAGTTCAGAAAAAACTCTAATAATCTGAGAGATGTAGTTTAAAAAAAAAAAAAAGGCAGCACATCAAAATAACTCATACAAAATTGAGGGGTTTTCTTTTAGCACCATAAGGCATGAATGTTCCTTCCTGTTAAACAGAGCTGTTTTCTGAAAGTTCAGTTTTTTACTCTGAGAGGTGGTTGGAGAAAATGTATTTTCCAAAATTCTTTTATTCCTCCTTCCCCATCCTGAAACTTTAACACATTATTTCTGTGTCTTTGTAATAAGACACTCCAGATGCAGGAAGAACAACACAGAGCAGTAATCCTTTTACCCAGCAACATTTTTAACATCTGTGTCTTTTTCTAAATCCCACCAATTGTAAATATGGTTCCAGTAGTTCATATGGGAAGAATGGGGGTTTTTAATGATATGTAACAAAATGCCATAATAAAAGGACTCCAGCTGGGTATTTAGCTTGGCTGTAGTGTCTATAAAATGTTAAGCTTCTAATCTTCGTAACAAAAATTATCTTCAAATAGTAACTGGACCACCATTCAAAATGTTTGTTATGCATGGTTCTAAATACCTAGAATTAATTGTCTGCTAAAAAAATAATGTTGTGATCCATAAATTCACCCATTAGCTGTTGCAAGCAAAATACAGACATGCCTTTATAACAAACTGGCCACATTTCTGCTTGTATGTGTTTTTATGCCAGGCAGGCTCTAAATTTAGTATAACAGAAAGGGGAAGAGAGACTAGTGTGTTTAAAAATCACTTTAGTGATTGTCATCTTTCAACAAATAATATTTAAAGGCAGATAGTGAGAGTTTTCCAAATGTCTTTACTAAAAGGTGTTGATGCTCATTAATAGTCAATCCAATACTCAATTTTTTTGACTAATTAACCTCCAAACATCAGTACTAAAGGCGTATCTTGATTGCAATCAGCAATGATGAGATGTGGACATTCAAAAGCTCTTGCACTGTAGCTCTTTTAAATACTACAGATAACCTAATAGTTTTCCTGGATTTGCAATAAGAGTCATATGCATGTTTTTTGATGTCTTTAGTGTTCTGGGATAACACTGTTGGCTGAATTTTCAACTTCTATTCCTTATTTTTACTGGAATTCCAGTGAAATTCTTTCTCATATCTTCAGATGTCTTTAATGTTCCAAGATGAATTTTTGTCTGAACTTCTCAAGCTGTTGTTGGTATTGGAGTTGTCCTGCCATTTCACTGTCACAACTGGAAAGTTGTCTCGGTAATTTGGCCAAAAACACAAGTGTCTAATACCAGTCCCATTAGAATATATACAGTCATTACATTTCAGAATACACACTTATATGCAGTTTTAATGAATTACAAAAATGATTATGCCCTAGGGATTTGCCTTCAGTCCTGCAGCTAAATGATTTTTCTGGATTTTCTACAGAAAAATCTCCTTTTTAGATGGGTTATAAAAAGTTTGGTAACAAACCAACTTGTTTTGCATTTATGTATTCATGAATCTAGAAATGCTAGGGAGTGGCCATTAGATATTTTACAGCTGTATCTGGGCAATAGTGCCAAAAAGATGATCACATTTTCTCTACCTATCCTGTTCCCACATAATTGTCCCACTTTAAAGAAATCCTCCAGATTTTTTTCTTATTTCTGGATGAAATAGCTTAATTCACAGATATATCTGGAGAGTGTACTGTATATATGCCTGTTTTATGTGGCTGGTACTCACACTGGGTACTTCCTATTTGCTGCCTTTTTGGGAAGAATAGAAATGTCTATTGTTCACTAACGTTTTTTATTTTCTTATACCGCCTTAGGAATGGTGGGAGTTTTTTGGTCAGGAAAAATGAGTAGAACATATCTCAGATTGCATCTTGGCATGCACTCTTTCTGCTTCTCAATGTGGCTACATCTACATATTTTATAAATGTGCCTCTAATTACCTTTGCTGCAAAACTGCTGTATAACACATCAGCCTTGGGCAAAGATCCATCAGTAGTTTTGCATAAAAGGAAAAGAAATAGGGTAAAGTATCTCTCCGGAAGGATTAAGAGCACTTGGCTACTCTCAGTATCAGGAATGGTATGTGCTAGAACCAGATGGTTTGCAAAGAGGACATATAAAGCAACAAAGGGTCTGCCAGCATGTTATGTACAAGAAATTGCTTTTAGAGATTTATAGAGTAAGCTAAGAGTAAACATTTTCTCTCTTCTTTGACCTACTGCTTTTCTCTCTGCAGAGAGATTAGAAAGGAGTATTTTAAGAAAAATAACTTCAGAGTTACATTTCTTTCTCTCCAAAAAATGTGGAATTAAGAACTTACAGCAGCAAAGGATGTATTTCTACGTACTACTTGGTGTTATAAATTCCTTCTGGTAACAGGAATTTCCATAGGCCAAATGACAAATCATGGATGAAAGAATACCTGTATTGTGTAACATGTTTATTTTGTTCCAGAAGAAACTGAACATATGCAACCTGGTATTTTGATGTGGAATAAGACTTTACTTAAACATATGTCTCAAAGTAGATAAAATATGGTTGCTTTCCCTTCCTCTAGAGACAGACTCCCATGGACTTCGCAGCAGCCTGCAGAATAGCCCTATGATTTGAGTAACTTGGCCCAAAAGAACTGGACAAGAACATAAGTGAAAGTCATGGGCTCACAAATCTCATAGAAATTAAACAACATCTTGCTCAATTTACCCGCTTGGGGCGAGTGGCATGTGTTGATTTGATGTTCGCTGAGCTGAGTTCTTTAACTAAACAAGGGGTTCTCACTAGATTGAGGAACACTGTGTACAGCTAATTATTGTGCAACCACAGACTGTAGAACTTAACCTTTAAATAACATGCTTGTGTCAAGCACTGGTGAACCAATTGTGACATACACATAATATTTCAGCTATTCTGGATGTAATTTACTCTCTTCTCATGTAAATTTAGCACCTGCTGCTACATATTCATAACGGAAGCGCTTTTACCGTGCGTGTTGTACATACGTGTGTTGTACGAGCCCTGCTGAGCCTCCTGTGTGTGCCGAGGAACGGCGCATCCCCTTTGCTTCGGTTGCTAACTGGTGTACCCGGGACACTGAGTGATCCACAGCGCTGCTCCAGAGCTTTTCTGAGACCAGCAGTCCTATATTGCTCTTTTAACTTTCTTTTTCTTGAATGGTGAATAACTTTGACAAGAAGCCAGGGCAAAAATCACATTCAGCCGAGTTCAGAAAGTTTATTCTAGGTCAAAATAAAAGACTACAAAAGCGGGACAAGTAAGTGTTGCAATAAACATGTTTTGCTTAGGGTTTTTGTTTTTTGGTTTTTTTTTTTTTTTCTTCATTTCACAGAATAGAATGAGTGATCAGAAGTTAATTCCAGTGTAAGATTCATGGGACTAAATCCTGGTCCACTGAGCTATCACCTACACTGCCTCTAAAGAAGATTACTGTAATAAACCCAAGTACACCAAGTGAAATTGTGAACACTAAGTTATTCAGTGACAAACAGAAGATGTTGATTCAGAAATCCTAAAGAAGCACAAATGCCACACATCCAGTTCGGGGGATTCCAAAAATACGGTTCATCAGAAAACCTGAGACAGACAATAGACATGCATACTAATTTATCAGTAGAACAAGGTGTGAATCACTAGTAGGGAAACATCCCAGCAGATCCCCCTACTTTGCTAAAGAATATCCAGTAAATGTGTGATCTGGTTTTTGCTCTGGTTTGTAGTTGCAATTTTCAAACCCAGACTTTTGCTCTGTGGGGATGTATTTATTGTTGCTCTTCTCCAATTAACTTACGTGGCAGATACATTAATGTACCTGCCCATGCCAGGAAGTTTTACCAGCTCTTATATGATGTAATGAAAGCCAGGTATAATTATTATTTACCTCATCAGCTGTCTTTTACTGCTGTCTTCTACCGCTGAGGCTTGTCTATGGGACTCCTGGAAGCCTTGGCCAAACAGCCAAGTTCTTGCCCTGCCTCCCTTGATAGGTAAAGGAGTTACTCCCTTGCCAAATAAACAGATGAATTAAATAGGTCATGTTACTTAGGGAACTGTGAGCAGAGAAGTTGATGCATGGACTTGCAACAGCAAGACAGAGCGGGATACATTTACACACACATACCTGGTTCCATTTCCACCCAAAAGTGCTCTTCAGAGGAGGTGGCTTTTGTTCCACATAATGTCTGATTTCCTGCGGTGGTTGAGCAGCAGCGCAGAGAAAGTCTGCAGAGTGGACACACATATCACAAAATTCTAGATGTCCCCAAAGAACACTGAGGTATAAAAGGGAGAGGCCCCATGAGTCAGACGGGGTTTTTCTCAGGTCACAGTTTTGGATTTTTGTGCCTCAGATCCAGTTGTATTCTATTCGAGCCCTTTTTTGAACTGACCCAGCTATCTTCTGAAAAGCTTGTAATTATGTCAGTTGAGGCCGAAAGTATTGACAGAAGCTGCTGCAAAATCTGAAATCAGAAAGGAGGAATCTCACCGTTGGTGTGGGGCAACTGAGGATTCTTCTGCTCCCAAAAGGGACAGTTCCCCACAGCGCTATGCTGATAATTACTGCTGCCTCTTGTTGGACCTAGTAATTAGGAAGCCACACCATTCATCAGCACCATCTGTTAATATGTGTTAGGGAATATGTACAGTTAGTTTTTGTTTTGTTTTGTTTTGTTTTTAATGTAACAGCAAACTCGCTGCACAGTCCCACAATCACTGTCTCTGGTTGTGTGCGTGGAAGGCAGCAAAGGGCAGATCAGCAACATGTTTGTAAATCAGTTTACACCGTGTGAAAGTCATTCCCCACGTACTCATTCAACAGATAATTTTAAAGGTATCTCTGGTGTGTTTATACAAGTCCCAGTAACTACAGCACATGTGCATCAGCTCACAAGAACATGAACAAGCATGAGATTTGCAACAGAAAGGTGCAGGAGAGGACTCAAATTGAGAAATGGGAAGTCTTGGGTGGGTGGCAGAGATCAGAGACTCTGGCAGCAGTTCTGATTGCCATGAATCGAGATGGGGATGTGAAAACAAGCCGAGGACTCGGGGAGCAGGGAGAGAGCCGGGGGAAAATGCCTCAGCTGCCGACAACCAGGACGATGGGCAGGCGGCCAAAAGCGTGTGAACCACTGGATGTGTGCTTGGCACTGACTCTCCTGGGAGAAAGAGTGGACAAAAGAGAAAGAAGGAAGGAAAGAAAACATCAGAAAGGAAACCGAAAGCAAGAGAGAGGTTGCTTGGATCAGCTTTACTCTACAAATGTCCTCACTAGCAGGCATAGTCCATGCTGGATATAGGTAGTTGCACAATCTGATCTCAGTCACAAAGCTTAAGCGTTCTGCATCCTGGAACTTTTAAGCTACGGTTTTTAATTGATTATAATTGCAGGTACTTGGGCAACTTCTAACAGCAACTAGGAGGTTTGCTAAATCCTCTTCTTTTCACAGGAGTATGAAAACAAACAGGCAGAAAAGCAAAAAAGCCCAACATTAACACAGGATATTCCCCACCCTATCATACAACGATACACTTCCCTTTTTCTAAAATGAGTGTCTATAAAGCAGATGAACTCTTGCAAAACTCCTTGAAGAGCTGAGTAAATACAGAAACATTCTGTTGTCTTAGGAATAAATTTCACTAACAAATTTTGTTTTGCCCTGAAGCTTAGCCAAAGTTTCCTCTCTGCTGGATCTCTACTGTTTCTGTAATACCTGTATTTATATATATATATTTGGGTGGCAAGCTTGCAAGCTACCACAAAAAAATCTAGTTCAGAGGAAAAGGCTTACCCCAAATGTTTTCTTCTCCTGAAAAGTATCAAAATATCACTTATGTCATACTCCCCCTTCTGTGAAAGTTTTGGAGAACTACTTTCTGCATCACACCCATAAAATTGCAAGTAACCATATGATGTTTGGAAGGGGCTGAAGCAGAGGGCATTTGGGGAAGTTTGTAAAAAGATTCTGTAGTAGCATCTGACAAAAAAAAAGAAAAAAGAGCTATATGCACAGATGAGAACTATAGAAATTACCCGAATTTGAAGGAGGGATTTCGAAAAGTGTTCTGCCAGGGGGTGAATAACTAGCTCTAACATCAAGAGAACTGCTCATGGATGTGCTCACGTAGTTGCTCTCCTGGTGAGAGGATACAAATGCGTGGGGCACGGTTCAGTAGCAGTAGGAGCCGAGTGCGGATCCGGCTGTAAAAGCAAAATGACTTTGACTCAGAGAAAGAGATCTTGGGGAGTTTTTGGCCGCTGTGCAGTGCGGTGTGAGGGGGCACGGAGAGTGCGGCGAGGGGCACCGGGGCAAAGGTGGGCTGTGGTCCCTGCAGAGGGTGTGCGGGCACTGCCAGGGTGCCTCAGCATCGCTGAGGGTCAGGGTTTGCCATGAGATTCGGGGCTCGGAGGGGCACGCACGGCTCCGGGGGGAAGGCAACTCGATGGTGTCAGAGGTGTTTTCCAACCTGACTGAATTGATTCTGTGAAGTGACTCCGCGATGAGCGTGCGGGAGACAGGGAGCGGAGGGCACGCAGGGGCGGCACACGGGGCGACAAAGGAGTGACAACACCCGGGGGCTGCTGTCGTGGGACGCTCCTCCCGCAGCCCATCCCCCCATCCCAGCGGCGGGGGTGGCGCTGCCCAGGTGGAGGGGCCGGGCCGCGTCCGCCGCTCCCCGCCCGGCTCGGGTTACCTGGGGCGGGCCGTCCCGCAGCGCTGCCCTTCCCGTCTGGCCCGGCCCCCCGACGGGAAGTGGGAGCGGGAGGGCGCCGTGCCGGCCGGAGCCATGGCTGTGCAGGGAGCCCCGGCGGGGAGCAGGCTGCTCCTCGCCGTCTGCTGGGCGGTGTCCGCGGGCACGGCGGCAGGTGCGAGCGGGAAGGGGGGAAAGGGAGGGAAGGGGCGGCGGGGCCGGCATCGGGACCGGGATCGGGACCGGCTGTCGGCGCCGCTCCGTGTCCCGCGGGGTCGGGGCTGCGGCAGCCGCTGCCGGGCTCGTCCCATGCGCGGGTCGGGCGGCTCGGCCGTGGGCTCGGCGCACATACCGATTTATATACATACACCTATTTAAGTGAAACGCTTTCATTTTGCAGTAGAACTCGCCCCGAAGCGCGTGTGCGAGGCGGTGCGCCCTTGCCCTGCCGCTGACGGGACGGAGGGACGGGAGCGCTTTAAATCTGCGCCTCTCTCGCAGCCAAGGCAGCGCTTCACCGGGGCGGCGGGTTAAGCTCTGCCTTCGGTTCCCGGGGACTGTCTCTGCCTTAAAACCCGAAGCAGAAGCCCGCCGCCTTCCTCCCGGTGGCTGTTGTCTTGCAGCGGAGGCAGCGCTGCGGGTCCCTGTCCGTGTCCGTGGGGTGCGGGAGCGGGTCCGTGAGCGGGTTCGGTGGGTGCGGGACACGCAGAGCCCCCTCGCCCTGTCCGCTCTGCCTTGGCCATTCCCTTCAGTGTCCCCGCTGGTGGAAGCGCGAACGTTTGGTTGAAGGAAAGGTGCGTGAGTGTTTTGTAAGGACCCGGGTGCGAAGCTTTGTTAGTTCTGCCTCTGCTTGCAAACATTAGGGAATTGTTATTTTTCAGCTGGCTGCAATTCACGTAAAATGAAATCAGCCTTCAGAAAATGCTGGAGGACAAAATACAAATGCGATGTCTCTTTTATTGCTTTACGACACTCGCACGGTACTTCATGCAAAGGATTTGTTGATGTTTCCACGTTAGGGCTTTTAGAGATAATGTTTTCTATGCGGGATTGCCCCAGCCTTTCTCTGCTAATTACTGTTGTGCTGTTTTCTTAGAAGCACCACCGTGGTTTTGCTTTTTAAGAGTGAAATAACAACTTGCCTACGTTTTGTAGTTGGTCATTGAGTTGTTCTGCTAAAATTGCTGTAGAAATTTTACTAATGAAAGTATTAGACTCTACATTTTATGCAAAAAAAGTATGAGAGTGGCGTAGCCTGTGAATAAAAGCTGAATGTAACATTAAAGCATGAGCTTCAGAATTGTATAGATTAATTGAAAACCAACTAGATTTAAACATTTTATACTAATAGAATTTAATGATTTGTTTACAAACTTTCAGTTTTACCCCTAGTTTGGTCAGAAATCTGCAAACTTAAGCACAATGACTTCTAATCAAACCTATTAGAAGAAGATGTTTAGAACTTCAGAACAGCAATCAGGGATGACACTAATATTTTTAATGGTTCATGGCTTTTGTAGGTAATTAAAACTTCGATCATGAAATGATGATATGCTTGGAGCTGTGTAGTCTAGTTGAAAAAAGATGTACTTTTTCTTTTTTACATTATCAAAAGGACTCAGTATGTGCAAACTTAATGCCTCGATGCTGCTCCTAAAACCCGACCTAAGTTTTTCAGTGGAATAGGTAATAGGCAAAGAAGTTCTGGCTAGGTTCAATTTTCTAAGTGGAGACTGCATTTTTGCAAGAGGAAGAATTTCTCTGCTCCTGCCATCATCTGTAAAACTGAAGAAACAAATAAAAATCCCAAAAGTTTTAAGTGTTAAAAAAAAAAACCCTAAGCATATTCAGACTAAATTGGTAAATCTCATTTTCTGTGTGAGCGTCCATTGTCCGTGCATACACACGGACATACAGATGGCGGTAATGTCTGATCTCTGCCACTGCCTGTCTTTCAATTATGCAAAGGTGCAGGACTTTGATGAGTTTCCTTCAAGCTTTGGCTGCTCTGGCTCTCAGGAAATGTAAGATGATGGTGTCATGGACACTTTGAGCAGAAATCTTGTTCAAGGAAGCCCTTCTGCTTTTCTGTCTTCCTTCTTCCTTCTGCCAGCAGAAGGAAATGGGTCTGCAGTGTGATCTGGATGGAAAAACTGATCCTGATGGAATTATTCTGCCCTTTTCCTACGTGTTCCCTTAAATGTTGGGAAGGGTTGAACTTGGTGTCCTGGGACGAGCAAGACCTGCAGCAGTAGTTGATATCTGTTTGAAGTGTTTGTGAAACTATTGAGTAACAAGGGTACTCTCTCTCCACAGACAAAGGGGTGGTGGTGCCTCAGTGATGGTATTTGTAGATATCCTGAGGAGGAGTCTCCTTGGGCTTCTTGTTTAATTCCTTCTCATAGTACATATTAGAGCAGCCCTTTAAAAAACAAAATCCACCCTCATTTTCTTGGGGAATTCCCAGTGGGTAATTCTTTCTAGAATTGATGTCTGACACATCTTTACTTTTTCCTGGCAGTTTTCTGTTTTTCTGCTGTATTTCCCTTCTTTGTTTTCTCATATGGCCTTCAGGCTGCATGGCAGGGTCTTGAGTAGGCGTTGGTTCAGTGCAAAAGAGTAAGGAAGGGTCAAAGCACAAATGGATTTATCCCAGCAACTATTTCTGAGTCACGGCTCTGCTGCTGTCTGGCTTTTGGGGAGGTGGAAAAAAAAAGTGTACCTCTGAAATGTGCCAGCAGTACATTACTACTTATCCCACACTGGTTTTACTTACTGTGCCAGAACATAGCACTGAAAGTTTAATAGGTGAGTAATTGAAAAAGTAATGTGGTTTTCATGTTGTTCTTTAACATTCTCGCCTTTGCAGTCTTTGCTTAGATTGGACTAAATTGTGGTTCTAACATCCAGCTGTTTCTTGTAAAATGTAATCACTTGTCTTTTTAAAGATTTCTCTTTAAAGCTGTATTGATGGATAACTTTTGGGTAGAAAAAAGTATTAATTGCTCCACAAAATATATATAGTGTTTTTACTAAGGTTTCAGCATGTGTGATGCAAACTCAGCAGAAAAAAACCTGAAAAATTAGACTCATCTTCCCTCCACAAGCATAAGCTTGAGTACCACAGCCACTGTGGTGTTGTATGCTGCAGCTTCTTAGAATTGACTTTCCAGTTATTCTGTGCATGTTTAAATTACTGATGGATTAAGATAACAGGAATACTAGAAAAAAATTTAATGGGCAGCAGCTTATCTGATGGCAAATACAGGCTGATGGAGGTGAGAGGTTGTGTGTGTTCTCTTTTGTTGGAGAGTTAAAAATATGTCAGTACTACTGATGGTAAAGTGTGGACCTGCGGGATTGTTACATTGACAACTCCTTCTTCTAGGAGCAAAAGTTCTTCCACCCCCATCCAATCTGGACTACTCGTTTATCCAAATCTGCACCCTGAACTGGACATGGAACCCCCCACAGAACATCAGCAGTAGCTGCAACCTGGAGTATTCCAGTGACATCATCATTAATGAGGTTCCTCAGGACAGAAGAGTAAGTACATCACCTCTTTAAATTCTGCTGTGCCCTGGTAAATGTCTTATTGGGATCAAACTGTGTGTGTGTGTGTGTGAGCATAGGTACATACATAACTATATATAAATAAAATTTGAATATAGCCTTTAATTCTTGTCATGAAATCAAAACCTCAAAAATGAGTCATACGGGATCTTCAGATCAGAAAAAGCTGTCTGTCACTCTCTGATAATGGAGCTGCTAATGGTAACACAGAAGTACCATGATAATAATGTGAAAAGTCTTGTTTCAGTCTTTGCTTATGCAGCTTTTTAGAAGAAATAAAATATATGCAGGGCAATGTACATCGTTAAGACTTAAATGGGAATTTGCAGATGCTGATCTCCTTTACTTTGAACTCAGTTTCAGAAGGAAACGTGCACGTTTAGCTGTGTTTTGACTGCATAGCAACTTTTGGAGGTAGTGCCAAGTATTAACATTCCCAAATTTGCCCTGTCCCTGTATTTACCATTATTCATGGAGGCTTGTGTTAGGAAGACAACATGGAGCACGTTTGTTTCCTGGAAGAGAAATTGTAAAACTTGTTGGTTTGGAGCTTTTGTTATTCTTTGCTGGAGGGTTTGCAGCCTAGATGTGATCCCTGCTGTGGTTTAGCAACTGCTTGGTCAGGCTGAGAGCAGCATTGCCAGGGTGCTGAAGGGGCTGTAGGACAAGTATTTTTGCAATTTATTGCCAGTAAGATAATATGTCCATAATTCCAAGCCATGGGAATTTGAAGCCTTGAGTACACACCAACTGTGGCATCAGCAGCGCTGCTATTTCAGAGATGGTTAAAATTGGTACAATGCGTCTTGAAACAGTTCTTTGTTGTTGAGCTCCGTTACGCTTTTACAGCCTGATGCTTACAATGGCCTCTTCACAGTGACTGCAGTGTTCTTTCTCACAGCTCCAGGATATCCTGGACATGAAGTAAGGCTGTGGTGTGGCCAAGTTGGATGGAGTGTTGAGCAACCTGGTCTAGTGGAAGGCAGGAACCCATGGCAGGGTTGGAGCTAGATGATCCTTAAGGTCCCTTCCAATGCAAATGGTTTTATGGTTCTGTGGTTTTACAAACAGCTGAGCTGATTTAATGTTGCTACTAAAATGGCGGTGTTTCAGTTTTGGCACCTCTTTCTCTAATGATCCTCACTGGACCTTTAAATGAGCCAATTGAACCTTCTAACTCAGCAGAAACCTGTTTACCTCTTCTGATTGGTTCAATAAAAAGTAGAAAGTGTTCTTGGTTAATGAGCTGAATGAGTCTGTAGAAGAGTCTAACAGGTGTTAAGGTGAGCAGCAGTAGGAGAGCTGAGTCACAGCAGTTTCCCAGGACAGGATGAACCAGACTGTATCATCTTGCTGCATCTTTTTGCATTACAGTTCATACTGCTCTGTCTTTGCTGTTTGGTTTCTTTGCCCTCTCATTATTGCCAATGTTTAGTATTTATTTTTATACTTGAGTGGTTACAGCAGTCTTGGATCATAGCAAAGATACTGGTTTTGTATCCATTTTTTAGTTAAGTAAAAGACATCCCCCTAAGCCCAAAAACAGATGCTCAAGAAAGTGTGTGATAAAAGGATGAGCCTTTTTCTCACACAAACATGTACTCTGTTCTGAAAATGGAAGCTCATAGACAGGCCACTTGGGCTTAATGTGGTGTCATGGTATTTAATAGCCATTTGTGGGTTTGTTTTGTTAACTTTTCCTTTTGCTCCTTAAATCCATGCAAACTCTTCTCGTTGCTTTTTGGTTGTATCTCCAAATATTCTTTCTTCTGTTTGTCACGCACTGATGTGCACATACACAGAAAGATGAAGGTTAGATCTCTAAGCTCCTGTTTAAACAGTGGCAGTATAAACATGTTTATTTTGCGGTATCCATGAAGACCTTTTCTAGGATCATTTCCCCCCCATGTTATAGTTGCTTCTTGATCTCTCTGTAGCCTTTGCTCATATTTATAGGCCACAGGAGTAGTAGTAGTTTTCTTTTGTGAGTTCTGAGTGCCACTGGTGAGGAAAGAGCAAAGCCAGGTGATGTTGAGGCTTCCCACATTGTCAGACACTCATTTCATGTGGCTTTGAGCTGCAGTCTTTCTGAAGGGCTGTAATGCATTCTTACATTGGTAGGCATTCCCATGTGTCTGAGATACTGCTGATGCCTTAAGATTTTTAAAATCTATAGCATACAGGTTTTTAATAATGTAGCTGCATAGTTTCTAACACTTTAAAATAGCAATTATTAACAGTTACTAAAGTCCTTTCTCAAATTTTGTGTCAAATTCTCAAAATGCTTCAGATTTTGTTCAAATGTTCTTTTCAAGGAAAAAGATTGTAGCAAGTACCTCTTGTCTGGGACATGTAGAAGTACATAGTAAGGTACCATTGTAGCCAAGGCAATAGAAGGCCCAGAAACCTTGGAGAAGCTCCAAAGAAAGTGTGTGATGTGAAGATGGTGATGGTGAAGAAGAAAGGGGTCTTGAGACTTCCCACTCCATTCTGGGGAGGCAAACTTGAGGGGGGGGACAATTCTCGGGTCGTATATATCTGTTAGATACAATAATGAATTAGTGTTATACGTTTGTGGGAGCCTTATACCGTATCGTGCACTTACGTTTTTAGCGTACCCTAAAGCATTTTAATTAAAGACCTGCTCTCTATTTTATCTATACTAATACTGTCTCAAAAGTTCTTTTCTTCCATTGCATCAGTATGACAAATGTTGTGGGTTTCTTCCCCCAATCTAAACCCAGGAATGGAGTAAGAGTCTCTTCCGTGTGACGGATGCGTTCTTGGGTGAGGAAATGCGTTTCAAAGTGAGAAGTGAGTGCAAGCATGATAACACCAGTGAGCCCAGTCAGTGGGTGGAGACCTCCCTTCTGCCAAAAGGTAACACAAGGAGTGACCAGACCTGAGGAGACATGGCTTTTTCTCTGCTATTTTAACGAGATACCACAGAAATATATCATAGACATGAGACAGATACCAGACACAAGGGCCAGTTCAATTGACAGAGCTTAAACAGAATGATTATAAAACATTTGAACACAAGTGGGGTCTTTTTGATGCTTAAAATCTTGTGGGCAAGCTTGTAAATTTTAAATGCTCTTTCAGAGAGATGGTGTGGTTCCTGTCATTCCTCTTGTCCCTGCTGTGTGGTGGTTGTGGGATAAGAGATAACTTAGGTTGTATTAAGCCTGTTGCCTTCATGACTAACATCTAAGTCAGTTTATTTTCTGTTATTTTTCTATACAAGCAAAAGTCCCTAAAGTAACCCTACATTTGTACGTGTTGGAGGAAAGAATCTAGGAAATTTAACAACTTGTTGAATAAATTACTTAAATGATTATAGGAGGGTTCTGTCTTTTTCAAAAGAGATGACTGGAGTCAGCAAAGCCGTGCACAGCAAAATGAATAGAGCAAAAGTAGTTTTTGTTTCCTGAAACGCAGAAGTCAGAGGTCCACAGCAAAACTCTTAGGAAGCAGACTTTGAGGAATAATGCATTTTGCTGAATGCTTGAAGCCAGGATGTACAGCAAGGAAATAGAGCCTCTTGCTTAAAAGTCTTAACCCAGGAGCGTGACTTGATGTGGGTGGAAGCCACGTGGGAATGGGAGACTCGGAGACCTTATCAAGTCTGTCATTGTGTCTGCCAAAAGGGTGTTCTGGGAGATCAGGGAAGCAGATTATTAGGACAGCACATGCTAAACAGGCTGGGGCTTTTCAAAATCTGTTTGTGGATGAAATGTTTTTTAATACTTCTTGGAATAGAAAACCGGTTTAATTTCCCTGTACTCTAAGTTGAACTACCAGGCTTGCATTTTCCCTGAAGTAGCAAAGTAGATTGGGGTTTAAAAGTACATTTAAACTATAATTCATGGAGATGTCGCTACTTGTTAGAAGGAAAAAAATATCCAATATGATGTAATATGATAATACAGTATGAAGAACTTGTACCATTCAGAAGTGCAAGATTTAAGAGGAAAGATTTTATTCCATAATTGCTCTGCCTGGGAGATACATTGATGTTTCTATTCACAGTTGTTATGTACTTATTTTTATTTATGTTCTGTAATTTGAGTTTTCCATATGTTGAATTTGAATGTCTAGAGGTATATGGGTCTCAGTTGAAAAATCAACTTACCCAGTGTTGCTTTCATCCATATTTAAGACCTACAGGCATTTCCGTATTCAGAACATCAAGAAACTAATGTTGTATCTGGAGAAGATAAAAATAGGCAGCATTTAATTATAGTTAACGTTGACGGCTCTAATAGCACTTAGCTTTGTTATAGTTTTCCCTGTAATTGCCAGTTACTTTGACTCCTTTTTACAGTATCTGTAGATTAATAGAATAAAATATTTTCCTGGCTCAACATGTTGTCCTTAGCATCAGGTAACTCTTGAGTAGTAATTCAGACATGATGAAAACTGAGATTTGCTGTTGTGATTGGCTTGCATTTAGATTTCAGCTATTACAAGGTATAAAGAACTGGAATTCATCAGCTGCTGTGCTGAGACAGCCAGTGCAGTCTGAGAGATAACCAATGCGTTTTTGCCTTCCAAAGAGTTTCAGTTACGTAAAAAGGGATGTTTTACTTCTGGAAACAGGGGAGAAGGAGAAGACTTTGGCAAACCAAATCTTAGAGAACCTTTCCAACTTGCCTCGTAGGTATTCCAGGTACTGCTGCTGTTGACTTGAGCTGTATTTGGCACAATTTGGAGTACATGGCTTGTACGTGGCGCCCTGGGGAGAATGCAAGTAGTGATACCAACTATACGTTGCTCTACTGGTTCGTATGAGCTTTTTATTCCTAGCTCAAGTGCTTTAGTGCCGATCTTTAGTTTTACATTACACATTCTGCTTTTCTTCTTTCTGTTGCTTTGAAAGTTCCCAGGGCATTGCACCCAAGTTAGTGTTCAGTCCTGCTGAACAGAAGGTTCCAGAGCCTGCTGTGGCCAAGACTTTTTGGGAAGTCGATATAACTGTTAGGTGAAGCACTGCCTGCTGTCATCCATTTTAATATAACTGCTGTTGCTTTCTGGTTTTTTTTCTAATCTTTTTCTTTCATTCAAAGAGGGAAGAATTAAGAATTAGGCTAGACCAATATATTAATTGCTTTCTTTGCAGTCTGACAAACATCAGCTGTTTAAGCCGGAATCACTCACTAATACACGTCAGCTCATAAACCATTGGGAAATAGCATGAAAGCATTAATAACTCTTAGAAGTAGTTTTGTTTGCATCTCCGATGTCCTAAATAACAGATTCACCTTTAAAGTTATGTAGAACATCTTTTTATCATCATCATCAGCCCGGCTGGCCAGTGGGCTGCCATAAATAGTGTCTTGTTCCAAAGGAGCAGAGTTGTGTGAGTATCTGTACATGCTCTTCTGTGCGTACTTCTGCACCTTGATGGGGCTTGTGAAGTGCCAGATTGCATTAGCTTCTGTAGAAATAGTGAAATTTTGTTTTTGAAGCCCTGTCTTGTGGTTTTAATAATTTTTAGACTTTAAAGCCAAAAACTAAGGAAACACTTTATTTTTAGACTGAAAAATACATTTTCCGCAGTGCAGGTGAGGTGGGGTTTTTTTTGGTTTTGGTTTTCAGAAATGAGTAAACAACTCCCTGAAAAACTATTGCCTAGTTCCGTTCTGTGTTATTCTTTGATCCCTTCCTCTAAACCACTGTCTTTTCATCCAAAGTGGACATAAATATAATGATAGCTGAGAACAAACGAATCCAATCAGTGCGCAGCAATTCCTGCTGAAATGGGGGTGTATGAGGGCAGGTGGATGCATCTGCACTGAGCTGCCTGCTCTGAATGCCTCTGTCCTCATCAGTCCCAGGGGAGGGAGGTGGGAGAGGTGAAATAAAAAAGGGGTCTGTGCTGAAAACAGGACAGAAGGTTTGGCTTCCTGAGCCTAAATATTGAGATGTGAAGTAGGGCATTCCTTTTGTGCTCCTAAATCGGGCTCTGATTTACTCTGTATCATTTTTCAATAAATAAATAAATAATCCATTTTCTTGGGAGGAAAAGCTACTGGTATATTTTCATTGTGGCTTGGGGAACAAAGAGAAGCAAGGAAGAAGATTGTCAGAGCTTTTTGTTACTGGAAGTGAATACTGACATTTTGAAAAGCAAAGGCAAGTAAATAGGTGAAACTCAACGGTGTCAGTCAGGCAAGAGCTGTGGTACTTGAGGCAGAGCTAAAGGAGATTGATCAACCCATTCTATCACTGAAATTCCTTTGACAAGAAGTGGTCCAGATTAGTTTGCTTTCTAAATATTTCTTTTCCTTGAAATTGTTTTCCCATTTGGAAAATGTAAGCCAAAGCTGACAGCAGCTATTATCTTTGATGCTTTGATGTAAAGCAAACCTGCCTCTCTTTCTGCTCCTTGGCACTCTTCACAAAAGTAGTATTCTTTCTAAAGCTTGAGATAAATTAGAGGCTTCTGACTTTGTCCAGCTTCACTTTTCTATATGCTATAGCACAGCTTTAATTCAAGATCAGTCTTTAGAATTTGTAACGCAGACCTAAAAACAAGCCTGCCCCTTGATATCCTTTTCTTAAGTTTGCAAAAATAATTTTATTCCTATAGGTTTGATGGTTTGAGAAACCCGAAGAAGTGTAGCAACTATTCTGTAGACCAAGGAATCTTCAGATGCGTTTTCAATCTTACCTTCCCAAAAATCACCAATACTTATCCAGCTATAAGTATTTTGATTAGAGGTGACTCTGAAGAAATTAGGCCTGTGTGTGCAACTAAAAATCCTACCACTCTTGGTAAGTTTAACACCACATCATAAAAAAATAATTAAAATAAGAAGTTTGGTAGCATATTGCTGTGTTTGGGAAACTTGAACTTCATAAGGTGTGAATGAGACAACATGATTAGATGCTCCCTTCTATTGACCTTTGATTTGAAGTTACATAGACAGAGTTTGTTTTCTGGTGGGTGCGTGTTAGGAGAGGAGGGGTCATTTTCCACTGAGTTCTAGTCTTATGCTTTTGTTGGATTTATTCTTCTTTGACTTCCTGCTGCTAATGTTTTCCTCTTTCTGTTCCTAAACTGGTAAAAATGTAATATTCTGCAATACAGGACTTGAACAATTTTTGTAAGCAGTGAAAAGGACTTCTGAACTAATTATTCCATTTTGCATTTCAGTAAAACCTGCTACACCAAGTCAAGTGACATTGTCAAAGACTAATGATAAAATAGATGTAAAATGGAGTGAATCAGAAACCTTTCCAAAAGGCTGTTTGGTTTATGAAATTAAATGTCGCAATGGTGATTTGGACACCGGTCAGATAATTCCAGTAAGTTTTCATTACTGATTTTTTCCCCCTATGTCTCTATTGTAATTTGTGTTGATATTCACAGTAACTCAAATATTTGCTGTTGAAACGGAGTGGTTAACATGCTACATGTGAATGGGTTGAGTGCACTAGCTGGAAGTGTTGTGTGAACATAAGATTTTTCTCTCATACAGTAGGTTTTTGTGAGTAATACCTGTAATCAAAATTCATGCAAGTCTTCTGAATGTTTCCCATCATTTGTTAGAGCAAAGCAGTAATGTGTAAGAACTGTATGTACTTCTTTATCAGACTGAAGTACCAGGAAATGCCCCGTGGTGCCTGTGCCTGTTTGCTGCTCAGGGATACGGGCTTTGGTGTGTTGGCGTTGGAGTTTCCTGTCATGGGCAGATGGGAACCTTGCTCAAAAGTGGTGGGACCTGATCAGTGTAATGAAAAATCAATTGCTGGTGCACACAAGAACAGTGTCAGGCAGAAAAGTGAATAAAAAGACTGAGGATGGAGGGGAAGAAAGGAAGAATGAGGTGTGCACTCTTAAATACACTGATTTTAATGTATGTGTAAAAGCATTAAGTCCAGTGTCTGGATGTACTCATGCCTGTATTTGCATAGCCAAACTGCCTGTACTGTTTGATCAGAACAGTAAACAGCATGATAAATTTCACAGTAAGTGGCACAGTCTTCTCTTGTGGAGTGTATGCAGTTGTTTATTCTAGCCCAAACTCGAGTGATATCAATGTTCCTCAGGAAACTGGCATTTTGGATCAAAAATAAGTGAAGTTCGATCCAATCTAGTGTGTGTGCCTCGCTGTAGAGGCACCACAGAACATTTGGTGTGGCCAGAGTTAGGTCAGCATTGCTGCCCTGAGGGAGGGGAAGGCTGTGTAAATCATAGATGTTTCTCCGAAGAGACAAGGGGGGGGGGGGGGGGGGAAGGT
>JAWWEU010000138.1:8970776-9133300 GCA_035583155.1 Acropternis orthonyx
CCCCCCCCCCCCCCCCCCCCCACGGTTCTGAAAGGCACTGTTCCAGGCACTGAGTTTTAGTTTAATCATTGATGCCAAATGCTGCATGATAGATGTAGCAGTGAATGAGATTAAATCTTAGCTTTGGAATCTCTGTTTAGGCAGTCTGTGCTAGTTAAGTGCCACTTTGTCCTTTTTTAAATGAGGTTCAATAGCCATAAAAAGATCTATCAGAACATTCAGAATACATTAGCTGCACAGTGTAAATAGGCTGACTGAGTACATGCTTGAGAATACGTTGGCAATTGAACAGAGCCAATTACCTTCTCTTTTTACCTTAGTCTGAAGAGAATTTTGTGTCAATTTCTGGCATTGATCCCAATAGCAAGTACATCTTCAAAGTGAAGGCAAAGCCAAAGCCTGATTGTTACAGCAGCGAGTTCTACAGTGACTGGAGCGAAGAAAAGAGCATTGGTGAGAGCGGTTGTCCCTGTGTTTGTTGCACTTCATTCTTCATCTGCAAGGAATCCAATACCTTTTGTCTGCTAAATAAATGGGAGTCAGAGATCGTCTTCCTATGTATCTGTTTGATTTTGGATGAAAAGAGGGCAAGAGAGATCTGGTCCTTCAGCAGCACCATCCGTTCCTGCCTGTGCTGCTGTGTTGCTGTCCATGTAGCTGGGCAATGACCCCTTTTCAGTGTGGTCAGTTTTCCAACCCTGTGTCTTGCTGGTTTGCATTTTCTTGCCACATATATCTACATTATAATCCCATTTTTGAAAAATGAGTCTGTCCTTGCCTACAAAAGCATTAGTGTATTTGAAAAAGCATTGAGTCTATGAACAAATTTGAGAATTAACGTCTCTGTTGTCATTATTCCTAAAAAGCCTCTCAGAACATCCCTGAGTTTCTACAATTTTTGTTTTCCAGGTGAGAAGAGGGACTCTACAATCTATTTGGTTCTGATAATCACCATTCCATTAATAGTAGCAGTATCTACAATAATTCTGCTGGTTTATCTAAAAAGGTAAATAACAGTCTCCCTGCATTTGCTGCTGTCTTTGTCAAGAGTGAAAGTTAGTTAGAATCGGTCTGTGTCAACATTCCCCTTTGCTTCGGGGAGTAAAAATAAGTAAGTGCAGTTACAAGGAGAACGAAGGCTGGCCAGTGATGCTGAAGCTGACTCCACAAATTTTCTTGACTGCACCCAAATAAGACTTTTGAAATGGTGATCTTTGAATTAATATATCTCTCACAAAAATATTTTCTTTTTAATTTTATGAAGGCTGAAGATATTAATTCTTCCACCAATTCCAGACCCTAGAGAAATTCTGAAGCGCATGTTTGGAGAGCAGAATGAGGATTCCCAGGTTAGTAAGAAGCTGTTGGGCCAACTAATCTATTGAACTGGGATCTCTAGGCTTGCAATTTTGTTTTTCCTGCTACCTATATCTATCTTATAACTGTATATAACCAAGTATATGATATGAAGATTAAGTATTTACAATAGTAGGAGTTGTTCAGAAACAATTGCCTAAAACAGAAATATTTTCCCCTTTGCATATACTTTTCTAGTTACATTAGTAGAATTCCATTATTCTCTTGTTTCAGACTGCTAGTCCCTTAAATGTGTTTCAAGTTGGTTTTCTTTAGGTGGAGGTTTTCTGATTGTCAGGATTCTTCTGCCGTGTGGGTTTTTGGTTTGAGGTTGGTTGGTTTGTTTTTGCATCTCCATTAAACGACTTCTGCTGAACATTCATGTCTTTTTCTGCTAATTGCTCATATTTATGTTGCTGAATGAAGCTATTTGTGTGACTTCCAGAAACCTTTATTTTTAGCACTCTCACGTTTATCATAGTCAGTTAACTTCAAAGTAAACCAGGATATTCAGCTTCTTGTTGGCAAAAGAACAAAACTAGCTATAGCTGCTTCAAGCTTTCATTGTTGAAAGACTTGCTGCGGTGCCTTATTTCGGGAAGAAGACTGATAATGGAAACTTATTTCCAAATAAATCAATCTCAGTAGTTGTTTATAAAAATCCTAGGGGAAGTACACTGACAAGCCCTAATTTATCAGTGTATGTTGTTCTCAAAGTTGGGGCTCCTGGCCATGAGGGCTGTGACTGTGGTCGCTGCTACACTTTGCTGTGCTTTGCCAAGTGCAGAGTGTCTCTGTGTGCTCGGTGAAAACCCTGTGTGCATCCTCACTTCTCCATCCTCCTGCCTGAGCTTCACCTGTTAGCTGTAGTTGGAAACACTGTCCAGGTGGGGACCAACCTTCAGTTCCCCCTCTCCAGAGAGCTCAAAATTCTTCTCTCAACAAGGCCTAAGCCAGTGTCTCAAAAAAGCACAGTTTGTTACCAAGCTGCCTTGACTTCTTCATCATAATATGGGGGTATATGTTGTGGAACAGAGGTCTCTCTTATTAGTCTGAAAAAACAACACTCACTACGAGAAAGTACTGTTACAAATGTTGTTTCTCTCTTTCAGAGCTCTGCAAAGGATGATTCCATGAATGCCCACGACAGGTTAATTATAGAAGAAGAAATTCATTCCTTAATTTTAACAGAAACTTCAGAGAGCGCTAATTCTGAAAATGAAAACAGATAAACTCTGCTTTATTGGTGAAAGAGGAGGAAACTCATTCCTGCTCCAGGTGACAGTGTGGATGTGAAGACGCCTATGAGACATTCAGCAGCTTTCACCTCACTGAGACCTTCTCTGATGCACAGAAGATGCATCGCTCTGTGGCTGTTCGTCCACTTGATCATCTAAGATCACTCAAGATGAGCATGTACATAAATCCTGTCACTGCCATTGCAGTGCTCTGGCTTCAGCCAGCTCTGCCCTGTTACTTGTCACTTGCACTTGCGGTTGTGGCTCCTCACGGGAGACTGTCAGTGTGGTTTTTTGGAGCAAGCACTGTGGCTTCTCTGAAGTATTTGGCTCTGCTTTGCAGTATGTGAGATAAGGCTTAATGTACAGTAGGTGGCTCACTGGTGCTCCTGCATGGAGCTGCTGCCAGGTGGGATCCCAGGCCATGGACATTTTGTGGATGGCCCCTTGTGTGTGCCTGGGCTGGGCACTTTCCAGAGGACACTTACGGACTGATCTTGTGCTTCTGGTTGATGAGCATCAGCTGTGTTCTGGTCAAATCCCCTAAAAGAGGGTGTTTTTTTCCTTTGAAAATGTGTATGAAAAGCCTCTCTGCTTTCCAGCTCTTATTCAGAATATTCATAGAAAAGGCTCAGTTTTTTAGCCTTTCAGTGGCCTCTCCTCAGATGCTTTGCCTTCATGGACTTCTTGGGTTAATTATACTTTGTTTAAAATGATAGACTTTTTTACTTGTGCTGTGCAGGGGCAGGTAACTGTGTTGAGTCTCACCAGACTGTGATTCTACTTTGGCCATATTGGCCTAGAAACACGTGATTTTTTTGAAGCTAAGTCATCCTGAGTCTGTCTAGCAAAATTACCAGGATGGATGCATGAGTCAAAAGAGCTGTGGTCAAACTGTTGATGACAATGTTGGCCTGTTTTCTAAGGGATATGTTTTATTGTCTCTGTAGTTGTGAGACTGTGACGTGAGCTTCCCCTAGAGGAGCTTGGAAATATGAAACAAGGTGCTGATTGGACTTCTTGGAACTGCAGCAGCTTGATGACTTTTTTTTTTTTTTTTAATGTCATTAATTGTTTTGCTCATTTTTTAATGGTTTTGTTCTGAGGGTGCTTTACCCAGCAAAGCTCAACAGATGTTTTCTGGCACAACTGTGACGTTTCTCTGCTCTGAATTCCAAGCATTAGTTTCCACCCTGTGCTGCAAGGGCGGCAACAGCAGTACCTTAATTGTGCTGGAGGAAGAAAGTAATGTAATGGGCAGAAAGGGATCCATGGAAGCCCTTTATAGTTAGTGTTCAGAATTTCTTGCTCCTTCCAACTAAATGCAGACATGTTAGTTGCTGATATAGTCAGTGTTAGCAGACTGGGAAGAGATCTGGTAAGTTTTCTAGGAACAAACTCTACAGCCACTAACCTTTTAAAGTTCATCCCTGTCCTCAAACTCCATTCAATCAAAAATCTGAAATGAAATGCTACATTATTAGAACATATTGTTCTGTGAAAAGTAGAACAAGCCCCACTCGCTTTTTAGCTACAAATATACATTCCTTTACCCACTTATGTATTCCCTCCTTCTGAAAAATCCAGTGCTTTCCCCAGTCTGCACCGAGCCTGTTAAATACACAGTTTATTTCACATCTCTTACCTGCCATTTGTTGGTAGTGATAGAAAGGGGAGAAGAAATTTAGCAGACCATATTAGCACATAGCTTTTACTTACAATCAGGCTAAAAAAACCCTGACATTATAAAAATTGATAAATGAGACAAAGTGAGAATAAAGCCTCAGGGATTTCAGTGAGATAAAACTCAGGTTATGAAAAGTCAGTTAACAGCACTATGTGAAATTTGAGGTAAAGAAATAGCATGGGGGGAAGAGTAATTAAATACCTGTGCCAACTTAGTTCCTTCTGCCCTGCAGCTTTTATATTATAGTGATAAAAATATTTTTTCAATCTACCTCATCTAGAATGTTGCTTATCACAGTCCACTAGACAAACAAATGTATGATTTCAGTAGAAGTAAGCATAACAGTGTAATGTAAAGTTTTGTGGCTTTCAGTATAGCCCTGCAGGAAAATCAGTAATTTACCCTAAATCCTTTTGACTTTTGTGCTGGTGTTTATGGTAAAACCGAAGTTTATTTGTTTTTTGAAAAATCCAAACCAACAAAAAAACCCAAAACAAATTCATAAAGCCAGAGGATTGGAAAAAGACCCAAAAACAGATGGAAGGTGTTAGACCAAAAGGAAGGCTTAAATACAAAGGATGGTTTGGATTGCTATATAGAAAGGTTTTGGATAACTCTCCTGAATAACAGTAGTTGACACGGTTCCTAATGGATTAATTTCTTGAGCCTGTGTGCATGTAAAGCAAGTGTCTGAGTATACTTTCATCTTTAACGTGTTTTTTTAAGGTTAGAGGTTTTTTAGCTTGAAATTTCCCATGTTGTGTTATCACTTGTTGGTTCTGCATTGCAGTTACTTGATGTGTAAATTTGTTCAAAGAATTACTATTGAATGTTTTTCAGTATAATATTGTGGCATTTTGTTACTGGGTTGAGAAGATAAACTGAGACGAAAATGATGGCATTTTAATGAGAAACCATGTCCGAGGGTTGCAGAACCCGGAGGAGAAAAACTGAGTTTTGCTTTGCCCTCTCCCCTTTCAAAAGTGAACTTGACCCACACAATCAGAGGGGAATACAATAGCCATGGTTTTTTGGCTGGGATAATGGGACAGAGATGGAGCTGTGCACAAGACTTGGGCTCTCACCCTCTGAGTACTCAAGGCCATGCTACTTTCTGACATTGCCATGATTTTTCAGAATGCTGTAGAGACTTAATAAGCTATCAAACTGGAATTTGACTGAGTGTGCTGCAGCTTCCCAAATGTAGCTCCAATGTTAGTCTTTGCCAGCTGCTGAAGTCATTGAAAATGCCAGGTTGCTAAAGTGCTGAAAGCCATTACTGCCCAGTTGCTTAGACCCAGATGTGTTCAAGTGCCAAAGAAAGACATTAGTGGTGGCTTCTTTGAAAGAGTCAGAGAAAGAATACTTTGTTCCCTTCAGTTTAGTGAGCAGGTCATTGAAAATTAAGACATAACCATGACATTAAAAAGCAGGACTTTGGATTTCTCCCTCCCAGTTCTCCAGTTTTGGTGGTAATAGTGACCAACAATGAATCACTTGCCGTAAAGTGCCGTTTTTCCTATGGTAATACATTCTGTTAAATAATTTTCCTGTATGTGGTGGCCTAGAAAAATGGAACAATTAATTTTTATATTTTTTGCTAATTTTAATTTATTTCAATTAAGGACTGCCATGAAACAGTTTTAAAGGAGACATAGAGGAACACACCAGATTGTAAGCCATGGTGTTTCAGCACTTACTGTGTAGAACTATTCACAGCTTGGGTATTTCCACTCACTGGAAAGTATTCAGTGAACTTACTTTTGAGTTGGAACTTCAAATACTCAGAATTTCCTCTGGAAGGAAAATGATATTTTTTTGTTTTAAATTAAAAAAAAACAAAACAAAAACGTAGAAAGAAAAAACCTAACAGGGTTTTTCCCTCACCCAAGCAAGAGGAGGAGGTAGGTGAGTGGAAGCCCGGGTACGGTCAGGGCATTGCAGGAACTTCCCTCTGCCGTGGTGAGGCAGCAGCTCAGATCTACAGGTGCAGAAATGAGCACACTGGGGTTGGGAGGAGTAGATCTGTGGGTTAGTTAAGATTCATCGAGATGATTCTCAAGTGCTTCAGTTTTATTCAATATTTGCAAAAAATTTTTAGAGCAAGCCCCATAGGTTGCACTGCCAGCTACAGAAATGCAGCTTCTAAATAATACTGAAAATCCCAATGCAAAGCCAGGTTAAAATCTATTTGGATGAGCTTCCTGCAAGCTGTATTGAGTCATGGTGATAGAGGGGACTTGAGATCAGTTGATGTAACTAAATCCACTCTCACCACAGCAAAGCAATGTGGGTTTGGGTGGGTGGTGCAGGAGACAGATAAACTTTCTCTCGGGTCCGGAAACTCTGCCTCAGGTTTGTAACATCTAAGAGCCTGAAAGCTTGTTGATGACTCTTAACAGGGGTTCTTGGCTTGTTTTTTTCCCCTCTCTTTTTTTTTCCAGTTATGTTAATGAAATTCTTTCTCTTTGCATTGTAAACCTTCTAGAAATATCTTTTCTACAGCTGTTCTCTGATTATTGCAAGTAGTCTTCTGAAGGTAGTAATTCAGTGGCGAAAGTGTAAACCAGCCAGTGTATTAATAGTCTCTGCTCCTTGTTTTGCAATTACTGCAATTATTTTAATGACTCCTGCACAAAGCATTTAAAAAGAGAGACTTTCCAGTTAACCAGTGCTTCCAGTAATCGTACTCTTTGCTTATTACATCAGTTTCCCTTTATTAATTTGGCTCAAACTGCTAAAATGGACTTGTCTAAGTGCATGAGGAGATTGAAAGCTTATTGAGATTTTGTTAAGCTCAAGCACTGTCACTTTTTGGAACCCAAGCAGAATTTACAAAGCTAGGTCAAAAGTTAAGGGCAGCTTGAACAAGGAGTTAAGCTAATGCTTTAGAAGAAGAGCTGGCCCTACATCTGCTGTGCTAAAAAAAAAAAAAAGGGAAAAAACCCAAATAAATGTGTGCTCTATGTTAGGAAGAAAATGGTGTGTGCAATGGGCAGCCTTTCCTATTGAAATTGAAATTGCTATCAGCAATTTCTGTCCCAGTTGTCTATTCTGAAACATTTAAGGCACTTAGCAATGTCATTGCTGCTTCTTAAACCAGATTTCCTGTAGCAATAGAAACAAAATCCACTGACTTTTTGTTTAATTGCAATTAGCTTGTTTTAGCTGTTGGAGCCTTTCTCCCTGCTGCACTTCAAAGCCTTTTAGCCTCACTAGTTTCGTTTCTTCACACAAAATGTCAGTGTGGAAACTTAAAAAATGCCAGCTTGGTGCTCTTAAAAGGTGCTAAACTGCTTAGTCCTTCACATGTCAAAATCAGCTAGAGAGAAAGCTGTTCAGGGTAGGGCTCTACTTTTAATGTCACACCCTATCATGTTCTAAGAGAACATTCAGCTATAGACACTGACAAGAACAAGAAGAATGTGCCTTTACAAACCGTATCTATCTGCTTGTGGATAAGGGGAATAGCCAATGAACCAGTCAGTGAAAGAGAAGGGTTTGGGGCACTTCAGCTAGCCTGGACTAGCCACTTTTTGACTGAGCTTATGCTAAACTTCTCAACTTTTTGGGCTGAGTGAAGGTTATACGTATTAACTTCTATGCCCAGAGTGGGCTTAGAGCTGATTTTTAATGGTCATACTTTGTATGTAACAAGGGGGGGGAACATGCTTGTACATGTTTAGGGGACATTTCAAGAATGTACCTCCCACGTACTGGAGTCAACAGGCAAAAGGAGAGAGCAGGATGTGGCTGGGAAGTTAGGATAAAAGTGAGGCTGTGCCCCCCATCAAGTGGAGAAAGCTTTCTTTGGGCATTGTTTCAATGACCTTTCTCCTGTTAGCTGGATAAAGCTATCAAAAAAGATAAACGCTCTATCTCCTTTGTGGACACTAACCTCTAGTGACGTGAATTTTCCTTACAACACCCTTGAGTACATTGGCAGGTACTAAGGCAGAGCTGTCAGTTGACATTTTTCCACAGCTCACTTTCATAGTGCTTTTCTTGTGTGCAAGACTTTGTGACTTGTTTTCCTAGGAGACAGAAAAAGCTGACAACATACCAGGCAGGGAAAAGGGCATCTTCCTTTCTGTGGGACTTTAAGTGCTGTGGTTGAGCTTGGTTTGGAGCAAAAATCGTGTTTCCAAATCCTTGGAAACACTGGGTTGTTTTGTTAGGTGTATAATACTAATTCTTTTGTTTATGAGCTGTATGTAAAGCGGTATTGACCATCTGTTTATTAAAGCTTAGGTAAGGACAGGAAGATTTGTCAGGGGACCCCCTGTTGTGTTTTCTCCTTGATTCAAAAACTCCCCCATAAACTGACAGGAATTGATTTTGCTGCAAATTAAGTTGCTTTCCCCTCTGTCCTCCCCTAACCAGGGAACATCATGGTTCAGCAGCTGGTTTGCACTCTGATCACACTGCCCTGAGTTCTGTCCCTGCTCTTTTCTGCTTTGGGGAGAAAAAAGAATGCCTTAATCTTTCAGTCTCATCTCCTAAATTACGTTTTCTAAATCATTAATTGTTCCTGTTGGTCTTCTATAGAGCTGAGAGTGTTGCTGTCTAAGCCAGGCTGCATCATCCCCAGACCAACAGAACAATTACCTTATTTGTCTCGCCATCCTCTTTCCCCAGCTTCATCCAGAACTCGTGGCTGCTTTCTGTGGCAGCAGCCTGTTGTATAGCCTGCTTCTCCTCTGTTTGTGGCTATGATTTCTGATCCTTTTAGTAATACTGCTACCCTGTCAGCCACTCCTTACTGCAAAATTGCTTTCTCCTGCCTAAGAGAAATGCTGTTGACAGTTTTATTGGATTGCATTTTTGTCATTTGTGTTGCTGTGCCATTTGGAAAACTGCTGCAATTTTTTATACTCTAATTGTGTCCCTAAACATCCTTCTAAACCACTCCTCTTTGGGTATAATCCACAGAGGGTCATCTTTCAGATGATCAAATTGTTTAAAATGCTGAATAAAGCTGCTCATCTGACACATTCCTGCAAAGCAGCAGCATTTGCTGTCCTGCGGGGTGGTCAAGTGCTCTTTAAGAGGGCTTTTTTTTCAGATAGCTGCATATCCATCTCAGTGATTAACTTGTATTTCCTCAAACTGATTAGAAGGATGTTGCCTCATAGGTTAGGCCTATCAAAAAGGGAAACATGACTGGTTTGGCACAAGCTGTTCTTGATGGTTGGTAAAAATGTAATGAAGGAAAAAAAATTGTTTACTTTAGTCCAGAGTTACTCTAGGGAGAAAAGTTGGATAAAGGGACAAATAATTTCTTGGATTCTTCCTTCCTGAGGACAACATGATGGTTGTCCTTCCGTTTTTAAAGATTTCTCCTGTTTTCTACAGACCTCAAAGAAAAGTGTCCAAATTTCAGGTTGCATCAAGTGTTTAGATCATTACATGCTGTGGGATTAATAAGGCCCTGCCCACCTGAGGGCATCCACTCAGCTGACTGTTCTTCAGCCTGTTTGTCTGAATGTATTTGCTCTGGTTATAGATAATTTTTCTTCCATTTTAATCTTTACAAAAAGGGTTAACCGCAACAAGGTTCACTGGAGCTTGGTCTGATCTTTCCTGTCTGCTCTTGAGCCTGCACTTCATCTGCCTTCAGCCTGTAAGGTATCCCAAGACTCTCTTCCAGCCTGTTTTGTCCTCTCTTCATCAGGACTTTGTTTAGCCCGGTGCTTTCATGCCCTCAGCCATGTCACAAACTGTGGTTCAGGGCCCCAGTCGCAGTGGGCTGACAGCTCCCAGGGCAGAGAGAGGGCATGCTTGGGGCAAATGAAAGTCATCAGCACTCACCGAGATAGTGACCACAGATTACAACACAGACAGAACAGGCTTTATTGTTAACTGCCTGCCCAGACTTTTCCTTTGTCCTCATTTCTCTACCAAATATGGTACAAGTGTGTGGTGGGGTTGCAGGGAGGCAAAGCCCTGCCTGGGTGCTTGTCAACCCATTTCTGACATGCAACTTTCCCCTGCCCAGAGTGCTCTCAAAGGTGGCTCAATTGTCACTCCTAAATAGTTCGCTGCCTTGTTTTCTTTACGCACCATGTGTTTTTGCACACTCAGGAGTGGCAATTTTAGAACAGTTCAAAAAATATGTGCATAATGCCCATTTTTCTCTGTTGCTCTGCTCTTGTAGTAGAACAAAAATGGGACATGTACTATAAGAAACAGCAGCCAGAGGGTTCAGGGCTCTGTTGTGCTGACAAGATTAAGTAGTAAGGTATTTTCAACGTGCTGTTGCAAATTTCATGATGCTGGTCTTTAAAGGGTCCAAATTGCACCTGTAACCTCTTATTTTATTTGTAAGTCGGGAAGTTGTATAGCAACTTCTTCTTAATGTGCATGGGTTTTGTAGTGTTTGTTTTATTGACAGACTTCCAGAGCTGTGAGTAGACACCCCAGCTGAGCGGCCCATGTGGATTTGTGGATGTTAGTAACACTGTTACTGTTAGTAATTTCTCACCAGGAAGTGGAAGCAGCCAAGGAAGGCAAGGAGACCCTGGCACAGCAGTACAGGGTGTGTTTGCTGCCGGGGAGTGGCAGCTTCGGCAGCGCCTGCTCAGGGATCCACCGAGCTCAGCCCATGCTCCCCTGGGCTCCCAGGTGGCCACCAAAGGCGTGTCCCGGCATTCCATGTCCCGGTGGGATGAGCTGGTGAGTGACCTGGGCCAGTGGGAGAAACTGGGGCGGGTGGAAGAAGCTGCCACAGTGCCTCGAAGGGCAGTGAGCGTGGGGTCAGCAGAGCGGCTGGGGTGCAACACCTACCAGGGAAACAAGCCCTAAGCCAAAGGTTTCCACTGAAGTACAGACAGCTCAAGGAATTAGCTACATATATGTGTGCTATGTACTAAAACAGACTCCTTTCAGATTCATTCTGTCATCTGCACTCCTAGGTTCAGCTTGTTCTGGTTTATAATGAACTGATTTCAATACTGATTTATACCAGCGCAACAGATGTGGAATAGTCTAAACTGAACACAGAAGGAAACTACCTCCGTCAGCCCATTTTCACATTTTAGCTTGCTTCCAAGATTTTCACTGAGATGTTTGAATAACGACCATATAACTCTCCATTTCTGGCTGTAGGCTGTATAGATTATTTTTCTGGATTCAGTCAGTGTTGCATTCCCTAACAATTAGTGGTATCACTTCTTGTTTTCTTATATTAGAACAGAAAAGTGAAAACCTTACCAGTGTCAGAACTCCCTCCTCCACAATGAAAATAAAGGACAAGCTGTAAAGTTGTCATAGACCTTTTTCCTCTTTTTCTGAAGTCATGCTACACATAGTGTTGAAAGCCAAAGGAAGCTGCAATTGGTGGCACGCATTTTGATAGAAGCTTGGCCATCTCCACATGACCACGGAGAAGACTCTTGGAAAACTGAAACAACTTTCAAGACGTGAAAAGAAAAGGGAAAGACACAATCCAGGATGTTTACATATATTAATTTATTTATATTCTTTACTTTTCAGTGTTGCACTAGTTCTAAATCACATTAATTCAGAATTGCTGTTACCTTTACACAATCTATGACTTAGCAACTTTTATACACTCAAAAGTACCATTAGCTACATACTGTCTGCCTGCCTCTGAAATTAATGCTGGAAACATAAGAAACATGCAAATATAACATTTTAGAGTATAGTTCTTTGGTTGGGTACAAATTCTGCAGTTAGGGGCTGTGCTCCCATAGTATTTTACCCTCAGCAGTGGCAATACACAGCAGCAAGAAAGGCGATTCCTGTGACATTCTGCAGGACTAGAGATTCCATATATTGGCTTATATGGCAAAACTAACATGTTTTGACAGACTCAGGATCAAAACCACTTTGGTTTTATAACTGTGTCAATAAACACCAAGTGAAATAAAAAACAGCAAGAGGTTTCTTTGCAGAGAGGACCTTTGCTCCAGCGTGACAGTGCTGGTTTGGCAGGGAGGAGGGAGACAGGCAGAGTGGTGGAACCACACAGTAACACTGCAGCACTTCCACTGAAATGTATTAAGTTCAGTGTTACTCATGGGGATGATGATCCAGAGTAGTAAAATTCCAAGTCTACTACAGGCATTGGATATTCTCCAGCTACACCCAGAAAGCCTGTGCTTCTAACATTGGCACTCCATTCTGCAAGAGTATCTCTCCTTCACAGCTTTTGCCATGAAAAATTTCAAACCACCCTCGTGTAAAATAAAATTATATCCTTTAATGTTTTAAGCACATTATCTATATTCCACACCATTCTGATATTCTTTTAGAGTTAGGAAGTCCTAACATATAGGATGAAATGATTAATGCTATGTGTTAAAAGTATAGTAAGTGCAATGCCACAAACAGCCTTTGCTGCATTTCTATGGCATGAGACTGATGGAGGTGTGGCTGGAACAACTCAACAGGGTGGCTCTGTGACAATTTAGCCACATCAGTACTTTTGTACAAGGACAATTCCTTAAAAAATTGCTTTGAGAAATAATGGTTTCATTAAAATTAGACTTCGACTTGAAGTATATCTAAATAAAAAACACTGGCTGACACAGTCAGCATGGCTCAGTTTGGAACATGAAGTGCTGGTGCGACTTTCACTCCAGAGCAATGGTCTCTCATCTTCACATACCCAGCAGCAGCAACACAATTACACAAATAACACTGCAAACAACACCCTGCTCTTCTAGGGCTGGTATGTTTTCATTTTGCCTTCTATGGGTATGAATGGACAAACATTACTCTAGAATTAATACTAAGGATCCATACAAAATAGACACATAGAATACATAGTCACAGTTACATTCAAGTCCCTGTGCAATTTAAGTTAATATTCTCCTTAATACATTTTTTAAATGTAAACCACACTAGAATGAGAGAATAATTTTATCCATTTCATTATTTTTTTAAATGAAGTTGCCTGTGAACTTTTATACAACAAAATCAGTTACGTTTCTCCTTCAAATATACCATTAACTGAAGACAGGGCACAGACTTTAAGTACTTGAGGGGAACTCCACTGTCCCCAGGGCAGACAAGTGAGCTACTAGTTGAAAGTGATAATCCCCAGTCACTAACAGGCTGCTAAATTGTGCCTAGAAGTTTTCCACAAAGTAATACATCTGTTCCTATAAATTAACTGTGGGCTTTAGCCAATAATGGTACAATTTCATTGACAAGCCTCCATAATACAATAATTTCTTCTCAAAGAATTGAATGAGCATTTCAAATGGACAAGTAGTCAACTTGCAATAAACTCCTGCTAGAGAATAATTTCCAGTTCTGGATGAGACTTGAAGATGTTTAACAAGGGAAGAAAAAGTGCTACTTGATTCTGAACTCAGCAGGAGCCAGCTGCTACTTAGTACACAGGCAAAAAGTTGGCAGAATTTTACAGAGCCTTTTGCTCCTGTGGAAGAAGCAGCTTCTCGTGTACTCAGAATACAGCTATAAATGATGTGACAAACAGTGCATCCTGCCAAGTTTAACACTCCTTAAAAAGTTTTTATCTTGCAAAGCTACAAGCAAGTTTCAGTAAAAAATTTTCTTTTAAAAAACATTTCATTACTATTTTATTAATGAATAAAAAAGTTTGGGTGTTATACTCACTACCCAACACTGTATGTACAAAAGCAGACATATAAAAACACAGGAGCTGCCCTTGCTCAGGCAAAAAGAACTGAAAGTAGTTTCTTGGATCATGGTACTAAAGGCACCATGGTATTTAATCCCTTTCACACACAGGTAAGCTTTCAAGCCTAAAGAGCAATTAGGCTGCCTCTAGTAGCTTTTACTCAAGAAGATCACTACAGAACATAACAATTCTAATCCTCAAAATTATCCTAATTCAAAGACTAAATTTATATCATAGCCAGTTAATTCTTTTGCAAACATTGCCTTAAATATTAGGAAAGCTTGCCTGTCTTCACCCTGATATATACATTCCCTGTGTATGTATGTGCACAGGCAGAGAGAGCTGACAATCATACTTTTAGTTCTTGGTATCCTGCTAAATGATAAGCTCACCCTATTGCCTTCTTGAACATAAGTGAATGAGACATTGTCAGGTCTGTTTCAAGACTGAAAAATAAAGGCAACAATCGTCCTTCCCAGTTACATGGATGACTATTACAACTGCCCTAAGAATCATGACTTTATGTTTGTTTGCTAGTTCTAGAAAAGTGCAATGTGTAGAGGGTGTGTTCAAGTTACAAAAATTTTATTTCCCTCCTCCTGAACAATATAAATTTGAAAAATAAGTTATTAAATTACACTGGATCCAGCACACCTGGTTCCTCTGTCTTGTAGATTTTGCTCAGAAAAACTTCCACCTTGTCATCACCCAAGTGACAGATGTCCAAGATGCAGATAACATGTTTGCCATCAAGATCCTTTGCTGCTTTTACAATTTCATCTAGAAGTTAAGAAAAGGTGGTTTAAAAGGTATTTACTGTATACTGTGTATACAGTAAAGACGTATACTGAATTGTTTTCCACACAGTAATGTGTATGTTTAACCTTCTTTCACTGAAAGATTTTACTAGTAAATTCAATCACTAGAAATTATAGCGTCAGAATTAGATATGGAGAAGCTGATATATGGATTACTTAACCATTAGTGATTCTCATATTGCACAGTATTATTGAAAGAAAAGAAATGTTGTATTTAAATAAAATCAGGTTTGCATATTCTATACAAATATGCAGGAGAACATGATGTTTATCAAGCACTTTGCAGTATGATACAGATCAATAAGTTTCATCATATCTGTTGTGATGTGCCAGTAATCAGAAACATCTGAAGGAAAGTAATTCAATAGCAGGCAAATACCTCAGCATATAGGCACTGTAGATTGTGTTAAGGCAGCTATTCAAAGTGTCATCACAGAAATGAACTGACTGTTTGACATTCCATTCTATTTCAAAGCACACATTGACTTCTATCTATACCAGTATAATTTTGCATCAACAAATAACTGCCAACACTATCTAGGTCACTTAGGAGTTTGTGGTTTGGGTATTTAAATACTGTTTTCAGAGTATGAGAACAGCTCCAGTAAAAACTTCCTTTAAAGTTCAGTATTGCATCTGTTTACTACAGGTGGTGACACAGAATTCACGTCTTTTTCACTGAAGAGCTGAACAATGCCTGACCTACACCAGAGATTTCTAGAGAGAATTAACTCTTACACTGAAAAATAAAACAAGAAATGATAAATGAATAATGTCAGTGAAAGCCAGTCTCACCTGAAAGAGGAAACATGTCATGAAGCCTTTCATTGCTAGGGGCCTTCTGCTGCCGTGCAGGGATGCAGCTCATACAAGACAACAATGTGTCATTTTGAATATCTTCCAGTTGAAATAAGTGGGGATCTTCAGGGCAAAACAGCGGAAGAAATGCAACATCTATTGCTACATCGTGGTTTATACCTGTTGAAGGAAAATATTTAAGTTAGCAGAAAACTTCATGTTCAGCCCACTAGAAACTTCATGCACCATTTTTTTTTAAAACACACTATTGCACTGATATTTATTTACATGGTCTTTCTCCATTAATTAAAAACTAATGTTTAAATATATGTTTATATATTTATACACAAGCACATTCAAATTGACCAACTCAATAAAGCTGAAAAGAAGCATTTACAGCTGTGCTTTTCAGACCACTAACTCATTTCTGATGAATACCTCTCCAGTAGGAAAGTCAGCTGAGAAGTGCACCTGATTATGTCAGACTGGTTGAACTCATGAACAGGACCTACTTCTAAGTGAAATAATCAACAGCTGAAGGACTACACACATTCTTCAAATGACACATATAAACCTATATGCAAAACTGAAATGATATGAAAAATGATACTAGAAACAAAATATTCAGTCAATTTCACTGAAGGGCATTTTTAATGAGAATTACATTTCTAGTAAAAAAATTACTGTAAATGAGGACTCTTAACAAAAATGTAAAACATCGATAGTTTTTATACTCAGAATCCACTGATTAATTACTTAGAGAAATCCGTTCGGTTTCTGATGAAATTACACACTTATGCTGCTCTTGCTTAAACTTTTTTGCAAGACAAGCCACTTACCCAGAACTGTCACTTCGTAATACCCAAGGCCACCAGCACTTTTAAACTGATTGGTATTTTTATTCGTTCTGGTTTCTTTGGGCTGGTACACTGCTGCATGAAGGTTGTACTTTTGCATAAGTAAGTCTTTGTGCACATAATCAAATTTACTTGGGATGCTTTCTGGGTAAATCTTGCTGTGATGCAAATATTGCATTAACTTGTCTTTCACTTGTGCCCACAGGTCACTCTGCCAGGAATCACAAGTTCTTCCAGTCTCTTCAGTTTCAGGTATATCACTCATTCTGTCTCGGTCTGTTGTAAGCACAGGAAATATTTAGTTGCTTATAGGCTTATATAATTGTATCACTTCTCTGGTAGGTGATACATAATTTTCATTAGAACAATTCCATTATGAAGACATGGAACAATGTTGAAAACACAACACAAGGAATTAAACTAGGGTTGGAGCGTGAGTAAATTTGTAACCTTAGAGGCCAGACTTGTAATAAAAATCCTTATTTCACCAAATGAAGAGCATCATCATAGCTTGTTTTTGGAGAACACATAACTTGTTTAATGAACAGCCAGAAACCATAAAAACTCATAAAATGAGTACAAGTGAATTGTAGGATTATTTACATAGGAAAAGAGGTTATCTTACAGGACAGATGGCAATCTTTCACTCCTTTGTACCTCTTGCAAAAAACAGTATCTGAAGAAAATGAAATTCCAGTGAGTGAACCTTATCCCAATACTGTTCCTGCCCCTCCAAGATATTTCAACATTTAAAAAAATAGTAATTCATTTTGGTTTGGTTATCTCTATCGTCTCTTTTTGTATATCTACACAATGACTATTCAGAAATGTTATTTTTGTGCAGGCTCCTATGAAATGGAGCTGCTAATAGACAGAAGTGTCACCACTAAGACATAATTATAAAAGGAGGGAGGAGAAAATTTTCATGTTCCCATAAATAGCCTCTAAAAGCAGCTAAGGGCAAGTTCCCTTGTGGTATTTAAAGAAGAGAAGCTCTGTCTGGGACCACTGTAACACTATGAGGCTTAGTAAACTAGAGTAATACTTTTCCATTTTTATTATGAACAGCTACCTGTACAAAATTTTCCTCTATTTGAAAGCTCCCTTATCATCTCTGTAATTTCTATTGCTTTAAAGCAGCACAATGGAATAGATTACTGTCAACAGGCTACAAAGACAACCTATCGTGGTCATTACTAAATTAAGATGAACTGCTGCATCGCAAAAATAAAAGGACTACTATACACATGAAAGTAAATTGGCAGATGTTAATGTTGGGACAGATGCTAATAAGAGATCAACTTTTAGAGAAAATTACAGGACTCAGTATATTCAGTCAGCTTTGAAAAGAGGAAAGTATGTCAAAATACTTGCAGTAAACTTTCAGTGAAAAACAGAACAAGTTGCACATAATGAGAACTGACAAATTTTTCATCCAAAAATAGATACCAAGAAACTAACTGCATGGAACATGAGTTTATTTTTCAATTGCAGAGGAAGAAAGAAAAAATTAATATCAACTTAAAAAAAATAAATCCTTACACCAAACATTATTCTTACTACTGGCTTGTACATTTCACCCGTTTCCTTCCCATATCTTGTATTAGTCTTTTTAACCAGGTGCTCCCACAGCTTTGGGGCTCCCTTCCCAGAGAGGGACAATTTTAGCCCATGCAGATCATTATAGCAATAAAACTGCCAAGAGCAAATGTGAGGTCTTATGCTATTAAGTGTTTCTGAGGTACAAAAGTAACTTAAAGTTTGTATAAAGATACACTGAGAATTTATTGCCCATACTGGGAAACAGTCCAACTCCGTCCTTCCAGCCATCCCTTAGAACACATCAGGGACAACTGTGCAGAATGACACTGATGATACAGTGCATACAGTGGGCTCCCCAGAGGCTGATGCAGCCAGATGTACAGAACTGTCTTAACAAACAAAGGTTATAAGGATATCTTTGTTGCCTGTTTTGGATCTGAAGAAAAGAGTTTGTCTTAAAACCTCCTAAAGTTAATATAACAACTATTTGCAACATACCTGTGCAGTCCTGCAAACCATGTGATACAGCCTGTCCATTTTTATCTTGCACAACATCTCCATGTTGATATTCATCCAAGCTATAAAAGGAAAGTTATAGTGTGGGTATGTAGATCTATGTATGTATTTCTAAAACCTTTTTAATCTCAAAAACTATGCAGCAAAAGTTCAAACCTTGACAGATTTCAAGTGCTAAATCATACAAGCTCGAATGAATCTAATATTGCCACTTGACACAACGAGACCTACTCTGCTCAGGAAATCTGCTTTGCAGAGCTCAGGGCAAGCCCTGCCGGGTTCCCGGGCTTTGCGAGGTGGATGGGGAAGGATTTTACACTCCAAGCCCGGTGTCTGCTGCCCTCTCCCGGGCACCTGCAGTGTATACCACGTGTGACAGGGCTCGGCATCACCGGGCACCTGAAAACCCTCTGAAAAACAACGTGCACAGCGTGCTGCTGCACTTTCCTATCATCACCCAGCAGCAGCCAAAAACAAAGCACGAATAGAGCCGTGTCATCACTCCAGAATCCGAAATGATACTTTCCTGCGGACATACTGCCCTGTTGTAATGAACCATTTGATAAGGCAAACTAGATTTTTGTTATACTTTCTTTTTTATAACCATAAAGTCTTGGATTAATGGTAAGAAATTATTCTTTATGAATCCCTAAAGAATTACCTAGGATATTAAGAAGGAGAAAAATATAACAGATACTCTGCAACCAAACACGATAAAATAAACTCTTAGGCCCATTTATTCCTTTTTAATTTGATCCATTCCTCTTACTATAATGTAACTCACCACAGTGTCTGAACAAATTTAGGGAAAGGACTATCTTGATTATCTTGCATCACAAACAACTGCAACACGGGTAAGACTTTGTTAAGGTACCATTAACATTCCAAACTACTAAAGTAGTTACTAATAAAAGATTGTAACTGCAAATACACAGGGACAATAAACAAACAGTGAAAAAGTAATCAAAGATGAACATGCTGTTCAGTGGCACAGTCTGTATTTCATAAGGCTTTACAGGGTTTATTTCAAATTTTCCTATTTCATGCTAGAGTATATCTTGACAATTTCATGTCAGTGTTTCACAACAAACAGAAAAATATCTAAAATAGTATCTAGTGAAAAGACAAAAGGAAATATACTGTGGGTTTTGTGTATGAAAGTACATTTTATGAAATGCATTAACATCATAGATATCATCACTGAAATGACCTTGTGATCTCCAGCTCTAGGCATGGAATAATCCTCACTCAAGCAGCAAAAATTATGCAATTACTGCCCACAAAATGAATTTTCACTTTCGAGATTCGGACTTCTCAACAAGAGACATGAAACCTCAACAGAGTCTTATGAAAGTCAGACATGTGCCAGCTCCCCTCTTCATTAAAGCAGAGGATTAAACCAAGTCATCGTGCTGACAAGTGGGTATTATGGAAATTACTTTTTTTTCTTTCAAAATGGGCTAGTTTTGGAAGTGAATAGGCCTGATTTGGAGCTAGTAGAGCCTCTGAATAATAGGAAAATAACTTGTCATGACTTTTCCCCACTTCTTTCACAGATCTGTAGCTGGGATGATTTCTCCTACCTGCCTGACATGTTACTCCTACCTACAGGACAGCTTTGTGGTGAATGTGAGTACAGCCTAACTTGAGCCAGGCTTGTAAGGGAAATCTGCTTGTCTATACACACAGTCTATTTGCCAGCCAGTACATCTACAAGGCACCTGATATAACCCAAATCCTTCCATTTACTGCAGTATGTTCTGGCTGTTGCACACTAAACAGCCACATTCCTAATTTGCCCCTGCCAGCTTCAGAACTTTTGCCATGCCAAATTTGTTGTTCTCAGCCTGCACTGTGCAGGCCCCCCTTTTCACAGATGCCCACTTGCAAAAAAAGGCCTTCATACACTATTTCCAGATACACTGGTATTCATCTTTTCAGTCATTTTTACTTTAAAAGTATTGTCATCGAAAATAACATCCATCAAAACAGTTGGCAGATCAATACTTTTAGAAAATATTGGGAAAAATAAGCATATCTTGTGCTTCACACATACCTCCTAAACACTGGGACTGTGATAACTAAGATGGAGAATCTTTACACCTTGAAGTTATGCTGAAATAATGCAATGAATTAAAGTGCCTCAAAAAACCCAAACCAAAACACTCCACTCACTGATATAACGGGTAAAACTTATTTTATAGACTGGTTTGAAATCAACTTAACTGTCCTGACACCATTATGGTAAACACATCTACCACAGAAAGTAACAGAGAAACCAAACAGCCTTCTATGATAACTGGACAAGTCTACATAAACTGATTGTTGGTATCTACCGATTTCTTCCTGAAAAATTCTAATTTATGTGAAAAAGGGCTCCAAAGGATACATCACATTCTGGGAAACTTTCAGGCATGCAAACTTCAAGCTGAATTTCATCATATTACAGAATTTCCATCCCTAGCTCTCATCAGAGGGGAGGGAAAAGGAGAAAAGGGTTTAGGATACATAAACATTCAGAAGTGAAACAGCAAGAATAGAAGCATTCAAGGACATTACTTTCAAGCAGTGTGGAGTGGGAGCACATAGTACACCAGCAACTCTGTGGTAACATGCTAAACTTACAAACATTAAAATGCTGCGAATACTACTGTGGGTTTTTTTCCACTTCCACACAAAAATAAGAGTTTCTGAAATTCCCAGTCTTTTCTCATTCATAATCACTGCATTCACTATAAATTAAACTAAAAGCACCATTACGTGGAAGATCTTTACTAGCAAGGATATAAGTATCAACAGTAATATTAAATTAACCAGTCTCCTTTTTCTTTCTGAAACCCTTAATAAGAGGTAAGTTACCTCAGAAATGCAGGAACTGAGGCTGTCAATAAAAAAGTCCCAATTTAAGTTTTTTACTGCTAAAAAAACCCCCAAAACTTAAAAATGCAACCACATGCTGAAAGTTACAGACAAAAAAAACTTGATGCAGAAGAGTCTACACTAGAATATGTACTTCAAAATATATCTCTGCTGTTGGACTAGATGATCCTTGTGGGTCCCTTCCAACTCAGAATATTCTGTGAAATCTGTGAAGTTTGTTAAAACTACTGTTGTTATTTCATTAACATTTTAAAATACTTCAGTGAGAGCTGACGTTCTGTTGCATCTAAGCAACACAACAGAAAACAATGCAATTTCAAGGTAAGTCAGCCAACTTTCTATTTTTCTTTTGCAATTTGGAGAATTCAGCACAACTTCATAGTTAGTTACAGAAATACACAAGTTACCTTTTAATTATATAGAGTGAAACAGCTTTCCATAATCCAACACAGACTTTCTCCTCCTTTAGCTGGTGCTCTAGCACTAATGGCACAGAGTGGACACACAGGTAGCAAAGAGAGTAGCAGATTGAGAAAAGCAGAGAACAAAGTAAACATGCCTTAACTTTTTGCTTCACCTACAAGAAATGGGGAGAAAACATTCCACCCACCCCTCCACCCCCAAGAAAAAATTCCTCAACAAGCAAAAGAAAACAGGATTCCTCAGAGTCCAGAAAACCTGCTGATTTTCCTATGGATTTGCACCACAAGTTCCTGCACCACCTGCAGAAATGTGACCTTAAAGCCAGATGATGCTTTTAATGAACCAGCTGCAAAGACAGGCAACCATTTCCCCTAGAAAATGCAGTAGAAACCCAGAGGACTAGGAAACAACAGACACATGGCCTCAAAAGAGCCTTGTTTATCCCACAGAAAAATCTTTTGCAAATTAGCTTTCAATAAATGTTTGTCAAGAAAATGGGCATGCTTTGTAGGGGGGTTATACTTGCAGAATGGTCAACAACTGCTGATCAACTCCCTCATTAGCATTGTTGCTCTAACCCTAGCACCATGATTCTTTGTTTTAGGGTGGAAGGAAGAGATGCTGGAAGTAAACTGAAAAGGCAACTGAGCTGTGAAGCATACTCATGACACAAACCCAAATCGCCATAGCCAAAATACACACACATCCTAAGTTACTGACAAAGTTGTTTAACAACACACTCAAAATTATGTTTCAAAATTGTCCAGTATATTAGAAATAGAATCAGTGCAGAGAAGTGAACAGAAAAGTAGTATTAAACTCCACCCTGATCTGTTCTTTCATTTCACTTCCACACAGATTTTTGACCCGTGAAATTTTCACTTCAAGTATCTTTGTTTCACCATTGCAATTATACACATTAATTAACTTCACATGACTTACCCAAATTTTCTTCTTGCAGACCGTGTGAAATAGGGGCAAGATGATACAGGAATAGCAGATGTACTTCCCCTTAAAGTAGGAAATTCACCATTATTTTACAGTATTTATTTAAATGGAAATACACAAATCAAAGAACATTCATGTTTTCTTTCAGGCAGAACCAAACTAAGACACTCAAACACTGGAATTTTGCATGCAGAACAGAATCCACTAACAAGTCTGCTGTAATGCTGCCAAGACATAACTTCTATTCACTAGGGTTTTCTTAATCTTAAATTTTCATTCAAGCCCGATTATATTTCATCTCATTTTTCCTCAAAGTTCTCTACATAACCAACCTCTTCACACATTAGGACTTATGGATGTGAAAAGTCAAGAAGAAAACTATACCCTTTACAAGATGAGAAACAATGAAAAAAAAAGTAGATGCAACCGGCCTGACTTCTGCAACATTCCATGTGTCAATGTATGCACCAGACTTTCAAGAGGAAGTATGGGTATACTAGATTTTACACAAATGTTGCAAGAAAGGGCAATCTTATACAAGCAGTTACTTTACTCTTGAATCTAATATAGTTGTATCAGACAAATTACTTTGTCTTATTTCATTTCCTTATACTGGCCTGATATTCTTTGTCTATGTCTGACTAGAAGGGATACAATTGGATGAAATCCCAGCAGAAGCAGAGCCAGAGTACTATGAGTTATTCTGAGCCTTTAGGTTAGCACACGACCACCACCTACTTGCCTTTCTGACAGCAAGTTAAAGGTACATGCAGTACATCCCATTACTAAGAAAAAAAGAAAGCTGTGTTTGAAATTAAGGAACAGGAATACCTGATTCTGCTCTTTCAGTGAAGAAATCTTATTTCCTCACACCACGAGCTGTTTGTTCCATGGCTATGTCACTAAACTACATATGGTTCAAGTATTAACTACTTTTATTTCAAATCCGTGAGCTTAACAACAAAGTAGTATAAATACTAATCAGAAGAAAACACTGCAAACCTGCTTTAATCAATCCTTCATTAGCATGAACAGTGTAATTGTCGTCACCTGATGCCAGGAAGAGTAAGTAAGTCCATTTTAAAGCTTAAACTATATATGCTTTTAAAGTTTTCTTATATAATTTCTATGGCCTGGGCTTTGAACTAATTTCTGTAAACACTTGTTATAGAAGATCCACTACATATGGAGAGAGCTTACTGTTCTGCATCTCTATTTAATCTGCGTGGTATCTTTCTCCTGACTGAACTCTCCTCTGAGAGCAGAGCTTGGTGCTGATGTTGGTTCCCAGAAGAGCAATGTGGCCCCATAAAAGACTTAACTTCTTCATTTTGAAGGTTGGTGTTTTTCCCCTTGTCAACAGAGTCTTCTTTGGAAACAGGAGAAATTTCAAGAGACTGAGAAGTATCTTTCTGCAACAAGAGTTAATGGTTTAAGATTTTCAATGCACTTAAAGCTATTGCTTCCAATTCAAAAACCTGCAAGTTTTAAAGGAACAGAAAAATTTACCCTACTTTCTGAAAGTCACCTTTTATCTAGCAAAAATTATCTTTGACTCAATAAGATAAATTCTGTCTTGAAAGTGACTGTGAGCATGTTTCAGTAGTTACATCTCCCATATTCTACTTTACATTACGTTATCCAGCCAAACCAGTAACATCTAAACAGTTAGAAGTTTTACAGAGGACTGTCAGAATACTTTCAGAAAAGCACTGAATCATTGCTTTTTAAAATTTTACTCTCAAAAAGCAAATTAAGTTAATCAAGAGACAATGTAATTAGGTTCTGAACTCAAATGCAAAACTCTCCATTCTAATTACAATCACAGCTACTGAAGTGCTATAGCATTAACTCTCACACACTGTACCTGAGCAAGTTCCACGCCTGAAACTTCTTCAGCTGTGTTGCTACAGCTGATGTATCTTATGGCACTAATTATTCCCTGAACAGCAATGCGCTTGTGTTCTCTGTAGTGCAAGTCTTCAATCTCTTTCCCTGTTTCACCTATAGGTTTCAAAACTGATTCAACTGCAAAAAAGAAATTTTCAGCAAGTTTTAAAGAAATAGAATACCAAAATCTCTGAATGCAGGACTAAAAAGAGTTTTCTAATAAATATTAAATAGATTTAAGTTTTTGAAGATTTTTAAATTTGTTGTCCACATCACATGGAAAAAAAATTTCAACAATAAACCCTTTTAGCTTACGAGCATGTGTTGGTATGCATTATCAGGTATCACAATTTATATTTCAGGTGGAATTTCTAATTCACTGTTGTCTTCAGAATAACAATTTTTAATACTGATTTAGCAGAATATTCAGAGTAAAACTTCTGGGCATATCTGTAGCTCATGTAAGCTTCCACAGTTCTCCTGCAGCTAATGGTGCCATGATACTTTCTGTAAGATGACTGTTCAGTCTATGACACAAGGGAGTCTTTCTTGAAGTAAGCCTGAACTGAAAAAGGGCACAAATCTTACAGATATTTGATGTATGGTACCTTTATTGCTTTTACAATAATCCGAAAAGTTCTCTGGAGGTCGTGGAAAGGGATAATAGCCACCAATGACAGTTTTCTTTATTTGCTCAGCTTCACTTTGCGATTTCGTCCATTGAATGAAGTCTTTCACTTTGGTATCCTTGGTGTATGGCTGGCCCTTGTGCCACCCTTTTGAAAGGAAAATAATCAGGTAACAAAACCAAAGCAGGTTACTGTAATCTGTTCTTGAAACTCCCCTGAACACTACATAAAGAAAACAAATTATGAAAATCTTGACTAGAGAGTACAAAAGATGTCTTTGCAAAACAACTACCAAAAAAAGCTACTAGAATACTTTCTGACAGGAGCATACAAAACAATAAAATAATCAGAAATTGTTTTATTAGCAGGAAAGAGCAGGTAACTCTTCTCCATAGGGTTCAGCAAAGATTGTTACTGACAGGTAATTGGCAAAGTATGTATTCATTCCTGGCTGGTTTAAAACTAAGACATAGATTAAATATCAATTTTATCAAGTAAATTGTAATCTGAGCAGGTATCTATATCCAGCCTGTTAATTAAGATAGATCTTATGCAATGGTTTGCAATCTCCAGCTGTAGTTCTTATTTAGGACCCAAACAGATGTGCAAAATGAACTAAAGCTAGGATGGGGGAAAGCTTAAGTGTTTAATGGGAAAACTAAGCACAAATTATACTGAAGGAAAGCAAAGCAAAAAAAAAAATCAATTTCACAAAAGCTTTACTTAGGAGTAAATTAAATCATTAGGAATCTATGAACAAAATTACTAGCTTATTTTGCTAGTCCAATTTAGGACAACTATACTCTTTTTTTTTTTTTAATTAAAAAATACCCTTTCCAAAGAAATAAGATGAGAACTACACAAAACTAGAACTAGTTTACGTTACCTGTAATGAATATTTGACTTTCATTTGAAGTAGTAAGGTAAACTGTGCTGGAAGGATTCTCAGAGAGGTCCCGGACTACTCTCATCTGTGTACACACCAAGTATGTCACTGGAGAAGAAAAAACACCTTCATTTTTTTCCCCGCATAGTTCACTGATTTCAGAATATCAAGACTGACACACACTGGATTATTTTTTAGTGCTCTGAACTAGACAATTTAGTTTTTGACCCTACAAATGCTTCAGCATGTTTTGAGTCTCCATTAGAGATTACAATATGGAGATGTAATTAAATATTCAATTTAATTTCAGCATACATACTAGAACTACAAATGAGACACTTCATCGGGTAGGATATCAGTGAAACAAACAGTACGAATATGGGTATGTATGGCTGTGTTTTCTCAAGGATAAAAAGCATAAAATCACGAGAAATCATGACATGTCACTGCAAAACTTCTGAATAGAGTACAAACTCACTCTTTTGTTAATATCTCAGTTAAACACTGGAATGTCATTCTTTGCCATTTCCCCAGAACACTCAAGATGAATGCAGCCATAATCTTAACAGGGTTGTGCAGCTGGTCCTGCATCATATAATATAAAAAATGCATGTGACACCAACCAACCAGTGTTAAAAGAAGGATGAGTGCTTGGAGGAGAAGAGAAAGAAGGCAAGAAGAAATACTTAAAGCTCTGTTAAAATCCTTAATTGAGTATTCCCCAGTTTGAAATTTATTCTTCTTAGCTCAGGTGCAGTAACTAATACAGCTGGATGATGACTGCTCTTGGGACCAAAAAACATTGATTCAAAGAAATTAAGCTCTTCCATGTTCGCCTCTCCCTTCATTCAATCCTCTTAAATTATTCCTGTCCGTAAAACCACCAGATATTTACAGGACAAAAGGAGTAATAGATTTGACCAGCTGCTGTCTTTCATTGCCTCTGATGCAAGAGGTGTTGCCCCAGATGCTTGACCGAAGTTTCTGTCTGAAATTAATGAAATCAGATGAGCCCCAGATGCTCATCTAGTGGTTTACACTGACAGACTGCAGTATGATAAAGGATTTCAAATATTTAAACTGATTTTTAGGTTTTAATTTCTGATCAGCTATTTTCTTTCTGCAGAGATAAACCTCAAAAAGAGGCATTTTTTTATTCAGTGGCAATTAATACTCAGAATTTGAAATTAGCAATGAACTATAAAAACTCTATAAGTAATTATTAGTAAGTATTATAGAGAGATGAATACTTGGGTGAATACGCTCAAACACATCTGGCTGAGAAGTTGCAAACAATTCCAGTATGAATGGTTGGTCTGAGGTCCCATCAATGGCATGTGCCCAACGATAGAGCCAGAAGTCTTCACAATGTTCTGTATAAAAAAATATTAAGAAAAACATATAAGCATTTATTCATAAAGTTAAAAATCATTTATTAAATTCTGAAAATCATATTCATAGAAAAACCTCTTTTTCTGGCTCGTTCAGCCCTTCCTACAAATGTCACAAGACCAATAACATCACAGGAATAATTGTGTGGTAAGTCATCCAGTTCTGACCTACAACCAAAACAGAAGAAAAATGTGGGTAAGCTTTCTCGGAAACTTTGCAAAAAACATTTCCAATTAACATTCATTGTAACGTAGCGTAATTTAAGTTCCAGCTCGATAACCAACAAAACTCTGTGTTACCTTGTGATAAACCGATATTTAACTTCAGGTAATCCCCACTCTGGCTTAACCATTTCTTCTGGAATAATACTTATTTTAGTAGGAGGATTTCGAACATTAAGGCTAATTTCTGACAAAGAAAAAAAAAAGTCAGTAACATTTAAGGCATGAATACAAATCATCATCCTCATTATTATTACTGATGATGACAGTAATAACAATAATATCCATAAAGAAGCCAGGATAAAGCTTCTTAAGTGTTCCAACCTTGTCACATTTTGTGAAATTATTAATCAATTCCTGTGACTTTAGGTTTTCATCAAAATAAAGTAAGGCATGCAGGTACAGAATTCAACAAAGCAATTTTATAATCTGAGTAATACTAAACTTTCCAATTCCCTACATGAGCAACCAGTCCAATCCAGCTGGATATTTTAACAGCAATTAATACTACAATACCGATTAGATACAAAGTACTTTCTACACTATCTTTATTGTCAAATGCCAGTAAGGTCTAAAATTGATCTGCAGACAGTGAACTAAAACAGAATGAGCAGATGAGAACTTCTGTACCTCATACCAGTTCAAGTAATTATTAATATGATATAAATACACCACGGCCATGGATGAAAACAATAGGTTTTCTCATGTCTATTCTACAGCACCTGAAAATTTTCATTTATTAATCAGACTGTTTAAGATGCTGAACTACAAATATGGTGGAGCATTGGGGCACACAAGGGGTTCTGCAAGCAGATGAAAAAATACAGGAAGAATGGCATCACCATCCAGACTGTACCAGGTGGTACTCTGTGGTCTCAAAGCAAGACAAATCACGCTGGTATGAAAAAGAGAGATTTTTATGAAGTTTCTACAAGATGCTTGGGTTTGGGTAAGGGATTATTCAAATAGCATACCCATGAAAGTAATTAAATAGGTATAAATGATGAATGCAATAGTTTATATATCTGGCCCCTCACTGTAGCAGTGCAACATTAGGAACGTGCTGTACTTTGAACTCAGACCCTCTACTTAGGAATATTCTTTTGGCTGCTCCGTTATAGAAATGTATTTGGAGGACAACTGTGGTTTTGAATATGGTGTTTTGAGACAGTATCTCAGAGAAAATCCCCCAAACCAAAACTTGCCCATGCATCAAAACTACTTATCAGTTGCTTCATAATTTTGAGATTAGATCAAAGTCTGTATACTCAACTCAGGACTATACCCTGAGATGAGTAAGGAGATAAGGTCAGTCCAGGCTTTTGTCAGTGCTACACAAATTCAGTGATCTGTGAAATGTACACATTCCCTGGCAGTGGAATTCAAGGTGGTGGTACCAACTATTTGAGATCCAAAGGTTTCAGGTCCTGAAACAGCACCTCTCTGAATGTCATACAATGCTGCAGCTGCAAAGAGAGGCAAGCAATGCAGAACTCATTTCACAGCAGTGTGGGAATATGCCAGAAGCAGGCTACCTTGCAAGGCCTCTTAGATTGGAAAAGCCCTTTCCCTCGTGGACTTGTTAACTCTCCAGGTACGTTGTACAAGGTTTACAAGTGGAAGGTTGTAAGGAAACACTGGGTAGTTGGGATTTGATGGAATTATAAATTGGAAATAAATTATGAAAAAGGTAAAAAAGAAAACTTAAGCAAACTCAGTGTAATTGAAATTTGAAATATTGCCCCATATTGGGTATATACAGAGATATTTAGTGAGGTATTATAATTCACTTGATCTGAGCACACAACTGAACCCCCCATGCACAAGAAGTTGCATCAAATCAATTTTATAACCATTCTAAAAATTTTGCTGGATATTATATTCTCTTTAGACTCTCTTCTTACAGGAAATTTATCATAAGATCCATCAGTGCATAGTATTATGGAAGTTCATATTAAGACAAAATTCTCAGCTTTGTGCTACCAACTGACATTCTGTACATACATTACTACGAATCCAAGATTTGCAATTTCTGCAGTTTATCTGCAGTCTGAAAATACAGCATGACACTTTACTATGGACTGACTTTTAATTCTTCTATTACATATCTATTACCATTTACAGCCCAGTGGTCTAATGATCGTTTTGATCTCTCTGTTGACATTTCACCCCCAATAACGCATACAGAAATCAAGATTACTGTGAATGAGGCCACTAAAATGCAGATATTTTCCCATAGAGAAAGTCACCTCAGCTGGCATATTTTATTCTGTCCCCTTTCCATGGAAAGGTTTTGTAGCAATTATAATTGTTTTCAGGGTTGGCTTGTAATTGTCATCACCTTCTCTGACAAACTTCCATGCCTGACTAAACATTTCTCTCTCCTGCCAACTCATCAAAAATACTTAAACATTAAGATCTTGTTTTAATGCAAATATATATCAGGCAGAGAATACACTGCTTCTAGCAGTGAAAATATTGTTTATTTTTATGCACTGTAGCAACTGTATTAGGAAACTGTCATTTTCAATAGGTTATACATACATCATCCTTCACTAACACGCTTATTTGCTTGAATCAAGGAAGTTATTTGAATTTTCTGAATGCTGGCTCTCATTTTGTTCTGAGTATAAAAGCACAAGAAGGGAAAGAATTCATGTTCAGTGAAGTATGAGAGAAAAACCCCCAAAGTTGACAACACCCAGTTTGAAAAGGCCATTACTGTCATATTGCACTACTTGTATTTCTGTAGTATAGCTCCTTTGAGTATCTAAGACACTAAACAACTGCAAGTAAGAAAATGCTTTTTTATAGCCAAGGAATATTCTTCATAGACACACTCCCACGGTGATGCTCTTTCAGCACACGGCAGTCATCAATGCAACTTTTTATTCAGTGGAGGTGTGCAGATACTCTGGGCCTTGGGAACAGACACTAAAATCTAAAGGCAGATGAGGTGATAACGTGCTTCAGCAGCCTGGAAGAAGGTGTGAGCAGTGCACAAACAATACTTGTGTTATTCATGAGGAAGTAGAATCAGATTAAAATTCAGTACCAGAGACTTTTTATAATACCAGTTCCTGATATCAGGGATTAGATTTTTATTTATTTATTTTTAAAATAAATGTTGTAAACAACTGTGGCAGTAAACTTTGTAGACATGATCCAAATATAAACAAGGAACAGTAAGAGCACAGACATTAAGACACCTTTCAGAGGTGGATCCACCCTTATCAATTAGTCTCAGCAATTGACATTGTCTGTTTTATTTCTATGAAGAACTAATTTTCCACAGCTGTTTCTCACGGATTCAAAATAGGTTTCTGTAATACTTTACCAATTGTAGCAAATCTCTTCATCTGTGAATCCCCTGGGGTTGGCTGTGTTTTAAACGGGTAACTGTCTTTGATTGCGTACTTTTCGAGCAGAAGGACTGTGCCAACCTTCATACTGTTATACCATTCAGGGCACAGTGAACTCCACAAAACCATTGACATCATGCCTGAACCATCAGCAACTTCAAAGTAAGCCTAAGGAAAAAAGAGATAATATATATTCATCTTTTATTTATCATCATTCTGGTATTTGTTTATTTTGGGTAATGAACCAGCTACTTGACTCATGAACAATTCCTCTGATGATTACAAATGGATATAGAGTATGTTCCAGAACTTGTACTGAATACTGGAGTGGAAAAAAAAAATCCCCATTTTCCACAAAGAATTCTTCCACAACTACCTCAGCCGAAACTCTAATCTTCCCAGTGCCCAGTAAGGGTAAGATGATGCCACTCTGTGGCTTTTGGAGGAGGCTGGGGAAATCCCATCCACAAGAAACAATAAGGAAAAGATTCTTCTTTATCACAAAGAATGCCGTATTGAGAATAACGTTTCAAAATATCCATGAGGGAAAAATGTATTTTGGAAGCTGAGAAGTTACAGGACTGTTTACTAAACATTCTTGACCAAAACACTACAAGTATATTGTATATACACTTGTCCGATAAACACACAAATCTGATTTTCCAGCAAAAAAAATATGCAGAGAACAATCTGCTTTGCAAAACACTATGTTTTCATTGATGTTTTTCTCACTACAAAGATTTCTACATTTTTTTTAAACTGGGCAAACATTGAATTCATAACTGAGTAGATCACTGAGCAGTTAAAAGGATTTTTAAACAGTCTCAGAATGATCTTAAAATGTAGCAATCCACTGAAAAAAATCTCAAGTAAAATATATTAGGAAAGTCACTAAGAATTTTACAATAAAATAATCTAGCTGGAAGTCACCAGATGAGAGAATCAGGGGCTAGAAATTGCTAAAATATACTGCCTTCCCCCCTCCCCCTCCCCCCCAAGACACACTAGCTCCAACTTCCAAAGCACAGAGACCAGAAACATTTCGGCTATTAAACTACTAAAACCTCCAGATGTCTGTTTTTCTTCACAAAAAACTCAACTGAACTATAGTAACTGAAACACATCCACCAAAGTTTGCCCATATGACCACTAAATGCAGTATTTCCTACTCTAAAGGACTCAGCATTTTTATAAAGGCAGCTAATTTTTTTATATTTTTCAATATAAAATAGCTACAACATAAGTCTTAACTTTATGTGCTTATTATATGGGGAAAATTAGTTTCAAATATTCTACAACTATTTGAGTGTTAACCTATGTATCTATCCCTCTTTACCTGATAAGGCATATCCATTGTTTTCTCTGGTTTTCCATAGTACCTTAGTCTAGATTTGTGCAGGATTCTCACAAGAAGTGGATGGAAGTGCACTCCACTTCTCCATGTCATTTCCAGGTGACCAAGTTTAGTCAGCTTGGCGACTAAGGTTAAAGGGGGTAAAAAAAAAAGAAAAAAGAGACAAGAAAAGGGCATTCATGATTGAACATTTAAGTTTTCAGGAGTAAATTGCACAGAGCAGGATGTCACATGTATTTTCTTAATGTTTCCAACATCTAAAAAGGCTCATTTGCTGACACTATTCACCATTAAATTCCGTTAGGAACTATCTGCATGCAGAATCATTTTGCTTTGTATTTTTTGAATTGAAAGACACTGATGACACATGTAAAATGACAAAAAAAGTCTTGTCACGTGACCAGAAGAGCTACTACATAAAACATAGGGATTAGCCTACACAGGCATCACACTTGTGCAGTAGTCCCACTTCATACACCTCCCTCCTCACCAGGCTTTGTGGAATGGCCCAAGCCCCTCAACACCGACCACATTTTGCGTGGCAGCTGCTGGGTCTGAGCATCCTGTCCCCCAGACCAGACATGAGACCACTACCAGAGTGGGTGTTTCTGACACCTCAAAGCACGGGGTGCAAGCACTGCAGCTACACGTGTTCAGTCAATGTTTTGCAGAGTTAAACTCCTCTCAAAGTAACACAGAATCACAGAATGGGTTGGGTTGGAAAGAACCATCTAGTTCCAAGCCCCTGCCACGGGCTGGCACACCTTCCACTAGACAAGGTTGCTCCAAGCCCTGTCCAAGTTGGTCTTGAATACTCCGAGGGATGAGGAATCCACTGCTTGGCAACTCTGGGCAACCTGTGCCAGTGTCTCACCACCCTCACAGGGAAGTTTTTTCCCCACTGTCAAATGTAACAGGTGAACTGTGATACAGGTGGCCCATTTTGGCAATGCCAAACACATCCAGAGGGCGAGCAGGGAGCCTGCCCCTGCTGCACAAGCAGTCACAGGCTCACAGAACCAACCAGGTTGGCAAAGACCTCTGGGACCATCGAGTCCAACCTACGACCCACCACCACCGTGGCACTGAGTGCCACATCAAGCCTTTCCTGACAAACTTCCAGGGATGGTGACTCCACCACCTCCCCGGGCAGCCCATTCTCGTGTCTGATCATCCTTCCTGTGGAGAAATTTTCCCCGATGTCCAACCTGAACCTGCCCTTAAAGGCTATGTCCCGTTGTTGCCTCATTGCCAATTGCCTGGGAGCAGAGCCCGACTCCCACCAGGCTACACCCTCCTGTCAGGGAGCTGCAGAGAGCCAGAAGGTCTCCCCCTGACTCTCCTCTTCTCCAGCCTAAACACTGCCCAGCTGTTCCTCACAGGATTTGTGCTCCACACCCTTTCCCAGGCCCGCAAACCCCCGCTCCGCTCCAAGGGGGGAGGGGGGGGGCTCCACCCCCGTCCTTCTCCGCAATTACCGTTCACATCCACCTGCGCGGGGGGCCTGTCTGGCACCCACACGTCTCCGTAGGGATCCTCGTTGTTCCAGAGCGGCAGGTAGTGCCTGTTCTCTCCGCGGAGGGGCTGGAGCGGCGGGGCGCGGTCGGGGTGTGTCCCGGCGGTGGCGGTGGCGCCGGCGGCAGCGGTGGCGATGCTGGTGGCGATGGTGTCCCCGTCCCGCTCCAGCCCCTCCAGGCAGAGGAACCCGCGGTTGAGCCGCTTCTCGTCGTAGCGGTAGGAGCAGCGCGTGAGGCGCAGGCGCGCCCCGGCCCGCAGGCGCGCGCGCTGCACCATCCCGTTGAGGCTCGGCGCGAGGTGGCAGCGGTGCCGGAGCGCGCCGTCCGCCAGCGTCACGTCGTACCAGTACTGAGGGGCGGCGGCGGCAGCGGCGGCGGGAGGGGCCGCCTGCGCCAGGTACCGCTCCACCGCCACCACCGTCACCGCCGGCGGCTCCGCGGGCGCCACGCTCAGCCGCGAGGAGCCCCGCACCTCCTCGAACACCTTCTGCAGCCAGGAGGCCCCGCCGCCTTCCGCCGCCCGGCTCTCCTCGGCGCGCTCCGGGGTGGGATCCTGCATGACAGCGTCCTGCCGGGGCGGCGGGGGACCGCGGCGGCGGCGGCGGCGGGTTCCCGCTGTCATGGGCCGAGCCGGGGCGCCGCCGCCATGGCGCGCGGGGCGGGGCCGGTGCGCGCGCGCGCCGCTCAAACCGCCAACGGCCGCGGCGGGGGCGGGGCCGGGACCGGCGGGGCGGGGGGGAACGGGAACGGCAACGGGAATGGGAACTGGGAATGGGACCGGCACCGGGAATGGGAATGGCACCGGGAATGGGGCAGCGGCTGCGCCCGGCTGCCGGGAGGGAGCGGAGCACGGGGAAGCGGCGGGAGGGGCGGCCCCGGGGCTGTGGGCGCTGAGCGGGGCGGAGGGGCCGGGAAGGGGTTCCCGGTACCCCGCGGGTGCTCCCCGGCGGGCGGGGAGCCACCGGTGCTCCGGGGCTGGCCCGCCCGCCGCCCGCCCCCGTCTGCGCCTTGTCCCGGCGCCCCTGAGGGGCTTTGTGCTGCACTTGTTCCTCATGGCGTTTAAGTGGATGCATAATACTCGCCACTGCTTCTGCCTCACCGTCAGCGTGTGCCTGGTTGGGACGGGAGAGGCTCGTGCTAGCTCCCAAGATTGTATTTACCTTTTACATAGACGCAGTGTGTGGGTAAGCGCAATCAACCTGCCACTGGAACAGTCTGTTCAGTCTTTTTGCTTTGTTGTTTCCTTCATGAGAAGAAATTCTTAACAGTGGTCCCTAAGTGTGTGACCTTACGTTGATTCTTGTCCCACTGCAACTATCAAGATCATCCTATTCTTTATTGTATTGTAGAATTACAGAATGGTTTGGGTTGGAAGGGGCCTTAAAGACCATCCGGAACAGGCTGCCCAGAGAGGTTGTGGAGTCTCCTTCTCTGGAGATACTGAAAAGCCACCTGGATATAATCCTGTGCTACCTGCTCTGGGTGATCCCGCAGGGGGGTTGGACTGGATGATCTCTACATGTCCCTTCCCATCCCAGCCATTCCATGGTTAGGCTATAAAGCAGCAGTACAGAGTGAGGAGAAAGAGGTAAAAAGAAAGGCCAGGAAGAGAAGCAGTTTCTAGTCTTATAGTGTCACCAGTCTAGATAGTCCTTGGAAATCCAGAAGACTAAAGTGGGGTCACAGCTTAGGCAGAGCTGCTTCAAGTGCTGGGCCAGAAGGAGCTGTCTCAGTTTACAGCCTGAGAATGCTTATATTCTTAGTCTAATCCCTTTGCCACTGGAGCATTTGCCCTGGGAAAATTGGAAAACCTGTTGCTTGAACCATTTAAAACAGACCAAAAAACTAGACAAAGGGGTATAAATCCCAAGTTTTTTCTGGCCCTTAGACTTTCCTATGAATGGTATGAGTTTATGTATATCATGTCACATGGATTCCTTGGTGAGAAAATTTAAATCAGTCATTTGTCTTGTTTATGTTGAAGCCAAGTATTGAGTAAAACTTCCACATGGTGTCTTTTTTTCCCGCAGTAAACACATGACTTGTTGCATGGACTGATGAAATGGCATTTACCATTTAAAAAAATGAACCTTTTCATTGAGGCTGCACGGAATGTGATTTTGCATCACATACAAGCCTTACCTGGAGAGCTGTGCTGTAGACTTTTCTCAGTTCTTAAATGAACTTACAGGTATAATGAGGAAATCCTTGGACTGGTGCAATCTTACCCCCACTTTTGTCTGTGCTCAAGACATGATTTGCAGAAGAAACTTATTTATACAGAGGTAATTGTTACATGTACACCTGTTGCCAGATTTTTCTGTTATTGTAAGTTGTGGTTTCATTCATGGAAACTGAAGCTGTAGCTTTTGTGGAGCAATAATGGACTGATGTGGACTGAGAGTTAAATACTTTACATTGGATAAATTCATATGCACTGCCGTTTCAGATACCAGACAGTTCTTTTAAGAACTTGCTCTTCTTACCCTCTTTCTCACCAGCAGAAGTCTAGCTTACATACCACTTTCAAAATAGGAACAGGGTAAATCTCTTGCTGATGGCATGTTAACAACGTGTTTTAATGACTGGTTATGTTCGTGAGTTCCTCTAGATGTCACTTCCCTACTACCATAACTGAACAGTGGGACCGATGTGACTCTATTAAAAACTGGAAGTTCAGAAACACTTGGAGAATCAGCAATGACTGGAGATGAGCCATCAGCAGGTGGCTGTATCGAATCACAAAACCAGAGCTTTGTGTTACGTTGAGCCTGTTCCATTGGGGGGTGTAAGCAGCTCATTGAAGACAGTATGATTTTTATATAGCTACAACCAAGCGTGCTAAACCATACCTGTGTTCACCTCTGGTGAATCAACAGACTCAAATTCTCAGAGATAATGAGCAGTAAAGTATCTTGTTTTTGAGGTACAACACATCTTAAGAAAACAGCAGTTAGCCTCTATAGCAATGACAGTGAGGAATGAGCCGTGCTGAGTAGGAGGATGTTATTACATTCTGTTACATGTTACATAAAAATATGTTAGAAACATGAAAGGCACAAAAGAGTAAAAGGTGAGGCTCTAGATTAAACAACTATTAGCTGGTGTGCGAGAACATAAAGCTTACTGTAAAAGTCCTTCACCACAAAGTGGTTTGAGGACAAAAGTGGAAAAGCTTTTCTGATGCATTTCACCATTATCTCCTATGTGCTTTTGTTAAATCTTCCTAGAAAATCACAGGAAGCGGTTAAATAATGCTACAATAACATTTTAGGTGATTACCAGCTGACACTCCCTTGCCGTTTAATCAGCTCTATGCACTTTAAAAGGCAGTTTGAAAAAGTGGTGGGCTATCAGCAGGAAGATCTCTTACAGTTTTGGTGTGTGGAATCTTGATATATTGCACAGGTTTTAGAACCTATAGAAGTCTTTTATATAGACTGCAGGTTTGCTTATGCTTCATTTAACTTAAATACAGCTGTCTAAACATGGAACTGAACTTGCAAGACAGCTTTTATGCTGGTCTTTGGAAAAACAATTTCATTCCAGAGCAATTTGATACCATAAAACAAAGTACTTGTAAAACAAAGCTAAAATTAAAATGCCATTTCATTTGAGCTCCAATAGTAAGAGACAATACCACTATTTAGAATTTTTTTGATATATTTTATAACTTGCATTGTGCATGTAGCTGTATCTTACTGCCTAGCTCTACTATCTGGCAAATAATAGTAAATTAAATAATATATTTTAGTTTTTCCTGCTATGAGACAAAATCCCAAATGCTTTCATTTTGTACTGGCAGCATTTTGTTTGCAAAAGCATGTTGTGACATGAACTCTTTTATCTGTGCCTTTGGGTACAACATGGGTAATACAATTTCTTCAAGGCAATTGTACTGTCAAGTCACAGTAGGCTTGAAGGTTTCAAGGTTTCTTAAGGGGGGACAGTAAATTTGAAGGGTTCTTAGGTTTCTGTCAGGAAGAGAGGAATTCTGTAAGTTCCGTGTTAGTGCCTGCTAATTCATGCCTCCCCTCCTGACTTTTTTTCATCTACCTTGCAGATTCTAAAGAAATAGTTTCTTTCTTATGTTGGATAAAATACTTTTCATTTAAAAAAATAAAGAGAAATATTGCCTCATGCCTCAGTCTTTCCAACTCCCAACTCTGGGATAAATGGCACATTTCCTAATTCTTACTCTTAAATGGTACAGCTACAATGTGCTATCACACCTCATGTCATGTATTGCAATAAACTTTATATGCAGCAATAAAGACTGCATGAGCTTACTTCAGAAAAAGTGACTTGGGCTGACCTGGCATTCAGGCTGACACGTGCTCAAAACCCAGTTCTTGTAGCATCAATGACTGCAAGCTGTCATTTTGCTCTAGTCCCACTGGGAATTTGTGCAAAGAGAAAGGCAGATGCACCGAAATTCACCTGTGAAGCTCCTCAGCAGCACGCGCAGCCCAGCGCTGGCCATCACCCTTACTAGCACTCTGTCGAGGGTGGACTCACACCGTCACCTCAACATTGTTATCCACTGCAAGGAAATACATTCATTTTGTCCCTATAGGCAGATGTAGATGTTTCCCTAAGGATATTGAATGGATTTGGAAAACAGTAACAAAGTTTTCTATGATTTTTACAATAGTTTATATCAATATAGCAGAATCTTTACAAGCACGATACTGTTTTTGATTTTCAGAGAATTTTTATTACTGTTTCAGTTGTACGATTTCAGCATTGGGGAACAATACATAATATACAGTACATGGCTTGCGTTGTTCCCAGGTTTTAAAGTTATGTGTCAAGGTTCAGGCTGCAGGATAGAGTTCACCGTTCCTAACATGAAAGCAGGCACATACATACAGTTCTACATTGCTGCAGTATTAGCACAATCCTGTGTGGCAAATACAACATTAGGAGCACCACCAGCCATTAAGACACTGCATGTACCAAAGGATTACTGGCGTGGATCCTTAACATTCTGTCCTGCTGTTCCTGTAGCATTTGGTCATGTCAAAGTGACATCACGAGAAAAATATATTAAGCAGTTCACTCCTTGGTTTTAAAAGTTAGTGAAAGGGTACAGCGAATGAAACACCTCACAATGTGAAGCTACAAATGCGATATACATTTTGCATAGTTAAATTTATGTCTGGATAAACTCGAATCACTGGATTTTTGTCTTCTTTGACCCTTCTGTTTTGGTTTTTTTGTTGTTGTTTTGGGGATTTTTTTGCCTTTGTACTTTTGCTTCAAGCTGAACAGTTACTCAAAACACTCTCATTCAGTGTCCTCTAGTCACTCCAGGTATCTTTCCATTTCTTTGGTTGCTTTCTTTTCCTTAACACCTCTTAACCTGCAGCAATACGCTGTGCCAGACATCCACTCCCTGCCCTTTGACTACTCCTGTTTATTTTCTTCAGTCTTTCCTTCCTCCTCTTCTTCAGTCACTTCCACTCTCTTCCGTTACTCCTCTCAACATCTCTGGGCTCTTTCTCATCTTCACCCATTCTTACTGTCTCTTGTTAGACAATGCTACAGTCTTCCTGTTGCATCCAGTCGCTATTTGCAGTGCCACTTCTAAACCCTTTAAAAGCATTCACCTCTAAGGGCCTCATTCCTTCTATATTTACACATGGATATAACCCCAAAAATTCCAATGGTTTTACACAGTAAATAGAAGATGAAAATCCAAACCGCTGCTTTGAACTGTAGCTGGAAAGAAGAGAGAGCTAACAGAGGGAAATGGAATGAAAAATTAAAAACCCAGTGTAATAGTGCACATTCCCTCTCTTGAGGTTGTTTGTTTTTCTTCCCTCTTGGTGTGGAACTAAACATCTCCATGGTGTGTCAACTTATTGTCACAATTTTCTGTTAAAATAACCTTAAACAAGTTCAATCACATTTGCTTCTTTAATCTGTTGATATGGGTTGTTGTTTTAAATTTCCCCTGTTCTCTGCTACATTCTTTTCAACTAGTCCCTAGCATCAGAAAAAAAAAACCTCTGCCTTCTACCTGTTGGCACCAGAACAGGTGAGGGAAAATATTCACATGCATCCCCCATAAAACAGAGGCTGCTGAGATAAGCTCACTTTAAAAATATAGGGCAGCCTGGATCACTTGATTGCTTATAGCGTGAACAGTTTTGCAAGCAAGTTTTGCACACCTACTGTGTGCAAAATGAAAGCTGTTCTTCCTTCACAGTCTCTCAGGCTCTCAAGTCAAAAGCAAGTAAGTTGTATTTCTGATTGTCTGCAACTTATGGGGTTTTTTGCCTGTAATTGTAAGTTTCATCTCTGTTTCTGTTACAGGTTTGGGCTTGTTTGGTTTTGTTGGGTTTTTTGTTGTTGTTGTTTGTTTGTTCTGTGAAAGTTGAACTAAACAAACCCAGAGTTCAGTAGCACAGGAAGCCAAGTCAGGTTTTGCTCTTTTGTCCCAGCCTTGACATTGGCAACAGGCAGGAACATTACTACAGCCGGAGCTCCTGTTGTCACACAGCTCTGCCTGAGCACAGTTGCCATTCAGATTTCAAGAATGCACACAAGCTCATTATTTGCATACGTTAGGAACCACATTGAGTGTTTAACTGCAGATATTTTTTAGTATGGCTTTAGGCTTATTTTTATGTTAGTTAAACACTTAAAAGGAAAATACTGCATTAAAAAAACACTACACATTTTGAGATAAGCTAGTGCCTGTGAAAAGTGCGAGGTTAATAACTTTGGAAAGTGCAGTCCTCCACATAGGCAAAAACATAGACAGCAACAGTGCAGACATCTCTGACCTGCCTGCAGCAGTTGAGGTGCCAGCACAGGGAAGGGGGAAAAGGGTGATTAGCCCCTAGTTTGATTCTCTGCTGACATATACAAGGATACAAGTTCTGAGCACTTGTCAGTCACTGCATGACTGCCAACACTAACTGAACCTGTCGTACTGTACAGCACAGCTACCAGTTTGAACAACTTCATTTCTGCCCTCCTTAGTCAACACAGAATCATCATCCTTGAGGTAGACGGCCAGATATTCCAACACACTTTCCCTGCACCTTTCAGTATCAAATATTTCAAGTAAAAAATACCTATTTTCAAACACTGTAGCTAGTGATTTCACTTTAGCCTACAGCATCATCCATATTGTATCACGTCTGGAATGAGCTCTTTTGTATTATATTTGATGCTCTGCATTTTCAAAGCACATCCAAAAATCAGCTGAATAAGGATTGCATTAAATCCTAAAATTTAATCATAGTATATGATTATATATAGCATATATATATATCTCTATAGTTTTATGGCCAAGTTATAAGCCCCTGAGAACAGAGTTTATGCAGAAACACTGGCACCAATAACAATAGTGGACGCAGCTTTGTTTAGATGTAATTAGCATAGAAAGCACCTGGAATTATTTATATTTTCTATTTATAATAGATTAACTCTTTGGATATTTTCATAACTATATTAAGAATACATTTGTTAATCTTAACATCCATTGTGAAAAGATTATATTTACACACAAATACAGGAAGACTTGATGTGAAAGAGCAATAAAGAAGAAAAGAAGGTGCCTGATCCTGTGCCCTTACTTATATACATGGGTAGTGCCTTTAAATCAACTCGTACGAGTGTGGGTCCCAGGTGTGGATAAAAATTACAGGTTCTGGTCCATAATGCTTTATGCATCTATGATTTTGATAAACTAGTACTTTTACAAATACTTTCTACAGTAACTGTGTCTATGGGCTCAGGCATCCAGCCCTGAGAGAAACACAAAGTCTGCATTTGTAAAAACGCCCCAGATGGGCGGCACGTTCAGAAATAGCTTCAGAACGCACTGAAACACACCTGTCCACCCAGCCCAGGGGACGATCCCTCCAGCATCCCCGTCTGCACTGGGACCCACCATCAACAGTTGCTCTTTCACTGATTGTAAGACTCGGACAAGTGAGGCTTGGTGATACAGTAACCACTCGCTTGAAATGCAAAACAAGCCAAACCAATTCAAATAGATTCCAATTGTGTTTTTATATCTACCTACAGATGCTGCTGTCCAAAAATGAGACTTCCGTTCAAGACAACAACATTACATCAGGTGTGAAAATGAAACTGTACACTTTTGAGAGAACAGGAGTTTCTTATATTGGCTGTATTCTTCATTAAAGTCTCCTAATATGATCTTAGTTTGCAACATAATTTAGAAGACAAGCTAAACATGTTTCCAATACTTTGACAGGAAAGTGGAATTCTTTTCAGACTGCAAGAATATAAATTTTGTTAATAATGCCAACATTTCTGTAGGTAAAAAGTGCATATCTGTGTATATTACCTCTAAGAATTTTACAATTTCAAAGAATTTCAGTGTCCTCCTTTTGATGTGCTTTACCAGTTGAATAGTACATTTTGACCAAGAGTCATAAAGTATATTTGACTGCTGCCTCCTGACTGTACAGATGCGAAGAACACCTTGAAGGAGGGAAAAGAAAAAAAATAGGCTACTGTCAGTTTACATTTATGAGAGTATTTTTACTCATATAGGAAATTTAATAGAATTCCACCGTCTGAAATACAAGGATACATGGATATCACAAATCAATTTTAATCCCATGAGAAACTTCTTAAAGTGAAACTCTGCTTGTGGTACAACTGGATTTTTAAAAAAAAAATATGTATTTCTTTTCCTATTTGAAAATACAAAGGAAAATATTTAAAAACGATCTAAACAGTTTGGGGGTCCCAATTTTCTAAATATGACAGTGGGACTAAGAAGGTTTCAGAGAACATTTATCAAATTGCTATATACAAGGAATCATACTTGATTATTCATACTCTGGTGTCTGCAGTTAAGAGTGTTGTGGGTTTTTTTTTCCCCCATGATGGCTGCTCTTAACTGCTTGTAATTTCAGTGGCCCAGGAGAGGCAGTCCTGTAGCTGTGGTGTGGCCAGTTTGTCTGTCTCTATTTGTTATCACCTCTGATAGCAGTGAAGTCTGGGTGGAACAGGAGCTCCAACAGAGCACGTGGTGGGAAAGTGTGGAATACCCATAGTGAGGGTTTTGTGGGAGCAGTGACTGTATTGGATTTAAATGGGAAAGTTAAACTATGGTAAGAAATAACCAGTAACAAAGTTACAAAAATTAACTGGTCCGAGTGTTACAGATATTGCTCATTTTTGCTGAATCACCACACTCTAGTAATCTCTGTACCTTGTCATTTCTTTCACATAGAAATTTTAGCTTCTGTGCTTTCTTGTGCATAAATACTCCTTCCAGATTTCCTGTCTCCACAGACCGTAGTTCAATTGCTTTCTCTCCCCAGCCCATGACCTGATTAGACTGAAGGTAAGCTAAAAGAAAAAAAAAAGAGAAAAAAGAAATTTTACACTATTTAACGGCTGAAAGAATGATTCTTGTCTCATTTATATCAATTATGGATCAGATACATTTCTCTTTGATAACAATATATTCTGAATTATTTGTAAAAAAGCCTTGGGAATAGTAACTAAATTTCAGTTTCTCCTCTCAGACTTATTTGGGACTCTAGACATATATCTTAATTACTACTGTATACCTTAGATTCATGAACAGTTGAAGAAGGAAACCTCTGAAGGGCATCTTGTTTAATCCCCAGCCCCACAGCAAGGTCAAATTAGACAGGGCTACTTGGGACCTTGTCCAGACATGTTTTGATGGGTATTTCACAACCTCTCCAAGACACTGCTGCAATGCATCACCACTTTCAAGGTTAAAAATTTCTTCCTAGTACCTAATAGGATTTTTTCTTGGTGCAACTCTTGTGCCCATTTTTGCCTATCATCCTTTCACTGTCCAAGAAAAGTCTGGATTGTCTTCTCTGTACCCATTAGGTACAGAGACTGCATTCCATCACCATCAGGAAACTGGGTCTGTATTTACTACAAAGGTCAGCTTAGTCTGAAACCTAAATACTTTAGAATTTGTGACTATGGCATGATTGATTTGGTGCCCGTAGCTAGTGTCTTGCCATCACTGGTTACATGCAGTATCTCCAAAACCAAAAGAAAGTACTCCAGCACTGTGGAAGCTTACCATGGTACGTCTTTTAACTCTGGCAATAAGAAACTGGAATAGCAATGAAGGAGTTAACACCACAGATTTCAAATTAGGCACAGTTTCAGTGAAAGCCTCTGATTAGTGCATGTATGGGCTTCCAAGGTAAAATCACATTACTTATGCTCTATTGGTAGTCCATGCTCAGAAACAGTTCTTCTTGCTCAACTATCAACTGTTGTTTCATTAGCCTGAAAATCCTGGTGCTCTGAAATGTAGAGGGAAAGTGTGCATTGCACTGGGTTTAGCTTCCATGGACAGTGCTTGCCTGGCCTACGTTATCAGTGCAAGCAATGTCTGTTTCTCAAAACATTCCATGCTGCTTTAGGTTTTTGTCTAAAAAGTAAGCTTTCAATATAGACTGATACAGGAAGCAACAGCCTGTGATACTGCTAGAAGAAGGACAGCAGAAAAAAAAGGCAATATGCCCTAGTGACTGTATATTTCTAATATTAACTTGGAATCCTTGCTTTATCCTTGTTGTTAGAACAAGTGTATGAAAATCATACCTCCTTGGAAACAGGTGCATTTTGGCTACAATGTTGTGATTTTAGTTTCCTCAAAGTCTATGAATTTCCCCTAAACCTGTGCAGAAGGCTTTCCTTTCAGCTACTCCGCACACTCAAGACTTCCCTGCCACTAGGGCTGAGAGCAAGATAATTCTTTCCCAGTATCCCAGTGATGAGGAAAGAGGAAGAAACCAACCTGTTTTAAAAGCAAAGCAGCAGTAAGCAACTGAGGCTAAGTGGCAAAAGAAGAGGGGTATTTTCTAAAGCTCAAACACAGGAAATCAATACATTTTTAGATCTTTTCAGTTCTTAGGCTGTGTAACAGGGCATCACTGCTGTAGGCTGTGAGGCTGTCATTAACATTTCTGAACCACTGCAGCAGCATCAGGATGAGCCCCAGGGCAGCACCCAGTGAAGTCAGTATCTGAAAAGGTAAGCCCAGACCACACATACAGGGAAGAAGATAAAAATGATACAATACTCAGACTTCCTGCTATTTTTTGTAACTGACACCACATTAACCTTTCAAACCTCCCTTTTGAACACAACAGAGGCAGAGGCACACTACAGTTCTGGTGGGTGGGACAGCAAGGCAGGTGCATGTATATAAACAGCACAGAAGCATTCTGTGGCTACACTATTCAGTATAGGTCATACAGGTCTAACAACAAAGACCTAATCTACTCACAAGTCTCCTGATCTTTTCCACCACATGAAACCTGCACTCCAGGTGTCAGTATGCTGTGTCTGTATCAGCTGTATCTGTGCCTTTGGCAGATTTCAATTTGATAGCTTGCTTTCAGCTCCCAGTAATCACTTCTGCTGCAACCTCTAGGTCATTTGGGATAGAAAGCCTGGATGACTGGACCACCACTGCTGTGTTCAGAAGAGATCTGACCTCCAAGCGATATTACAGTTGGAACATAATAAACCAGATACACCAAGTTCAGCCCTGATGCTCTGCTGGTTGGCCAGCATACTGAGAACTTGTCAACTGACAATGGCAGATTTAAGTACAAGTAACATAAAACCTCAGTCTTGTAGTAGAATCAAAAACTCTTTCTCAAATTTCATTTATGAACAACATGCCAACCAGATGTCCCCATTACACCATTTGCAGGGTTGTTCAGTTATAAGGATTTAACTATACATGGAGATTTATTTGGTGGATAGCAGGCTGTGAATTCAAAGGTCAGCACTGAGTCTTGATAATCTTCCCACGTGGGAGCACTTACTGGTGTTTGATGTGAAGTGAAAGGAGAGCAGATACTCTAGAATAAAGTTGTCCTCTTTTGGAACAATAGCTCCTACACTACAAGCAACTTGGGAATAGTTACTTTAAGTCCACTTTTTACCTCAACAAGCTTTAAATAAAAATGTCCTATGCTTCCACAGCTGGCAATATACACAGCTGTTTATATCACAGATTGTACCACTTTTCAGCAACTCTAAAGAGCCACTTTGCACAGTAGCTAAGCAGAAAGGGCATATACTGACTCAGAATGATGTGCCAATAGCTGCTTAACCTACTGGAACAAGGTTATTCAGAGTTCCCTGAAGCTCTCCTGCTCCACCCATGTTACTGGGTATCTTACCAGACCTACAACTGTGCATGAACTGGGGCTCTTGCTACACTATTTACACCAGCAGTATTCCCTGGACATCAAAGAATATATGCCATAAAGCTAGTATAGCAAAGTGGGCTCAAAATCAGTTTCTTATCATCATGAAAGCATTAGCAATGCTCTAAACTTGTGCAAGACTTGACATTTCCTGTTTACCCTGTGTATTAAGTTGAGTAAAGCCAGGAAGTGACTGTTGCAAAGGAAAATCGTTGAAGGAAATAGAAAGGTGAAAGAAATTACTGAGCCATATTGCATCCATTAACTTCTATGAAGTGTCACTGACATGAGCTAAAGATCTCACTCACACCAGTAGCATATTCACAATCTGAATGAGACAAGTGCACTTGGTTCCACAGAAGCCAGGTAGTGCTACAATCTCACTTTCCTTCTTAATCTTTCCTCTTTAAACTGTTTCCCTTCCAAAGTCCCCTTTCTGATGTCATGTACTGATTTTGGCTCACTGCCCTGTAAGCAGTGACTCCAACTGACCTCCGCCTGAGAGCAGAATCAGGCAAGCTTTTAGCAAAATATCATAAAATTGAGCTTTTCTGATTAGCAGTGCAAAAATAGGGCAGAAAAGGACCTTAATGTACCTTCTCTTCCATCCACATCTCTGTGCCACATTGGTATCACTGGTGACAGTTGTTTGTTTAACCTGACCTTAAAGACTCCAGGGATGGAGACCCCAAAAATTCCCCAGGCATCTGATTCCAGATAAACCAAGAAGTTCAAAATGAAGAAACAAGACACTGACCCACTTTTGTGTGTCTCAGTCAAACTCCATGATATCAAACTCCATTCCAGGGTAGAAGAAAATGTACGCTGCTTTACTGAATTCCTCTTCGGAGATGGTCATTATGTACACAGGTGAAATTCAATGCAAAAAAGCCACTGAATTTTGCTTTTCTGTACAGATTTGTGAAAATTGCTTCAGGCAAGTATAGAGCTGGGCAACACACAGAGAATATCCAGTGATGACTCTGCTGACAGTAGAAGGTATCACCTACTGCTGAGTACAGTGCTATAGAACCCTTTGGCCCTTCAGTCAAACCCAGCATGCTCTATGAAACCACAATATATTAAAGCCTTATTCAATATATATAAAGATTTTATTGGTTTCCCAATCTTCGGGAAAGCATTTTTATTTATTTTTAGGCAAAAGGAGGGAATGCATACATGTTGAGGGTTGGGAATGAAAGTAACTCACAGAGATACCAACAGCATCCTGTGATGTAGCAAAGCTTGTCCCCACCAAAATCAAGCTGAGAGCTCTCCAGTGATGTTGCTGATCACTCATTAGAGACTGATAGCTATTTTGCATGCACTTGTGTCTCTAGCCCATGCTTTAATACTTACTGACCATAGAGCTGAGCACTTTTGGGTGGGAAAACTGAGGAAGATAACTTGTCTCATGCAATTCTGTTAAATAGTTTTATTGCTGTAATTTATGTTACCGGGATAGAAGTGGGTGTTTTTCTTCTGGTAACACCTGTGGAGAACTTTTACTAAATGAGAGAGACTAGAGAGTCAAAATAAAGAAGGAAAAATACCTAAGGCTGAATAAAGTTAGAAATAGACAAATTAAGAAATTGGCCATGGAAGGGTGGTGTTTTCTTGATGAATATTTTGGTTAGAGTGCACTGAGAAAAGGGTTAACATGGGGTTCTCTAACCACTCCAAGCAAGCTAAGAATTGATTTATGACAAAATATTTTTATTATTATTCTAGTTGTGTATGTTTCTATGCATCTCTGCTCCAAAGCTTCTCTGCTCCCTGTTGTTGGTCACTCCTTTGTAATTATTCCAATGGAACTGCTAACCCAACACAGAAATGCATCTGGGGTGGCTGTTTGCTTGTCTGAATGCCTCTTGCTGTTTCCTTGGGAAAGGAGTGTGCAGGAGACCTGACCAACAGCAATCAGTTGGATACAAGCAGGTATGTTCTGTGCATGAGCTGGACAGCAACTCTTTCAAGAACTGGTGAGTATGACAAGCACTGAGTCAGTAATTCAACCACCTTTTGGTTATGCTGCCTGTTTCTCTACATAATGTCCTTTCTGCTAAGGACTTTTACTGGTTCCACACTCTGGGAATATCCAGATTTCTGTCAAATCTCTTTAAGACTGCATACTGTAAATCATTCATTACTCACACAAAAGGGCAAAAGTGCTCTCAAATCTTATTAACTTGATGTTTCTTAAAGCCTTTTTTAATCCTGTTTTATAGAAATAAAATATTACATCTATATTTATATTTAGCCCTACATATGTGAAGTATCTTTCAGATTAAACATAGAATACTTCTACAGTTTTAATTTCCCAAGGGATTTGAGTTTCCTCTCTCTAATTTCTTATTAACAGATTGGTCACAGAGGTCCCAACTTTAAGACTATGAGTAAGTTATATTTAGATTCCCTGCCCTAAATCCATCGATTGTAATACAAACTATTTTTTATTTTTTGTATCAAAATATTCTCGCCAACTACAAAAGTTTTCTTTCAAAATACTTGTTTAAATAAATTAAAAAAATGAGTGAAGGATGACTAGAGAGCACCCTGAGATTAACACAAGACCCTCCTATCTCTGCAACACAGAGTGAAAATTTTGAGATAAGCTCATACAGACTTCAGAACATCTGAAATGGGTCTGGAAATTTCCTCCAGGAAAACAGGATCTTTTAAGAAACTGTCAAGTTGCCTCTAAGCTGGGCCATGCAAATAACAGTTATTCATGCTTCTGTCATGATAGTTAATGTTCTTGTCTGGAGCTAAGAATATAAAAGGATTAAGAAAATTAATAGGAGTTAGTGGGAAAATTATTTTAATAACAGTTAACAGAGGTCCTTGCTTAAGGTTTGAGTTGTGTTCTAAGTTATAGGCTGGGTTAGTCTTTAGTGGAAATGTGATTCCAGACAGAAGTCAAATTTGTTTTGTACCACATCACAAAGACTGACAGTTTCTGTTCCAATGAAATCCATTTCTGAGATACCAGAAGTGCTGCTGCAGCAGCAGAAACACAGTGTTCTCAAGGTAACACATTGAAAAATTTTCAAATGACTACTGAGAGGGACTATTTGGAAACTGCCTCCCTTCAACTGTGGAATCTGCTGAAGTATAAACAGTGAGAGAGACAGACAAATGGAAACCAACACCATTCCTTCCAGAGAATATCCACAGTTTTGCTTTCTGAGCACAGGCAGAAGTTCTCCAAAGAGCTGGCTGTTCACTCTCCTCTCCTAACCTTACCACCCAAACTGGTTCATCTAACTCGTCCTCAGCAGGATGTTTCATTATACCTGTCCTAGCTACCTGTCTCAGGGTGGGCACCACCTTCCCACCTGGTGGTGCCCATTCCTCTGGACTGACTACAGTGAAAATCTAAACTATTCATACAGACAAGCTTCTATATTGTAAGATTCACCCAGACAGGCTGCTACCCTCAGAAGCATCTTTTCCATTCCTTTTATTAAGATGTAATCAACCTTGAGAAATTGAGAATATCACACCTAGCCAGATAAATACCACTAGTTTAAGGGCAAAAGCTTTGAAAGAAATCAGTGTCCAGTGACACGAAGCTGCAGATTTCCAAGAAGGAATGATAGATCTATGCAACACTTCTTGCATTATCTCCCTTTCTAAAGCAGGATGTAAGAAAGCCCTTTTTTCCTTATCTCTCATCTGTCTTAGAAACACAGTGAGGGGAAGGAAGCACTGTATGGGGAGCTTATAACCTTATACCTGTGTTTTGAAACTGAAACAGTATTGTTGCTGAATGTTTTGAAGCAATGCAGAAAATTCAGTTGTCTTGTAGTCAGTCATCTGTGTTCCAGAGGAGGGCTTCCTGCTCTCAGCACTGTTGCAAACATTCCTTAAATGTCAAACATGGCATTTACTGAAGGGCGTTATTCTATTGATATTAATGGGCATCTCCTAAAATTACTCAGCTAAAAGTGAAAGGAGAAAGGTTAATATCCTTGATTTTCACTGTGGCATCCAGTTTCTTCCAATCCAATATCATGTTTCTGTACAGTCTAAGTGTCTTGGGCTTGTTTTGTTTATTGGCCTCTTTGTTTTAAAATGCAGGAGTGAGACAGAAATTAAAAGTCAAAAAAAATCTGCCTGTGTTGTTCTTGGTTTTCCCCACAGTGTTAGCTTGAAGCCCTCTGGGGAAGGTGAAACAAAGAGCTGTCCTGGCTCCAGTACAACCAGAATCTCCTCCCACACAGCCAACTGCAAGCATGGGGAGATTGAGGATCTGTTATAAATACCCTGGGGTCTGGCAGCCCTGTGAATTTGAAGTGGTAAAATTAAGGGGCCATTTGACAGCAGTTACAGATCTCTTCAGTAACTGACCTCTCTGTAGCCGTGAATTTGTACATAAAATGTTGTGAGCTAGGAACAACCAAAGCACCTCTTTCCCCCCTTGTAATTCACATAATTCTCTCTGTGAAAACTCATGGTAAGCTCCATCCTCAGCTTACTTTGTATAGTCAAGGTGTGATGCAATAAACAGTGAGGCAAGAATAGAAACTGATCCAAATGTGAAGCCTCCATTGCAATCATTGGCCATGTTAACACAAACATCCATAAATCTGTTTACTCTTTACACGTCTGGTTTGCTCAGAAGTTGCTTTATGTGCCACACAGCACTTTCACATGGATACAAACCTCATAAAGAAGTCAAGCTTCATGCAGCAGAATCTTATATTTAATAAAGTGCTGTTTTTCATACATACCTACAGATGCTGGCATTTCTCCCCACTGTAAAACAGTCTCCTTTGTGAAATGCCCATATATATCAATGTAGATGCCTTCATCTTCATAGGTGAGCAACAGCTCCATTCCGCTGGTATTCGGGAGGATGATAATGGCATGTGGGCGAATCGTCCCCTGGATCTAGAATCATATTTTACCAAGATTTATATCACAACAAAGACTGCAATTTTAGTGACAACATCAATCTAACTAGCTTGGCAGAGCAATAGAAACAACTGGCTCATGGAAAGTGAAAGAAATGCCTGTTCTCAAAGGCTGAATAGTTTGCTAGTGAGCCTCTGAAACAGGCTTTCTCCCCTCCTCCCCCCTTGAATATGACAGTAGGCAAACAAATCAATCTTCAGTATTTCACTTTAAATTTACCAGTGTTAATTGGTTTCAAGAAGCCATGGAGCCATTGAGACACAATAATATTTACTCAGTCACTCAAAACCACTGCATTATATAAATAGAAGAAAGGTGAAATAAATTTCAATTCACAGTTATTTCAGATGATGGAGGAAGGACAGAAATTTCCACTATCCAGGAGATCAGTGCTTTCACTTTCCATGATACTTCCATCCCCACTCACAAGGGAAAACCTGCAAATGTAACAATATTCACCTCTCTGTAAAAAGTTACCTGGACCTTTCAAATACAACCCACTCTCTGTCCTTCCCTTCCCAATTCCTTCCCTACAAACAGTTCCCATTTAACTGCTGTTGGGCACACCTCTCTGCACGCCACGGGAACAGTGCATTTCGCTAACATCAATCCCCCCCACAACCCAACATGTCCCAGTTTAAAAAAAAAAAAAAAAAAAAAAAAAGAAAAAGTTGTGGTACACAACCATGAAGGTGGGATTTTATGGAAGCATTTTTGGAAGAAAAAAAGGACAGCCTTAAAAAACAGTAACAAAGCATTTCCTTGTTTAAAGCGCCACTCAAAACAGGATGTTAAATAGTAAATTAAACCACCACAATTAATACTTTTAGAGGAAGCATATGACTGGAGCTTTACATCATTCTCACAAGCCAGCCACACACAGATCTTTTTTTCCTTCAAGCACAGACATATATGCACACCGTGAGGGCACAACGAACAGTAAAAGAAGCACTGAAGCTGTACTTGCCAAACCGAATACACTCAGGCCAACCACTTGACTCCGTGCCTCCGCAACAACTATCCGTAACACTAGAACGGGTATCCAGAGCCGCAGAGCAATTTTAATGCGTTGCCTTGGTACTCGCATGAGCGATCGAAGCAGGTAAGAGATGAAGAAAGAGGTGGGGAACCAGGAAAAGAGGCTACCAGAAAGCAAGAGTATCTAAAGTCAGCCTGTTAAAAGTCTGGGCTGTTGCCACCAAAAAGCTCCTTGAGAGAACTATCCAATACTAGCAGATGCTCTTTAAAATGATAAAATACCAAAAAAGATAGAGCCGCTGTAGCAGTCCATTTATTTCAGGTCTAAGACTCTAAAGGGAAAATGTATTTTTAGTACACGCCAACTTTTGGTTCAAGACCACACACAAACTCTGTGTTAGAGGTGCCCCACATATTCAGGGCAGTCACCTGGGAAATCTCTCTCATCAGGTACCTAATTGTATTTGCAGCCTGTTGAAAAAGTAAAGCCTCTAAAGAAGATTCACTTTTTTCTTTGCCTTTCTTCCCTTGGGCAATTACACCAATGATCTCTCTAACAAGTCACTGTTCACCATGCTCAGCAACCCACTTCCAGAATCGCATGTGGGCACCACACTTCAATTTATAAACTGATGTGAGTTTATCATAGTTGCATAGTTAAAAAAGGTACTAACTGTCAGATTAAATAAACCCTCTAACAGGACAAATATTAAGACACTTAAAAAAAACTGATAGAGAAATAAACAGTACAAGCCTTTAATAGGCAATTCAACGGTTAGAACAGCTAGAAGAGTCACTTTTCAATGAAGAGAAGTTTATAAACCTATCAGCCATCCTCAAACACTGTGTCCAGGAACACAGATCCAACAGGGCATGGAGGCTGTCACTTGCCAGGGCAGCAGAGCAATCAAGTGGCTTGCATGGGAGGCTTTTCATTTGAGTTGAAAATGTGGGACTGAGAGTGGAGAAAATTTAAAAAAATAAATGCATTCATGGCACAGGCTGCAACATGCAGATCTGGGATGAGATTTCTTCAGACCTCCCAAGCATAACCTTAGGACACATGGCCTTGGGATGCAAGGAGGCCATGGCACCTGGATGTGCTAACCCTCGGCCCCTGTGCAGCGCTGTTGACTTCAGGGAGGTTTCCAAGTGTGCACAGAAGTTTCCTTGCCAGGAGACTGCCATTAGACTGGAGCCAGCCTGGAACCTGCCAGTTTACTGAATCTAAGCCCCCAAGTTTCTCTGGCTTTTGGGACTCACAGCTTTGAAAAGAACTACCTAGAACAGCTAAAAAATAAGCAAACAAACAAAGTATTAAAACCATAGCACAAACTTCATATTGGACAGCCCATGCTAGTCATTCACCTCTGAAGAGAATTTGGTGCATTTGAATTTAAGCAGGAATTTAGTGATCACCATCACCTCAAAGAGAGACACAATGCAATATGTCCACATCAATCTCAAATCAACATGTTCATGCCAACTTCTTGAGAACTGAATGAGAAAGTCTAGAGGAAAATGTAAAACTTCTTCTGCATTTACAGACTGATTTAATGGGTAACTGAACGGTAAGAAGATCTGCAAATTTATTTAGTCCAAAGTTGGGTTTCTGCAAAGTCTGCACAGTGGCAGATTGTAAAAGTAAATTCATGTAGATATTATTGTGTCTTTGACTGTTTAAGTCCTAAATTTCCCAGACAAATTGATTAAAAATAGTACTGTCCATACAATAGGCTTTCTGATATTAAACCATTCAAACTGATATGCTAAATGTGATAAAAGCATTTTAACAAGACTTCAGTGTTATAAAGGTACGAGAAAATTGGTTTCCTATTAACTGTCATACAATAATTAATCTCTTACCCTGTCTTTTGAAAAATAGCACAACTCTTAACCTGATAAAGAACAAAGGCATTAATGTTGGTTTCTGGATTATCTTACGTGTGTTGGAAGATACAGGTCATACACAGATCCAGAGTCCACATCAATAGCGTGAAAACCCACTAGTGAGCCATATATAACCTTTAATCTTTGTCCATTTTCAACAGTCAGGTCAACTGACAGGGGTTTGTGATGAAGTGAAGTGAAGGACTGGAAAAAAAGAAAAATACAATATATAACACAATAAAGCTGCTGGTTTGCGGATCTACATATACGATCTTAAGAATTCTCAAAACTCCAAAGTTAGACAGCTATTTTTGTTAAATAGTAGGTTACATTTAAGGAGCTAAGTATCCATCATCCACTGAGTTGCAAGGAGAGTTGGATAACTCACTTGTGGTTTGAAAAAGAAATCCGGATTCTAGAAATGGACTAGGCAAAAATTAGGCTGAGTACCATTTGTGTTCAATTTCTTCCCCTCCTGAGGGAAATCAGCATCAGTGTTGTGAATTCAAATGTACATTTTGGCACAGCAAAATGCTGTGTTTGGCTGGGGTAGAGAGAAACAAGTTACTCACATCTAACTGTGACAGTTTTATGCCTGCCATCTCCAATGTATGTCAAATGAGCTGCATTTTCTTTAAGAGAATACTCATTTTATATTTAACTAGAATAAACGTTACACAAAACAAACCAAAAACACCAAAAACAACACCTCCAAAAGCAATGAGTAGATGAGAGACAGCGAGACAGTGACACACCTGAACCAAAGGGATTTTCACCTACCTTAAAAGCCATGAATTTGTGGTAAGGCTTTGGAGCCCAAGCATAAACCTCCACTGAGTTTTTCAAAGCAATTACAAGGAATTTGATTCTCTCGTATTTTACTGTAACACAAGAAGAACAGTTCCTTAGGTACCAGACAGACACTTAAATCAAAGACCATCTCAGCACACGAAATAATTTCAATGGATTACTTGTAGAGGTAGACATTATCCAGCAAGGGAGACTAATGCATTCAGGATATCAATGTTTAATACCACCAGTGACAATACCTTGACTGGAAACCTATAGTTCATTTATTTTCAGTAAAGCCAAATGACTGTTGACAACATTTATATATTGCTTTTCATATAGTGATGAAAAATAATAATAAATCTTACTAGTCAGAAACAGAGCTCTTGACCCTGCAAGCTAAGCCAACCTACTTGATTTTTAAGAGTGAACAAACCCCAACATTGCTGGTTATGAATAAGCTACTGTTGGAGGACTGGTGGTTGTTGGCTGACTAATTCTGTTATGACTCTGCAGGATGAATTTTCATGCCACTGTTAAATCCCCATGTGCCAGTGTGGGCCAAGGACTCCCAGCTTTCTGAGTCATGTAAGCATTTAAGAGATGAGCAATTTCTCCACAATGGTTAAGGTCATGTTCGGCCCATTGAGAATAAATGAAGAATCATGCATTGAAAATTAAGGTTTCTTTGTACACTCTGTCAGAGACGAGCATTTTCTTTGGAAACAGGATGTTATCTGACATAGGCAGAAAAAGATCACAGCAAACTCCAGCAAAATACAAAATAGTACATCCTTTTCCTCTTCTACCTGGAAAAATGTCCATAAAAACAAAGGCCAAGATAAAGAAGATTCACCAAGAGAAAAACAGCAGCAGCTCTGCTGTCAAAAAGCTAACTGTTGCTTGTCATATGTAAACACAGAAGCTCCTACCAAATGTTTTCCTAATTTTAGGATAAGTATTTTGTTGTTGGTTTTGTTTTTAAAATAGCACAGCAAACCCAATGATGACCAGTTGAAGTGGAATATGTGGGTGCTCAGCTATAATCACAACTAAAGTACCAACACCCGTCTGTGTCACATTCTCTCTTGGGTTTAACCCCTGCCTCTTTTCAAGCCACCAGAGCCAACTACCTCACATCTCCTGCACTCCTCTTTATCATGGCTCTGTTTGACTTTGAAGAAAGGGCCACTTTCATATACCATCTTTCACCACAGCAAAACTTGCATCATAGTTCACACCCCCTCACACAGTTAAATGACAGAAACTACCGCAACACTGACATTCATCTTCAAGAATGAGCTGCCTGAAAGCCAAAAGAAAAGCAAGATGGTACCAGTGTGTAAATTTCAAGTGTGTGAATTTCAACAAAGGTATATTTGGGTCTTTCATGACCTAGAGAATGGGATGAGCTGTGGCACGTCCAGTCTGATCTACCTAAGGACATCCTATAAATACAATTCACTAGGACTTTAACTAGGTCCAGTTTCTAAGCAGTTGCTCAGGGTCAGGAGGGAAGCTGAACAGCAGGGAGGTGGAAAACATCAGTCTAATTAAAACCTTAAGTAACTACAGAACAACTAAGCCACTGACTGAGCACAGACCATGGATGGCACTCCCTCCTTCTAGCCCTCACAGGAAATAGCCGTAACATCATCCAGTAACTGCTGCAAGAGGAGATGCTACCTGGACTGACAGTGAGCAAAGCATCTCCCATGTAAAACAGGGAGGCTTGAAAGAACTCAGGAGAGATTCAGCCCAATAGAACCCTGAAACAAAGCTGAAGTAAAACACTGCTGTCACAAGATGCAAAAGGAGCATGATTAAGCAGCTCTCCAAGGAACAAACAGGAAACCTTACCGACTTTGTAGTGCACACAGCCTTCCAGGTCACCCACGGACACCCAGCCCTGCCGCTTCTCCACCTCGGGATCATTGCGCAGAATTTTATTTCTCAGCCATGACAAATAATATACCCTCAGCTTATTCTTCTTCCCTAGGATTTGCAAAAAGGGACAGAGAGAACACTTTAACTCTCTGAGCTACACTCCCCCACTCCATGGGGAATACGAGCAGAGTCTAACCTGCTTGCAGCAGAAGTTGAAGACCTCCACTTAATGTTACTGATGCTTTCACAGTACACATCACTCTCATGTTACTGCTCGTATATATTGCTGGACACAGGAGGTTATTTAATGGTATGTTAATAGGTGGTCACCCACCACAGAAACAAGCTGAGTGACAAACTATAAACTTGCTGAGAATCAGTCCATTTTAGGAATGGAACTTCCCACAAACCATTTTGCACATTAACCAGGTAATGAATTGTCCCAAAGCCTCTCTGGAATGAGAGTATAAATGTTAAAAATTCACGAGAGTTTTCTTGTTAACAAGAATAACTGTCCTGTGATTTTCTGAAAGAGGAAATTCCTCAACCTAGTTTATAACCTAATTCTTCTTTTTAATTGCTTCCAACCCTAATGCAGGTCAGATACTTTTAGACACTGAACTAACCTGATATAGTAATTAGCACATTGAGTCCTTCCAGAACATCCATTTGCTGGAATCGTCTCCTTGTAATCAATGTATAAACTCTTCCTTGCCCACTTCTGTCCAGCAGCCACAACCCATTCTCTGTTCCCACCAGCAAATTTACTCCTGTTGATACATGAAAAAAAACACAACTGCATAAGTCACTTAATGATTCCGAGGCCACCAAGGGCTCACTGTTTCGAGAACTGATTCTTATTTAGTCTCACTTAATGGTACCAAATAATTTCTCTGTTGCTCTGTGGATGACCTCTCAGAAAAAAAAAGATCTCATCATTACAGTTTTTACCCAGCAGAACAGTTATATACCCATGGAACTTGAAGGATGAGTAGTTCTACTGAAGTCAGTGATGATTTATACAAAAAGGAAAATGTTTTGTGAATCTGAACTTCTCAGGTGACCCTGTAAAGTGCCTGTGAGCAGTTCAGAAGTCTCAGTCCAGCACCATTACACTAATGATACAGGAAATCCAACTAAGTGATATAAGGGTCCCTATCAATTAAGGAAAAACCCCCCCAAACAACAAAAAATTTCCCAAACCTCTTTTTTTGAATACAACACTCACAGCACAGGGGGACCAAACTTGTGAGAAGAAGTGCTGCTGTTACAAGGAGGTGCAACGCTTGTCTGAAAACAGTCTGAGTTTTGGAAGAATGCCTTCAAATGCTAAATTAAAGGAGTGAATCCATCTGAAATCCAAGTGCTACTAAGGAAGCAAAGGCTCCAGTGGGGCTGGTGACATCAGAGGATGTCAAAAATGGTGTTCAGCTGCAATGACAGCTACGTACCCTAATCAGCAGGTTCTAAAGACACGACATAAGGTATCCTGCTGCAACAAGCACCCTCCACTGGCAATGCTCTGACAGGTACCTGGTGCTCTGCAGCCTCAATGCACCCTTAATTACAGACCTTGCCACGCGGCTCTGCTCTTAATTTAAAATCCTGGATTCCTACAAACACGTATTACACAAAACCTGTGAAGCTATAAACTGGAAATCTACATTTTCTTTAGATAATATTCCATCTGCTTCATTCATTTGCCATTCCAGGCTCAAAAAGCAAGGAGTAAAAGGCTGGGCAAGTCCCACAGAATGCGTCTGCTCTTCTGAAGTAGAAAGATGGTCAAAACAACTCAAGAGCTCAGCTAGTGTGCAACTGGGACAAGGTCTGCAGCTGTTGAAATGTGGTCTAACTACACTCATCTTGGTTTTACACCACATGAAGCTCAGGCTGTAAAAGGTGTGTAAATTTACACAACGATTCAGTGAGGTTCTGAATAAACACTGACAGCAGGAACTAAGCCAAGCCTTTGTAGAGTGCTGCCTGACCTGCTTCATATTTTTGGAATACCTAACACACATGACAGTAAAAGGTTTCCAGTTTGGATTCTTTCCACCAGGTCAGGGCTCAGTGTGATCAGCCGTACTCATGTGCAGCTCAGACATGAGCAAGTGTCATGAGCCGCATATGCTGCTACAACATTTGCAACTTTTGGCTCTTCCAACGAGCACAGTTTCAGTTTGGTGCTCAATCAAAACATTTTCTCATTCTGATGCACAATGTCCTTTGCAACTGTAAGTCATCTGTTTGCCATCTCATACCAGGAAGGCAGTGCCATGCGAGTGACATGGGTATCTGTGCAGGAATCCACTCCAGGACCCTCTGCCAGGAGAGGTGCAATACAACTGTGAAATCTGCCTGGCATATGCTGCCAGCCTCCCCTGCTGCTGCCTTCTCTCCAAACACATGCCCCAGTCCTCCCGAGCTTACCCCACAAGGCAGCACAAAGGACCTCTGAGTTGAATTTCTTCTTGTATTTACGAATTTCTGGGCTGTCACTCTGCGGGCGGATATTCGTTGGGTTGACATTGACAACGGAGCCCTTCCTTGCATTTTCCCTCCTGACAGGCTCAGGTTTGGCACTAGATGCTGGAATGAAAGACATATGCCATCATGAAAAATGTGAGTGAGTGGCTACAGCTCATATTGAACCTGTTTATGGCTGAATGAAAGAAACCCCAGAGGAGTGAGAAAACACCTTAAAAGCATTACATAGTCAGAAGGGGAAAAAAAAAAAAGAAAAAAATCTGGAAATCTCCTCAGACGTTCCTGAGACAGCACTGTGGTAACAGAGCAGCAGAGTAAGCCACACCTGTAAGAAAAGCAGAAGCAGTACAATGAAAATTCATAGTAATGTGAAGCTTCAGTTTCAGGAGATTTTACTCACAGTTTCCATTTCCAAGCAATAGGCCCTCCCTACTCCAGAAAAAACAAAAAAGAAACCAGGAGTGACATTTTATGCAAAGGTAAAGTGTACTCACGAGAGCTACAGGAAGGTCCTACTGGGCTGGTGGGAGGGGTGATTGGCAGAAGTCTGGGATCTATGAACGATGTGAATGACGTTGTGGACGATGTGCTGCTCTTGGAAGGTGGGCTTGCAGCACACGGGGTCTGCAATGCAAAACAAGAGCTGCTTCAGGCAGACCCCTGTCAGAGCTGTTCCCTGCCTCCAGTGACACACTTGTCCCCTAGAGCCCGTGCTCTTGGGTAGGAGAAAGCCAGGGGCAATGAGCAGAGGAACACCAGAGTGCTGCAGTGCTGACATGGCAGGTGGAGCAGCAGAGGGTATTCGTTCAAGCTGATTTATCTCTTACCTTATTCAGAGGTTTGCTCTGAGGTTCCTGGCAAGTCAGTGGCACTTGTGGCGGGTTCACAGAGGAGTCTGTAATTTGGCTTTGCTGGAGGAGATCTGGCAGGAGATAGTTCTGGTTGTTTACGCTCCAAAGGCCTTCTTGGGTGTTAGAAATTTGTTTCCCTAAAATCTGATCCTGCACAAGAACACACAGTTAAACTCCATGTTTACTGTATTTCCAATGCACTCTGCAACTCTGTTAATTAGGAAGATAAATAATGAGCATCCGGGGAGGGGTGCTCTGTGTGAGGGATCATATAAAGGCAAACTCTATGGAAAGATTAAATTAAAAAAATTAAGTACAAAAGAGTATGGCAAACACCTGAGATGGCAACACTGGCTTTCACTCCTGAAGCAATCCATGAATATTCTTTATCTACGTTACCTCAACCACAGAAAAGAAGCAACTTCATCCTCAGAGACAAAAAGTCAGATGACTCGCCCTAATATGACATATCTGACCTCTATGTACTGCAGCCAGAAGCAGGTACTTCTCAGTTCTGTACCTGCATTCAGTTCAAAACCCATCAACATTCATTTAATTTAATTTCTACTTTCCATATACTGAATTAGGAAATTATTTCAGAAAGACAACGCTCAGTAGAATCCAGCATCAGCATTTCCAGTAAACTGATGTTTGGTTCTTGCAGACCTCCTTACATCATCCCACCAGCTTCATGGAAATACTTGTAAGCTATGTAAGGTACCACGCCAGCTCTGTCCCTGACAGCACAATCTACAGAGTCAGAAGTCAGTTTCTGGGAATAGACGGCTTGGAGTGTTGAGAGGGAGACAGGATGTGTAAAGCAAGAGGTGTCCCAGATGGGGAGAGCAGTGCAGAGGCAGCAGTCATGGTACCTGAACACCTGAACATGGGGAGTGATGGGAGCCAAGTGCTGCACTAGAAAATTCCTCCTGGATTTCACCAAAGCAAAAAGCATCAGCCAACTCAAACAGCTTCTGGTTGGTTGAACTCAACTCAAGTCTGCATTGTACTGACTTTGATAAACAACCTACTGAAATCAAATTAGCTTTTTCGAATGCTGGCCAAAATATGGGGGGGGAAAAAGTAAGAAGATAATTATAAATAAAAGACATTTGCCTTTTAAAAGTCAAGTAATTAACTGGAAATCAAGTTGATGCTCTAAGTATTTCACATTTTAGTTTAGACATAAACATCGAAACCAAAACATGGAAGTCAGTATTTGAGATTAGGGAACCAAGCCAGTATGGGGCTGTTTTGTTCAGTTTTCAGTCACATTCAGCTGAACTGAACCAAACCAAACACCCCTTTGAGTCATTCGGGCAGTTTGGTACACCCTAAACCACTTCAAAGCAGTTCATGCTGATGGGCCAGGGAATGGGATGTTGGAGAAGTCGTGGAGAGTTATAATAGCTGTGGTTGGTGGAAAGGGAGGAATATACAGGAGGCTCCATGAGAGGGACCGAGAGGACTGGGAGGCATCAGCCATCTGCCTGTTCTCTGTCCCCCACTGTTCTCTCCCCAACTCACCAGGAAAAATGACCTCAACTCTTTTCCATCCTCTCTCACCTCAGTGTGGGCACCAAAAGCCCCATCCTTCTCCTTTCCCTCAAGCAGCCTGTTTCCAATACCTGTGTATCAGGGGAAAGGGGAAACACCGGCCTTGTTTAGCCACAAGGGAAACACTGGTTTATGCCCAGTTCCTAATTTTTTCTCCAAAGTGGGGTCTTTTCACCTCGAGGATGGTGGGACAAAGGCCAAATGGAACTCCTTCCCCAGCCAGGAAGAACACCACTCTGGTCTGAAGCTTAGAAATCACACCACAGGTTAAGAAAACTCCTTTGCAGTTCCTAGACTTGCCACAGCTCACACCAGCAGCTCTGGGGAAAACACCAGTTTCACAGCAATTTATTTTCCCTATCTGTGAGGTGAGAGCACACTCAGTAATACGTGAGAAGTGCTCTGACACCAAGTACAAGTCTTATTCCTGTAATTTTTTTTGTTTTCAACCACAAAAAGCATTGTTCTGCTTTTTCTCTCTTCATCTTTTCTGTGCTAATATTTATCATGGGGGAAAATCCACATGACTGGAAGCCTCTACTAGAAACTACAGCTGGAAGGAATCACAACATGACACATGAGAATACAAGTATTTTCGCTAAGCCAACAGGGAGAGATGAAGTGTTTTTCCCCACTTCTGGTAATATTTTAAGTAGTAGGAGGTAGTTCTCTTTAAACTAGAATAAAAAAAAGGCAAGATTTTAAAAAACAGCAATAATACATACCAACAATAATCAACAGTATTGCTTTTTGCCTAGTGCCTTGACATCAGAAACTACTACAGGTCAATAACAAGGACAAATAAAGAACTGCAATTTTGTACCTTATTGTAAGCATTTTAACAGGAAGCACAAACCCTGAAACTACACATTTTTTCCAAGGCTTATAACTATAATTTGCAATAACAGAGCAGGACTTCAGAGTGAAAATGCTGCTGAGAAGTAATGGATACAGCGTTTATCATGCACATTAATGATCTCACTCCCCCCCCTACTGTACCCACCCCCTTACAAATGGCCAAATTACCTTCTGTTCTGCGACGGTGCTTTGGGGTTTCAGTTCAATTCCATCTGGTACTCTCGTCCTTGAGAAATCTGTGATTCTGTTGCTTAGCAGTTGCCTGGTAACAAACTCCAATTAATGAATAGAACTACTTCGGGGCGGGGGGGGGGGGGGGGAACAGCCGAAAGAAAAAAAACAAGAAAGAAAAAACAACACATATCCATGTTCAAAAGCGAGCATAATTAACATCTCTAGTTACACTCAAAGGTTCTTGTACAAAACCAAGCTGACTAGTCTGTGGATCTGCCTGAACGGATTCGAGCCTGAGGACCACTCACACAGCAGGAAACTCTTCTTACCTTGACAGAACATCCCTTCCTCTCCCTGCATTCACCCATCATCTTTCAGACACTGCATAGCTCAGGCAAGTGAGGGCTGATCCTTCAAGCTGTCATTTGAGAAGTGCCTACTCCAAAACTTCTGTCTCTCCCCATACACTGCCCTGTGGGGTGCAATTATGAGCCACACAGCTCTCCAGAGAGAGCACCAGCTGCGCTTGGAAGGGGGGAGAGCGACTAGCTGCCATATGATGGTATTAGGGACATTAGGGGACCTCTCTGCCAGTGCCTACTGGGACAGGCCACACTGGAATTTCATACTGTGAATCAGTCCCTGAAACACAGAAATCCTCACCTTATGTATGAAAAAGCACAGAAAATGTTTCCCAGTGCACACAGAGACAGAAAAAAGCAAGAGCTGCTGGACTGGATAGGGCCAAAAGCCCCCCTAGCCCAATATCCATCTGCAACAGTGGCCAAAAGCTGATACCAAAAGAAAGAGTGAGAATAAGGGAAGTGTCTGCTGTGAATTCCCAGCACACCACTGCTTCCTGCACAGCCTGAGGTATCTCAGCATTTTGAACTTTTTTCTCCAAATGGAACTGCCTCAAACTTCTGTCAACAAGGCTCTGGCCCCATTTCTGTACAATTCCACCTCTCATGATTTATTTATCCCACTTACTTATTTATATTAATTTCTTTATTACTGCAGTCCATTTAAGCCTACTACAATTTTGCATCCTTTTCAGTAATTATAAAACTGACTGGATTCAGGATGTTGGTGTGAAGGGCTCTACAGTGCTATGTGCCAACTGGTAGCAGACAGTAATGCATTTATTTTCTTTTAAAAGATGCCCAACGGGATAACAAAGAGAACAACCCATTTAAGATGGTTATGAAAGAGTACAAGTTTTTGTGGTGCTTTTTTGTTGCCTTTTTTTTCCCCCCTGTTGTTTTGGATTGCCCCCCTCTTCTATGGGAGAGGCAAATATGTGCATACTAAACTTAAAGAGGAGTGACAAGTAGGATCAATGGTGAGTGCAAGGACCTGTTCTTATCAGGAAAGCAAACAGAAGCTTATCTTAAGTAATGCCAACCTCCCACTAAGTAGGGGAGAAAGTAATGCCTAGCCAAGCACACACCTGCATCCACTTAGTCCAAATGTTGGTAGGAAACAGCATCTAAAGAGCACAGAGAAGAAACTGAACTATACAAATGAGTCCCAGGATGCTTCGTGTTTTGGGGGGATTGTGAATACTGCAGGCATCAGAGGAGGAAGTGCTATCAGTAAAGCAGGAGAAATTAGCATCCTTGGAATGGATGTGCCACACAAGATAAGATGCTGGATCATACACACTGACACTCTTTCCTCAAAACAAATACCTGGGGTGTGTGACGAAGAACTCTGACTCATCTCAATGTAAAGGAAAACAAGACCAATAGTTGTTTTACTGGTGAAAAACAGCCTGCTAGTCATGGCTTCCTCAGAAATGAGACATCTCAGGGTCATTAACAAGATTAGTCCAAGAGAATAGGAAGCTCTTTCTCTTGCATATGTCCCAAGTGTAGTCCTACTGGGCACCTCCAGGAAAGCTGGAGCAACTAAAACTTGGCCTAAGGTGTCTCAGCCAAAGCCCACACAGAAATGCTTCCACAAAGTGCAAGGAGCTTCAAAGTCCTACAATCACATGCTTTAGAGAGCAAAAACCTTCAAACCCCTCACTTATCCACAACGTGCAAAGTTTCAACACTGGCTGCTCCTTTCAGTCTCATCACTATCCTTTTTGTTATTTACTTGGTAGCAATCAGCATGTATTTCCTATTATCTATCTTCTGCTATAGAAGATGTTCAGCCAAGATGAAGGGACTTTTTTAATAGCAAGATTATACTTTGGACTTTACAGAGGCTCTCACAGTGGCTGTGTGCACAGAAAGGCAAACCTGACATGGAACACCTTGCTATTCCATTTCTCCAGAGGACTGGTGGATCTCACACACAGAGGAGATGCAAATAACACATGCAGGTTTCCAAAGGCAGTGATACCACTCCTTCAAATCATTACAGCATGCAAGGATCACAACAATCTAACACTTACAAGGCAAAGTCATTGCTACAGGGCAAATCCATATTTTTATGTAGCGTCTTTCTGAGGTCTAGGATGAATTCGATGACCCAGAGTGAACAAAACTTTTCACAGATCAGAATAAGGTAGTTTGGAGGAGATCAGTAAGAAAATAAAGGCATTACAGTAAATGACAGCTCTTTCAGGTGCACTGAATAAGTTACAAGATTTTTAACATTCTCTCTCCTCATCTCAGCTTTGAAAATAAACTTCAGAAATGCAAATCAGGAGCATATGCAGGTGCAAAAACTCTACCTCTTCAGACCTGCACAGGGGGAAGGACTGGTACCAGGCCAACACAACCCCCTGAAAACAACGCTACAAATCTGGCCATCTCTGCCTGAAGACTGACAAAACTGCATGTGCAATTCTGTCAGATGAGCAAGAGCCCCATCCCAGAGAGCTCTTCAAAGTAAATCTTAGAACTTGAATTAAACTGAAGTCTCTTTGAAAGAAAAGTAGAAGTTTCATTCGTCAATACTACAAAAAATGATTCTGTTTGCTGTTCGGAACAGCAGGGCTGGCCAAGTGACCCCCTGACTCCCTTTCTCTTGGACTGGCAAGCTATTCCTGCTCCATCACTTCTCAGCAGAATACACTTTTTGCATGACAGGTAGAATACCTATAGATGTCAGTCACAAAATCAACAAGAGAAACTGGAAAGCTAGAAAGACACAGTGCAGGTGAGATCAGCTTGGGACAAGTCACAGGATCAGCTGGAAACCACAGCAACTGTGCAAAATGTCAGTATTAAAAACACAGCAAGTTTTACACTATTGTCCCTTTTTATGAACAGCACTGGTGAAGGAATCTGCTTTTCAGTGGTATTTCTCCCAGAGTGAACAGACTATCTGAATACAGGGGACATCTTTGCCTTGCTTTTTTCACTGTAACCTCTATTTGGCATGAAGGCATCTAGTTTTTTTCCCCTCTCCTTCTTTCTCTCAAAAATCCATGTAAATGCAGATCACTGTGATCTCTATAAAAGCATTACCCAGTATGGTCAGTTAAAACTAGACATTTCTTCATTGTCCCAGGGCAGCAAGTCATCAAAGCTTATCACACTGCAGACATCTGATGGAGCAAACATTTACCCCCGGGAGTTCATTATACTGTCATTAAACTGCTTAATTACAACTGACATAAATGACTGATAGTGACTTCAAAGGAGAGGTAGTATTTATGCATGCCAGCTTTTTTCTAGATATTTAGAAGTGTATAACAAAAAAGAAGAAAATAACAATAATAAAATAAATCAAGCCAACCTTGTGTGGTTTGTGTCATCTTCATCACTGCTGCTGCTACTGCTGCTGCTGACTTCATCACTGGAGGAGGAATAGTCTGCTGCTTTTAACAATGAGTTGGCACTGTCTTTCACCTTGGCAAAGGAGACTGGACTCTGAGAAAAGAAAACTCAGCTGAAGAACCCATTGCTAAACAGCATGTGCAGTATTTTATTGTCCCAGAAAATACAGTTATTGTCACTTCCACACCAAAAAAAGCCTTATTGGCAAACTAATGCTTTTGTTGGTTCATCACAGGTGGGTATTTCACACTGGAAAGTGACCTGAGCCACAACACCCAATATTTCTAAAAGCGGAAAGGTGACTAACTTCAGTGAGTATGTCATTTTGGTATTTTATGATTCAATCTCGCACTTTTCAGGAGAACAAAAGTACCTCCTTTTTCAGACAAGAAAAGGAATGCTCTGCACCGTAACTAAAGGATTACACCAGTTTGAGTTTCCTTCCAGCCCTGGACTACCCCAAGGCTTGTGGGGTCATGCCCAAGCACTGTCAGTGCCTGTGCAGAGCAGGGACAAAGCACCTTTGGTCTGGAAAGGCAATGCCAAAACAGACAGGGCTCACAGCCACAGGGCAGTTCTGACACCCCAGTCCTACAGGAACTCATATACAGGTGTCCCACTCTGTGGGCAATGGCCTAAACACAGAGTCTGCTTCAAACCTCGGGCCCCTGACAAGCCAGGAGGGGTTGGGGACTCTGCTCAGCTGCAGCTGTCCCCTGCTTTGCACAAGCCACCAGCATGGGCTGGACCTCTGGGCTGTGTGAAAATGGGTCAGTGACTTCCTGAAATGTTAATGACATAATCTTCCATTCTAAAGACTTACGATCAGAAAGGTTCAGGAAAACAGAACACTCTGCTGAGGATCTGAGCTGGACACAAGTCAGACCTGGACTGAGAGCTGACGGACACGCTGCTGTATCAGTAAACTCAAGCCAGCCCCACACACCCCTCGGGTAGACTCATCAGTGACAGCAAAATCAAGCACCAAAAGCAGAGCTGTCTGCATAGACTGACCCTCAGTGTGAAAACCATGAACAAACCAAATATATCAGTGGATTTAGAAGAACCTACTGCAATCTGGCCCGGATGAGAAACTTTTTCAGCCTTCTTATGCAGCTGCAAGTGGTTCGGGGACAAAACGTTCTCTGCCTTGGCCGGTCCTGGATTCCCTAAAGGTAAAAAAACCCTAAATTTTATGTTTTTTTAAAAAAATGTATGTGCAGCAGTGTGAGTGAGTGGACCAGTAAAAGCACACAGAGCTACTACTCAAATCAGACGCCAGCCTCTGCTGACAAACTTGTCTTTTCTCTTTGTTGCAAAGGGCAATCTTACTGCTTGTTTTCCAGTGGTTCTGGATGCTGCAGTATGATGTATATAAATTGAGACTGGTGCAGTTTAAGAGTAAGACAAGCAAACCAAACCCCTGGCAACTCCTACTGTGCACCAGCTGCATCTCCATGGACTGAAAGGCAACTTGCACGGGAAAAAGGTGAGGGGATGCTAATCCTTCCTCTGATGCTCTCCTTCAGGGGAGACAGCTCCTCATATCAGCAACTGCTGGTCATATTCCAGCACCAAAGGAGCCATCCATCTGTACTCCTGTGACTGCAGACAGGGAGTCAGAACAGGGTACAGGAGGCCAGGTCCCCCTGCACAGCTTTGTGAGCAAACAGAGGTGCTGCCAAAATTTGGCCTTCATAAAACTGTTGCACAAAAACAGTCTGAAGGGTCTGATTCTCTAAACCCAAGTAAGCTGAGGGGAAACAGATGCACTAAACTCCACTCAAGAGCACGGGGTCAAAGGTAAAAGCAGAAGAGGATTCACTGCCAGGGAGAACCATTCCTCTGGCTGGGGAACCCTTGGAGCATCTCTGCTCAGCTCCCCTTGCACTCCATGTCATGGGAATGTAGGTAATAACAGCCCCCGTCTCTGCCCAGAGAGCTGTCCCGTGCCACAGGCCAACTCAGTCTCAGGTGGCACCTCGTGGCACTCTGCCCACCGTCAGGTCCTGGCAGTAGGGAAGCTGTGGCACTGCTTCCCTCCCCACTGGCATGAGGACCTGGACAGCCAATGAAATACAGAAGCAAGTAAGTCTAGAGGAGCTGGAGTCCATCTGCACATGCTGATGCCACATTACGGGGGATGCTTTCAGGTAATTAGGCAAATCTTCCCTGACAATGTGGGCCCTGCACTGCCCACAAGCACTGGGAAAAGCCCAAGAAGCCTCGGAGAGCTGCTGTTTGCACACAATTCCTGATACAAAGGAAGAGAGGGAAAGCAGTTGTACCCTCACCCCACCCTGGAACACACTGGCCAGCTCAATGTCTACCTTGTTCAGCAGCTTCCCCCATGACTATCCCACTGCTGCCAACAGAACTCCTTGCAAGTCAAGGGGAGAGAATTTAAGCTCACACAAATTATGATTTATATTTTGTGATTTAGATGGTTTTGTCACAATGGTTTTATGTCTTTATGCATTTTGCAAAGCTTTCAAAACTCAGAATTCCTTACTGGTCAATGAGCACCTAAGCAACTCAGCAGAAGTATTAGCTTTAAAGTATTTATAGCCCTTTCCTGTCCAATTCTTTATCCCCGTGGGCTTGGGAAAGCAAAAAACTCTATCTGAAAACGCCATATGCCAGAACTAGCTGTAATTTAATGACACTTAAGAACTTAAGGAGACAGTTTAAATCACAAGGGGGGTTTTCTATTCTTTCCATTGCTGGTGAGATTTTCATTTCCCCGTGCCAAAACAGCACAGGAGTTACACATCATGCGGATTTTGCAAAGTTGAGCTGGGCTGTTGCATGTTGTTCAACTTTCTTATTCAAACACGAAATGACATAAGAGCAAAAACAAACAAAACCCAAGCAATTTAAAGTGTGCTTTGGATTTCTCTTGAAGCAAAGCTTCCTATTCTGTGTAGTTAGTGAAAGCAAAACTGGCTTGATTGTGTAAGTGTAATAAATAAGCAATTTGTTCTTCATTTATCAAGGGCTTACAAATCAACAATGCAAGCCTCAACATAAAAATAAATGACCTCAGCAGCTCACTGGGGTGGTTTCAGAACATTTTTAGCATCCACCCTGCTTCAAACTGGGCATGCATGATTCCCAGTGTTCCCAGTCTTTAGTAGTCAACCTGGATGCGAGGCGTTACAACACACCATGGCTTTGCAAGGAGCTACACAAGAAACTGCCCTACAACTGACTCACAGAAAACACCCTTAGGAATAGAAACAGAGGAACACAGCTGTCCACTTCTGCTCCGTGTCCCCAACCCCCAGAATCTCAGGTCATGTCTCAGGAACCAGAGTCTCTACTGCAAAAAAACTGCACAATCATGAGCAAGCCTGCTGAGTTCCTATGACACTACCAGTGATATTAAAAGATCTTACAAAGCCACATTTTGCTTAAATTAGATGAGGTTTTTTCCTTCCTTTTAACTTCTTTTGTCCTTATGTGGTTTTTTTTTTTTTTGTTTTGTTTTTTTTTGTTTCACTACCTTTCTGCAAATAAAAGAATATTGGAGGAGTATTTCATAAGCTGCTGTACACAGAGTCTTATGCTTCCTTCAGTCAGCACATTACTGGAGTGCAGAAATATTAGTGTACATCAAATGCTCACCTGTATCATCTTACCAGTGGGCAATATACAAAGAGCAGCACGTGGCTATGCAGAATTTGCCAATGGGTGAAGACTAGCACTGAGTTACCTCTGCATGTTTGGAATGTTGGCTCTGTTGAGTTTCAGTTGCAACAGAAACGATTTTTTTTTTTTTAATTCTTAATTGGAGCAATTCAGGTTTTCCATGTAAAAATATGTTCATAGTCACTTTTTGACTCAAAAGAGGAAGTGCTTATATTTTAGGAACATGGAACCATAAAATCCAGAGGGCTTTCAAAAGCCTCTCACCAGAAGACATTGTTAAAAAGACATATCCTATTTGCAATGCAGAACTTGACAGCCTGCAGAAGACCATTTCATGTGATAGGAGTATAGTACATTTTGGCTGATGACTCTTTGACTTAGGAATCACCTGAGGTTGACCAGCTGCTCTGATGAGATCCCATCTCCCACTGCTTGTTGCCAGGAGTGCTGCTGCTACTGTTTAGCTTCAGAGCATGTCCCATGGGCGATGATTGATGAGTGTTACTAAACAGAAAGAGAAAAAGCAGATCAGACCATCATGCGTGCAGGAACACAGCCTGGAACCGAGCTCCAAGGCCACTGATCAAGTTCCCTGCTGTTACAGCACGAGATCATACTCCTGACCAACAAAAAAATGTGCCTTCATTGCTGCTCCAAGTAGAGCCACCCAATAGTGAGAGAAGATGGTGCAGGGGAGAGTTTTCTCTGGGCAATCGTTCTGGGAAATTACAGAGATTCCCAAGTAATTACAAAAATATCCTTCTGTATGTATGTCTGCCTTGGACTCTTCAGATCTGTGTCACTCCTGATTCCAAAATCTCATGGCTTTTAAGACTAAAGAAACCTGGTTCACTGCTTCCCTAGAAGATACATCATCAGTCACTTATCAATGAAGAAAGGAATGTGTTGGACAGTCAAGCCAGCGGCTCACCCAAAAACCCAGTCTCAAGAGCCACTCACTTGTTACACTGTCGATTATTTACATATTTCTTTCCTGCCTTGCCTTCTATAATCCCCAAGTGGAGAACACTTAGGGCTTGACTTCACTTGAAAGTTATTTCAGATGATGTTTCTGACTCTGGCTCATCAGAAATGCTGCACGCTATTTTGTTATTTCAGCGAAATCTACTTCACTTTCCAATCACTCCAACCCATTCTGTTCCCTGATTAGACATCCATGGGGGGCTACCCTTCACTGCTGAGCTCTTTAAATCCTTAGTTTTTTCTCCTGGGATATAAAAAAAAGTACACAAACCTTAAGGGCAGACTGCCCAAACTGTCAAGATTCATCTATAGGCAGCCTCTTCAAGCTACTACCACGCAAAACAAGCACCAAGCTACAACTACAAATGCCTATACAGGGAATTGGGGCCAGACCCTCTCTCACCAAAGCATCCAGACACCCCTTTGAAACCAAATGGTGCTGGCACTGAGGGACAGCATCTGCAAGAGCATCCAGGCAGCCCTGAGCAGCACCACTCCGTCCTGGAACCATCACACAGGCCAGGACCTCAGGTAACCTGCACCTTCTGCAGCCTCTCTCTGTAACGTGAGGGGAAAGTCCAGCATCACCAAATCACAAGGACTTCAATGACAGCGTAACACGCTGCCTGTTAACTGGGAAATGGATACACAGCTGGCACGCAACTCACTCAGGCATGCCAAACAGGCTGAGTCAAAGGAACAACTCACTGCAGGATTTGTTACAGATGGAACAGCTCTATACGTTAAAATACTGCTTTCCAGCAGAAGACAGAACTACATTGTATGAAAAGGAGATCCAGAAGAGGCTTGTTTCTCTATAAATTGGTTATGTCAATCATTAAAAGGAAGCTGGCTCAGACACTTCCTTCAGGTTTAAGATCAGGAAGTTTGGCTAGTTATTTTTGTGGACCAACTAACTCAAAAGACAAAATAATTGTAACTGTTATGAAATGAGGTATGAACCCATGTCAGCTTTGGTGCTACTGAGATTATGGCTTTGTTTTTAATAAATTTGCTTCAGTTTTCCTATTGACAGTAAAGCAGCATTTATGTAAGCATAGAACACTTAAGAGCTTACCTTGAAAGGCATCTCTGATGGCCAGGCTGATCCCTGCTGTAAAATTTCGAGGTTGTCCTTTCTGGAACCTTAAGGATTTAATCAAATGTTTTAATGAGGTCACTACTAATATTTTAGATTCGGTTTATAAACCTAATGCTTACCCTGTATCAATGAAAAACTAAGACTAACCAGCAAAAGTGAATAATGCTTCAGTGGGATCTGTGGAGAGGTCTTCCATGGTATCAGCCCTGGAAGCTGCAAGTCAGCAGCAGGTGCTTCCAGTTTGCTCCAAGCCTGTGCAGTCTATCAGGGTGCAGACAGAAAGAGGTTTGCACCTTTCCTTAGAGTCACACCATTGTTGGTCAGTATTTAAAGCAAAGAGTGAAATGCACCTGCAGTCACTGAATGCAGCTTCCCACAAGAGGTGGGTTACCTTATGTTGCTACCACAGGCTGAGGAAGGAGAGACACACACATCCCCCAAGTGCAAAATAACAAGGAGAATACACAAATGCACGTAGGCACCCCCACTCCAATCTTCTTGTACTTGTTTTTAGAAATTCTGTTAGAAATACAGCATCACCTTAATTACAGAAACTAATGAGCTTTTCTGCAACAAGTCAGATTTTTCAGAGAAAGGGCAGTTACAAATACCTGGTCTAACAAAAGAGGTGTATCTGCACTCACAGATCCTGCAGGTGTGCACATAAACCCACAACACTGACGGGCTTGTAAACTCACATCATCTTTTTCCGGATTATTGAGACCCAACTAATGTACAAGTAATGAGATTTTCAGGGTTTCATGAAGAGGAGGGACACTACACAGCACAGGGAACTCAGTGGAGTGCTACTTAGCTCTGACAGTGTCCAACACCCCGAGTTTCACATACCTTTGGGGGCTGCTCCTCGTTTTGATTCGCACTCCAGAACACATCATCCTGCACAGGGCTGAGTGGTGCTGTCACCATGTCTGACAGCGAACTGCTGTGGTAGATGTCCTTACTAGCCCGGAAATTTTCACACTTGAAACAAACAAAATACACGCTGAACTGTACACTTCCCTGCTTATGTAACAGGTCCCAGTCTCAACAGATAACTGTGGTTCTGTTTGTGAGATCAAATTTTCAGTAAATGGAACAAGGAGGATTGTGTCTGGATACAGCCCTACTCACCTTGTTCACTGTGAAGTAAGTTATTCATTTCCAGCAGGTTAGCATGTTAGGCACAAATATTTCACAAGGTGAAGGGTACAATAAAAAGAAATAGTAAACACATCTATGTTGTATATATATATATATATATATATATATATATACACACACCTTTCTTCAATCTATGGAGAAGCAAATAGGTCACTGGCACTGCACAGCAAACTAGTTACCTGGATGATGCAAAAAATACTGTCGAATATATTTAATTCAAACCTGACCAATGCTTCCACTGCAGAATTCAGATAGTTTAATCACTGGGGGAACCCACCTGCCCTAACACTTGATGTTGACTTCCAAATCAGCCTTTGCAACCCCACCATCAACCTAGAGTCAACAGAGACAAACTGCCAGCTGGAAGCACTTACAAGTGCTCCCCTGGTTATTCGAGGCCCTTCCCTTCTCCACAAAAAAGTTTTCAATTACTTGAGAAAAAAAAAAAGATCCAACTTGACAATGCGGTAAGGAAGAATGAAACTATGCTCAGAGAACACTTCATGGGTGGTCATGTTCAGGTGATCCCATTGTGACCACCTGTGCTTAAAAGATCTCTTCAAAGGTTTCCAATTAGAGTATTAGGATAGCAAAAACCCCAATCACAGCACAGGAAGGGGAAGGAATCATGTTACTTCCTTACTTATTCAACATTTGGACCTCTGATTCTTTCAGTATTTAAAAGAAGGGGGGGGGAGGGGGGGGGGGGGGGGAAGAGAGACACAAGAAGAAAGGCCCCTTAAATTCTACACACTGCTGATCTACTACACTGGCATCTTCCAAAGGGCAAGCGACACAAAGCTAAACGTGCCAACTGAGTGTACTGCCTCCCTGAAATGAGAAATCCTCTTGGACATGAGACTGAAACAGAGCACATGGAAACTCTGTGTGAGCTGGGCTGGTCTGCAGGGATTGCTGTGCTAGAACCAATTTCATGTTACAGAAATAGAAGTATCAGAGAAAAGCCTGAAGCTACACCACCTTGTGCTTTACCTCATCAGATCTCCCATGCAAAGCCAGACCAGAGCTTTCTGGGAGGCACCTCTTTCACATGGAAAGACCTTCATCCCCAGCACCTTGAGGCCTAACAATGAGGTTTGCAATTTTTGTCCGAGTCAAAGTTCAAACTCTTGTGTCCCAACCAGGTTACTGCAACTGTAGCTGCAGTTCAGTTTCTCCAAAGAATGACTCAGATGAATATTTTATTGATTTATCATCAGCCCAAGTCTATACAATTCTCCAGTTCCCTCATCTTAAAACAAAAAACACCATAACTGAGAAATGCACACAGCTTTTCAAGAAGATAATGTGATTACAAACTCTCTATAACTGTACAAAAGTAATTATTTCATGGGAACAGTGTTCAACATCAATCAAATATTGACAGGTAGTAATTCTAAAACTAGTTCAAGATGCCAAAGATGTCTCATCACAACCTCCCAGACCAGTATGGCAAAGTTTACTGTCAAAAGCCAGGCCTGAGACGTTCACCTAGTTAAATATTCAGGTGCTTTTCCTGCCTTTTTGGGACAATATGTTCTGTTAACTCCCTTTATAGAAAATAGCTTTTTCAGCAGTTGTAACATCTCATAATCTACGTCCTTTCATTTTGCCAAAATGACCTTTTTGTCCAACATGATTGTCACTAATAACAGTTTTTAGTTAACCAGAATTATTTGAGCAGCAATTGAAGCGATTCATTGTGGGTACAGGAACAGGTTTGATAGCAAGTGTATTATTATCAGAATATAGGAGGATTTTTTTTTTTCTTGTCACTTTCTCAACAAGATACATGCATTTCCTTCTAAATCCCAGCTTCTGAGTCGTGGAGACTATCAGAAAATTATCTGTACTTAAAAGCATGGATGAGCTTTGCTGAATCATGATATAAGTACGTGAGTGAGTCCAAACTCTGCAGATGGTGCCCACATACCTTCTCTGGGCAGAAAGACACCAGTACACCAGTTCCATGTAAAGCCAAGAAGAGACACCTGCCACCACAGTGATCCAAAACCATCTCAGACAACCCCCAAAATCATGGTGTTTGACATCTCTCTTAACTTTTACAGATAAAATCATTTGTAGGGGGGGGGGGAAGAACTAAAAGCCTCACCTAACAATGATTCTAAAATACCAAGATTTGAACCTTAAACTGCTTTTAAGTAATACTGAAAGAACAGCAGCTCTTCTCATGCACAGGAAACAGTAGTAGAGAAAGTGTTACACACTGTGTGTCTTTAAACCAGAAAGGGACACAGAACAGTGCTAAGGAAAAGAGCCCTTTGATCCCTGAACTGATAACATAAGGTGACACAACACAAGACTCATTACTAGAGTTAGTTTAAAAACATTTAGAAGCAAGAAGTTTTAAAAAGACCAGCTGCACTGCTTTTTGAAGGATGTTCAAGTTACTAACTTGAACTGAATCCACATAGAGGAGATAGATAAAGTGCAAGTGTTGTTACAAAACAGCATAAGGAAAAGGAGTTTCTTAAACTTCTGAGCAGATATGCTCTGGGATGCCAGGAGAGCCCATGACTTTATGCACTGCTAGCTCTTGTAATATTTGTTAGCCACCTTCTGATTCAGCCACATCACTGCAGACAGCAGAGGAGACCTACCCAGCAAATCCTACAGGAAAACCAGAGTCAGTTAAAAAACAGATTTAATTTCAGATGTGAGCTAAATTCCTCCATTAGTCAGGTGGCAGGAGATGCTGCGCAGAGGAACAGACGCAGTGACTTTGTTCAAGAAGCCTCTGTGAAATTCTGCAGGCAGCCCAAAATGGCTCATCCCACACCACCACGGCCAGAGAGCCAGATCTGCCCCCCACAGTGCAGAAAACACAGAACTGGTACAAAACAGGTGGAAATGGTATACTCTGAACAGGTAACATCTCACATTTCCTTTAGCAGACAGAGAGGATAGAAGACACTGAGAAATCACGCTTGCACCTCATGGGCTGTGTTAAGTTTTCGAGTGAAGTAATTCTGACAGAGATTTGGGCAACCAGGACGTGCCACAGGATCTCACAGAATATGACTGCTGAAAATAAGTCATTTTTGTCTGAGCAGAGCAGTAATGACAGATGATCCCTCTCTGACAAACCTGGCTGGAAGTTCTTCAGTGCAGCATCTGTGATGAATTCAGCTCGCATTTTAACTCCACAGTTCACTTTTATTTTAAATCAATAAGGCACCCACGTACTAAACTTCACAAGTACATTGCTGTGAGTCTTTTAATCTCCAGGTGACTAACTGGCCCATCACTCCTCTTGCCTAAACACTTCCTACAGTTCATGCAGGCAGCATATCCAAACATGCCATTATTAACATCAACAGCTGCTCCCAGCAAGCAAAGGGAAAGACAACCCTCCAGAGGATTTATAAATTACCCATTGAAGTTCACCTGGTCTCCATGCAAACAGAGCAATTAAAGAGTACAGATTGGCTTCTCCCTGTCCACAGGAGCTGTCAGCTGGAGCTGTGCCTTGTGACTGGGCTACAGGGCAGCTCCCAGCAGGGAGTGAAATCGCACAGCAACAACCGTGCCTCACTTGCTGCTATTATCCTTAAGTAACACCATCACTGTAAACTGCATAAAATTTTTATAGTGTAGTTTCCATCGCGAAATGTGAAAGAGGTTGGTAAATACTTCTTCGTTCCTCACAGCTCCTCTAGGCAGCTGGGAAAGGTGCTACCAACAGGGTGCAAAGGAATGATCACCTGTCCCAGGTGAAGCAGTCAGCCTAGAATGTAGCTCCTCTCATCCCAGGAGTGGCACCTCACCAGGGCAGGACTGACCTCTGTACAGCCACCGAGCTCCTGCAGAATCCCAAATGCCCTGCAGTAAACTATGGATGCTCCCACTGCTATTACAGGGCTGAAATATTTGCCTCGGGGAAGCTGCCAGCCTCTGCCCAAGGCTAAGATACAAATGTCCTTCTTGTAGACCTTGCAACTACTCTCCAGTGATTTGATGCTACAAGCAAGGCCATCAACTCAGCCCACTTACAATACCCATGACTTGAAACAACAAACAGGCCCTGGAAAAAAAGGATGTGAGAAGACACACATAAATATTTTTCCAGGTAAAATCTATCAGGTGCAATGGGGCCTTTTCTGCTCACAACATCTGTCTGCGGTGATTCTTCCGTCATCACTGAACAGCAGCCTGAACAGGAGGCTTTGACTTAGGGGCACTAACAGCCAGCTATTTTCTGCTTCTCACACTCCTCAGACTCACTCTAGGGCAGAAATCAATGCAGAAGGATACAGGAGAGGTGCTTTCCCACATCCTGCTGGAGAATTTCAACCAAGACAACCCTGAATCACCTCTCCCAGAACTGGTAGAAATAGCAGGAGCGAAAACGTTTGGAGAGAAAGATTTCAATGGAGAGCTTCATCAGAGTGCTTTCACTGCATAGCTACTGTTTAGATACCACTTCTACCTCTAATACTGAAGTTTTTAGAGTCACAGACTTTCTGGGCTCTATCCACAGAAAAATCTGACTCTGCATTGCTTTTACTGCATCTCCCTATACTTCTAGATTATTTCATAAGCTCACTAAAAATCTTGCTTTTTTTCACTTACAAAAATTCTGGCTTTGGACATGTTTTATGAAGTGTCACACACATTTATGGCACCATGTAAATAATACATCATCCAGGGACTGCAACTGCACAGTCATTCAGGTTTTCTGTGAAACACCTAAGATGAATCTCATGGAACCAGCAATCAGGCATCAAGTATATAAAAATAACTGTTATCTAACCCTGACCTGCAGTGCTTAAGTATAACTCCACACAATTTAGCAGCAATGGTGTCACCAAAAAGCCTCCGAGCTTGTGCCAGGAATGAAGACAATGAGTTTTCCAATGCATTTTCCTGCTTGGGAACCACCCCTGGTCCCTCCTCCCCAGCTGGGGCAGCAGTACCTGTACTACCATGGCTCTCTGTGGCGCGGGGGTGCATGGGCTGGAGCTGCTGCCGGATCCCATCCTGGGGTGTGGCGTGGCCTCGTGCCCCAGCGCTGCTGGCCACTGCAGGGAGGGCTGGATGGCATCACTGTTCTTCGCTCTGTCCTCGGCCTGAGAACGAGAAAAGCAACAGCACGTTGCACACTGAGCCCCAGGCTTTGCAGCTTGGATGTTCCCCCACTGCAGCACAGAGAGCACCACCACTGATGGACCTGCTCATCAAGGAGGACAGCCCTGGCACAACACAAACCATTGCTGCCTCTCCATTTGCAACCCTTCCTTTTTCATCAAGTTTCCAAACTGCAGCATGGAAAAGGGCCTGAGTTTCCATCTGCTGTATTCTAGGTCATCTCTTTTGCTGCAAGGTGGGATTTTAGCTGGAAGGAATCTTCCGTCTGTATTTACTTACCAAAACATCCTGTTTTGCTGTGCGTTTATTACCCCTTCTACAGTGCTGACATTACTTCATGTCGCTTTCTACTTTAAAACACTTTTAACACTCTGTCCTTTGGTACGTTACTTGCACTATGGAAAATACTGAGGAACATTATCTAGAAGGAATAAATTTCCCGAGGGTATTGCTCATTACAAAAATCTTTATTCTGTGGTTTTGATCCCACTACTCTTTTCAGTTCCGCTCAACATGGCTCATTCCCATTCTCTAGCGTAAATCTTTAGCATATCCTCTGATTCAGCAGCCTACAAACAGCTCTACACAGTAAATTAGAGATAAATGTCATAAGACTACCCAGTTATCTGTGTCTGGGTGGGCATTCTTAATGGTATCTCTTACTGTATCTGGGATGGTTGTGCCTGTGTCAGAAAGGTAAATATATTCTTAACACAGCCAAGAAACTGCTGAGGACATGGAAAATGATCCCACTTAAGTCTCACGGATCGCCACTGGGGAAAAAAGGAACACCAACCGTCCACCTCCAAAAAATACCTTATTAAAACAAGCAACCACAGCCAAACACCACAAAATTCTAGCCCCAGCAAACTCGATCTATGCTCTTGAGGCCACATTTTCATTACTTGCAACTCCTAATAATGAAAGGCAAATTCTACCATAAGCAAGAAAGAAGATATAAAAGCTAGATATGATAATTACCCACCAGCTCTGTACCCACAGGGGGCTTCATGCAATGCATCATGATCCAGATGCAAACTCATGCAGATGACACAGTGTCAAGCCTGAGTTTGGAGTACTTGCCTCTCACCTCATTCACTTTGGTGCTGGTGGGACCCAATACAGCACAGAGTGAGCTCACATCTGGACACAGATGTGCAGGGGAAAACTGTCCTGACCTGCTGGTGACAGGGTAAGTGCAATGGCAAAGCCAAGGAATTCCCAAGAAATGGTTCAATTGCCCTGAGCCATTGAATCTTGTCCTGGGCCAAAAAAAACCCAGAAAAGGTGTCACAGCCTGATGCTGGGGCACAGAAATCTGTGCTCAGGAAGCACGATGCTGTTCTGTGTCTGGGTCAGTTTTGTGAACCCTAACATCAGGAAAAGACCTCTGTTAAATGTTAGATGATATTACCTTAATTCATTCCTCTCTGGAACACACAAGGGAATGACACCTAGTTTACCAGAAGAACCTTGTTTCCCTATTCACCAGTCACACCCTTCTCTGAATTCAAGTGGACATGACAGAGCAATTTTTTCTTTACCTTATCCTCTGAATATTAATGGAAAACAAAGATTTACTGTTGCATAAGTGTGTACTAAGACACAAGTCATGCTCCAGATTTAGGTTTAAAGATCAGTCTGCTCTCTGCTTCAGCGTTACCACAGCATCACGAACTGCAAAGCACCAAAATGCCACACTGGCCAAGACAGTACCTCTTTGCTCGTGCTGCTTGACAGAGGATGCACTGCTGCATTTGAACTCTTGGCAGGCTCGCTCTTCTTCTGCTTGTGGTCATGTTGGAGGGACAGCAGCTGTGTCTGATCTTTGGGGAGAGTTCGATGCACCTTCCTGTTGTGCTGCACATCTTCCATCTTCTGAAAGCAGAGGGTGATGAACCTCAGAGAGAACAACACCTTGGAGAACAACCAAGTTGCCCGCTGGAAACAGTGGCTTTTCAAAGAACAGAGAGAGCACAATTCCAGCAGTACCAACAGAAGAGCCAGAACCCCGAGCAACAGGAAGAATAAAGTGACACCAAATACTCTGTTTGGCTTTTTAGACAGCATGTCAGAAAACCATATGTCTTTTTTTTAACTTTTCCTAAAACTGGAGGACTTTAATCAAACACTCCATGCTTCTGATTACAAGTCAAAATGCAGTTGAAACATTAGGAAAACACTGTGACCAATGTACCAAACTTGATAATGAGACTTCAGCATTAAAATTAAGCTCTGCTCCATTGTTTTTGTGAAAAAGAAATGGTTCTGGTTGCAAACTGAATACTGAAAATGGAAACTGGAGATTTAAGCTTAGGTTTAGTTGATATTGGAAGCTTTCAGGGAAAAGGAATTTTGAATCAGACTGAAGACCATTTCAGCACAGAGAAACAGCAGGGACAGAAGTGGAGAGGCAGTATCCCTGCTGTAGATAAAGAGGATGACTCAGTAATATGTAAGTTAACTCAAAAAAAGGCTGAATCTGAGAACAAGAGGCAGTTAATGCATTAATGAAGCCCCTCTTTGGTCCACGACTCTGTGGATGGAAACATCCTCAGGGACTTGAGAAAGGTATCACATACAGGAGCAGGGAGCTGCAAGCTGCTGTCAGTAAACACTCCCTTCATACCTGCTTCTTTTCTAATTTCCTCTGTCCATCTACTATGAAGTGTTCATCTTCCACAGCCCTTTTGTCTTCTTTACCCCTTTCCTCTTTCCTCTGACCGACCTTTGCCTCCGGCCACCTCTGCTCACACTCCTGCTGCCTTCGTAGCTCCTGCTCTCGCCTCTGGTGCTGGAAGAGAGCCAGGGAACAACACTGCTTGTTTTACTTTACTTTTGTACCCACCAATTACTTATGCCATTGTTCATTAATCACAAGGCCCATTTCCTGCTCTGCAGTCACTAATGGGGGACACCCGACACACCACACAGAAGAAGCTGCCACCACCACGACTGCCAGACTTGAAGTGAAACCTCTGCCCTTTTGGCAGCCCAGGGCAGATTTGTCATTCATTTACGCAGGCATGCAAGATCTCCCTGACAGCTGGCAGCTAATCTAATGACAAATGTCTTCCCGTCATTTCAAGAAGGAAGGGTTTTTCCAGAGTGCCCGTTTTGCTGGAGCAGCACTATGTTTCACAAACATCAGCTCCAGAGTCCACGCAATGCTTGAGTTTTGTCAGACACTCATGAGAAGAGACATGCTGGTTATTTTTGGTTTGTGTTGGGCCCCTCACTATAAGAAAGACACTGAGGTGCTGGAGCGAGTCCAGAGAAGGGAACGAAGCTGGGGAAGGGTGTGGAGCAAAGTCTGATGAGGAGTGGCTGCGGGAGCTGGGGGTGTTGAGCCTGGAGGAGGCTCAGGGGGAACCTCGTAACTGCCTGAAAGGGGCTCTACCCACGAGGGGGTCAGTCTCTTCTCCCAGGTAACAAACAAGTTGTGCCAGTGGAGATTTATATTGGATATTAGGAAAAACTTCTCTACTGAATGGGTGATCAAGCATTGGAAGAGACTGCACAGGGAAGCAGTGGAATCGCTAATCCAGCAAGGGTTCAAAAACCACGTGGATATGGCATTTAGGAACACGGTTTAGTGGTGAACATGTCAGTGCTGGGCTAAGGTTGGACTGGATGATCCTAAAGGTCTTTTCCAACCTATGATTCTATGACTTAGCACTGCATTCAACACCACACCACACCACATCAGGCAGTGAAAAGGCAGCAGCTATCTTTTAACATCTTGAACAGAAGCAGGGCCAGGACTCTGGACCAGACCGACTGACTTCAATCTAGGAAAAGGAGATGAGAAACAGGGATCTCTCATCCATCTGCCTGGGCTTCCACCACCAAAACTAACTCAAGCAAAATGCCCTTCTCCTTCTGTTTCCAAAGCTCAGGACAGGTTGTCAGCAGGAAAATGAGAGAGCCCATTTAAAATCATTGCGTTCAAACATGACACAGTTCTCCAAAGGTGGAAGACTACGACAGGGGTTGTGCTGACAATTTAGCACAGCCTTCTTGCCTTTCAAAGCCTACTTTCTACAGGCACATGGGATAACAATACAAGCCAGTCCCTACATCCTCCAGCCTCCTCCTCTGCTCTTTCTGCTGCTCAATCCGCTTCTGCCGCTCTGTCAGCAGCTGCTTCTTGTACTTCTCCTGGTCCTTCAGCTGCTGCTGCTGGCGATGAGGGTCACAGCGGTTTTTGTTCTCCTGCTGCAGCCTCAGAAATTCACGACGGAGAGTTGACTCCCCTGGGAGATTAACTATGGAGCTGAAACAAAGAGGAGGTTTCTACATGACTAAACATAACACTAAAGACAGAATACAAGGTGCACTGGGAATTGCTTGCTGACCTGTGTTAGGAAATTAAGATTTATCTCCAGCATGTTGACTCTGCATCTGCACTCGCTGTGCTACAAACCAGCCTGAAGCTGATTATTGGGTGCTTCGTTTGAAAGTTTCCTCCTCATTGCAGGGGAACTAAGAAGCAGCTTATTACAGACATTTTATACTCAGCAGTTATGTTTGACAGCTATAAAACAGTTCAAGCTACCAAAGGGGACACAGGAGATTAGGGATTCAGAGCAAGATAAGAAAGCTGTTCTGGCTGAGGAGAGCTGCCTCCAACGAGAACAGCTTGGGCATGCCAATTTTCTATTCCAGTAATAAAATTAACCTTGGTTCTCCTTCATCTTCATTCAGTTCATCATCTTCCTCCTCACTTCCACTGTAATCATAGTCCGTTTCTTCTAAAAAAAGAGAATAAACAAACCCCAGAGGAGGATACTGTTATTTAAGGTATGATCTTGAACTTTGTTTCTGAGCGCTCAACCTGAACTACAGGCTCAGCAGGAATTGGAATTTAGAAGTCAGACTGTACTGGGAGGATGAGGGGAGGCAAAATATCCACATACATATTTCAAAATCTAGTTCAGACAACGTTTCAGGGCAGCCCCTTTACACACACACACACCCCTTTTTCCTTGACTGACTGCATTGGTTTTGCAAAACTAACCTACTTCCACCATCTGGAACAAATTAGGCTAAACCCACAGAGAAACCCAACCCCCACAGAACCACGAGCAGAGGGGTTCTTCAGAAAGACATTTAGACAGGACAGAAAAGTCTTGCACTGCCCTGCTGCTCATTCCTGTGTTGTATGGCTATGCTGAGGCCTTCAGTAAATTCAGGTTTCCTTTGTATCCAAGTAAATAATTAAATAAGTAAAAAACCTCCACTAATGCTAGTTTTAGGACAAAGGTCCAGAAGACCCATAGTTTTAAAGTTCTCTTCAAGACTAACATGAAGGCATTACCATGGGATAATCTCAAACTGGTCCTACCCTGCATTGCTGGTTAAATCAAATGCTAAATTGGGGCTTCATTTTTTCTGAAGTTACTATTTTGAAGTGTACAGTTTGGCAATTTTACACTGTTCTCTGTTTCAGGGGAGCCTTGATTAAAATAGCACTTTTCAGGTCAAAATATACCTATCTATCAAGAAGTGATTGTTATCACTGCATTTCCCCCCCCCCGCTCTCAAGGGCATTTGTGAGAAATTCTAACTCACTATCTTTCCATTCCAATGTGCTTTGAGATTCACAGCTGCAAGGGGTGGCAGAACTTGCAGCTACTACTGGAGTCAGTAAATCTACACTGCAAAAGGAATTTCATTTTAGGCAAAAATATTCCTGTTGTCAAATCACTACCTAAGAGCTTATAAGACCACTTCCACAGTGCTTTCCAAGTCTGCCCTCACAGTCACTGACCTTCACAGTGCCTCTGCCAGCATAAAATACATAGAAGAGGAGAGAAGGAGAAAATCGCTGGTCAACAGGCTACGTGTCTCACTCCCCTCTGCACAGCCCTTAGTCTGACACAGCATTTACAGAGGCATTTACACAAGTATCACCCCCACCCCAGCACTGCTTCTCCCAGGTTTTGCTTTGAAAAGTAAGGCTGGCTTTTATATCAAACTCAGACTCTCTCTTTTTCTTCCACACTGTGAAGCAGATAATTCATTATATCCTTTTGTGTTTTGCTGGAGATTGGAGGTCTTCTCTAGGTCTCTTTTGTGCACTCCACTGCAAAACACTTAAAAAAGCCCTGCTGCCCTCAAAGAATTCATGAGTTAAAATTATGTGGAGACTCAACAGGTAAATTAAATGGATCTGGGACAAAAATATGAACTAAGAGACCAGAAAACGTTTGTGGAGCACTGCTTAGATACTCAAGAAAGTAGAGACCTAGACTTAGACTCCTCACTCCTGCTAGCACCAGGGCTGCTCTCAGTGACTCAGGATCAGTCAGACTCCAAAGACTTTAGCAATTAAACACAATTAAGGACCCAGGCTTCGACAAAGGGATCCTCAAAATGGCCCCACCACTATCAAGGACAAAGCGCTCTCAATTTTCCTGGTTCTACTATTTCAGTTGCATCTGCCTTGTGCCAAAATCCGAAAAGGACTTGCTCTCTGAAGTGCTGTTCATTTTGGTTTTGTCATGTTACCCTTTTCTCCTTTTTTCTTCCTGGTCCTGTCCAGGTGATCTTTCAGCATGATGCGCACTTGCCGCTCATTCTGCATGTCTCGGATGAAAGAATGCTTAAGCAAGGTTTCAGTGGATGGACGATGCAAATAATGTTTTACAAGGCAGCTTTCAACAAAGTTTAGGAACTTCTTTGACCTGAATAAGACAGAACAGGCAAAGGTTTTCTTTATACGCCTCATTTAAAAGACAATTATCTGTAGGGCACAGTGACCACCATTAGCCCCACAATGTCTATGCAGTCCTCTCTGACAGAGCACTGACCCTAAGCAGCCCATCTAAGCCTTCCTTGTCTATCCTGAAATTTCAGTCACAAACACCAAAATTAAACAACTGCTGCAGTTTAGGCAGCTTTCAAAAGAAAGGTGTTGCTTCTCGAAGGTAAACTACATCTGCCCTCTGGCTTAACCCAGCACTAGAAACAGCCTAGAAATCATCTTCTGGATCACTGCAGGATTTAACAAAATCATTGTCTCTGGATAAGCGACCTCCTAAGCCCAATGCAGCAAAAATACAGGTTTTTTACACATCTCTTTACCATTTTCTGGATTTCAGCTTTGGAGGAGGGTTCCGTGGGATGAGGAAGAGAGCTCTCATGGGGTGCATGTCACACAGGGCTGCAAAAGAAACTACAAGTTACTGAAGGGTGCACATTCTCCCTGTGTCCCTCTCACAGCCTGACCGCACTGGCCCACGTGGGGCAGGAGCCTGGCTCTCCCAGCAGAGAGGAGCAGTGCTCCACAAACATCCCCACTTCAATAGCTCCCCAGAACCACACCAGTAGTCCATGAAATAAATTCACACCACAGCCAAGAAATCAAGTCTCTGAGTACACAGAAACTTCCAGTCAAATGAAATTTGGAAGAAAAGCTGCAAGGCAGGAACAAGGAAAACTTCCTTCATATTTTCGATATATAAGGTTTAAGAAGGACATAAAAAATGCTCACCTTTTTCATACACCAAAGCGCGTTTTTACATAAACAGAAGTTAAAGATGAGATTGAAATACTTATCTAGTCATTACGTCTGGCTTATGGTTCAGATAAATTATAAGCTCCATTTTAACCAAACTCTTCGCTACACTGTTCACGGCGTATGAGAAAATGCAGGATGAAGAAAACCTGATGCAAAGTGAAGAGCTCATAACCTGCATCACCAGCCCAGAGCGGAGTGACTGAGCACACACTTCATCTGTTCTGTGCTTCGGGAGTGTGAGCACCATTATTAGGCAATCTACAACAGATTCTGCTCCTGCGTTCGGATGCTGGTTTCTCTCCAGCCCAATGTATTTCTCTTTTAAGTGTTACTGTTGTGGAAAGTTGAAGCTACGAAGAACTCTGCAGAAAGTAAATGCTGTCACATCTCATCCATCCCAGGCATTTTGTATGGAATTATGAGTGTGCTCCATCTGCCATGGAGAAACATCAGGGGTCAGAGGTCTTCCTTCACCGAACAGAGCTACTGAATGGCAACTGATATGAACTACCTGGAGGCTGATTTCTTATGATATGTAGGTGCTCAGCAGTGAGTCTCCTAACAGGAATGGACTTACAGCATTACAGAACTAGTACAAGTGAGAAGACTTGGCTCCGGTAAAGCCTTCCCTGCCTTCTACTGAGTTCTCTGTCTGCATCCACCTGCTATCATTTCTCAAATTTAGGTTCTGGTTTTGACTTTTTCTTTTGTATTTTCAACAGCACAAGATACAGTGGAGATGGGGGACAGAAGAAGTCTAGTTTCTAGCTCTGGGTCCCAGACACTGTTGTACTACAGTAGGCAAAATACAATGCAACAGAATATAATCCATAGCACTTCCCTGTCAAAACTAGGGAAAACATCAAATACAAGTGGCATGAGGAATTGGCATGCGAAGCTAAAATGTCTCTCCCAAAGAAAACTCCCTATGGACTTGTGTCTCCAAACCAAGCTCCAGTTAGGCTGAAGCACAGGGCCTGAAACTCCAGCTGGTTCCTGCTAAAAACCAAGTCCGACAGGAGAACAGCCAAGTGTGTTTCATAAAAGCACAGCCTACGTGCTCTCAGGCTCAGGCCAGAGTATGATTTATCTCATCTCCCGTGCTCTCAGCAGTGACCGGGTAACCCCCCACATCACATCTCTGCAGGAGCTGGGGCAAAGCCACCAGCCCTCCACAGAAACCACAGACTCTGCCTCCACAGATCTCTGCCTGATGGCTGCCAGAGGCTCCCTGGAAGAGCCAGGGGAACACCTGGCAGTCAAGGGCAGGCTGTAAAATTACGGCAGTCTGCCGCCAGGTTGAGAATGTGGTCATGGACCGAAGCCATTGCATGTGAGAAAACACAGTATTAATCCCAACAACCGTACAGAGCAAAAATACAACCTTTAGGCCTACCTTCTCCTACTGCCATTATTATTTTTAGTGGCCTAAACTCAAAGCCACTCCTGTCAATGTTTTCTGTCAACACGTCAATCACTTCTGCTCAGATGAACCCACTGGCAGTGGTCAACAAAGTGATGCTAACAAGAGCTCTAAAAAAACGTTTGTTTCCCTAGGAAATGAAGGCAAGGAATCAAAATATAGACTGACAGGGGCTAAAAGGAAGAGAAAAGCAAAAGAGTCCGAAGGAGAAAAAGTCACAGATTATTTTTAAAGATACAGAGAGAACGAGAATTCTGTACACCTGGGCGTTAGCCAAGGATGAGTTATATTAACACAGAACATGTTACAAAGCATAGACACCCCCGCCTTTATCCCAAATCACTTACGAGGAGCTCCCTCGGCCATTTCAATAGCAGTGATTCCCAGAGACCACAGGTCACTCTGCAGGAAAGAAACAATGCACATTGCAGCTTGCACCATTCAAGCTTGTTTGTTTGTTTTCTTCTGAGTTTTTGGGGGGTTTGTTTGTTTGTTGTTGTTTTTCATTTGTTTTGGCTTTTTTTCCCCCCAGTTTCCCTAGATCTCTCCTGGATCATGCTGTTTTAGTTGGAGTGATATATTCCGCTCTCTCCCACTCCCTATTGAGCTTTTAGGAAACGTGCTAATACCCAGAAGCTTCCCATTTCCCAAGCAACTCTGAACAGTTGATTCATCATTTAAGCAGCCAGCCCCAAAATGCAGACCTTCTGCATTCAAAACACAAGAGCCAGAATATAGCAGGCACCATTTAAATATATGTCTTTAATCTGTTTTCATGAGGCAGTGAGACAGAGCATTGCCTCACCCTCCTGCTTCTGCCCAAAAAAATTCTTGGTGTTAATGCTTATTTCAGAGCAGTTCATTGCTGAATGTCTACACTGATGGAACAGAAATTATAGTCGTAACTTGAGGTCTGATTTTTTTCTGTCTACAAAATCTCCAGTTACACATTTTTGGGCAGGAGAAAGGAGAGCACCCCACGCAGTCAGATGTATGTTCTGCCCAGTAAACGGAGTGGAGTTCCCTTAATCAGCTGATCTGGATGTCAAGGGCCAGGTTTTGATCACGGAAGGTAAATCATGAACACCACCAGTGGCTGTAAAAACTTCACAGGTTTCTGCTTGATTAATCATGTGCATTATTTCACTACTTTCTTGTGTCTAAATGTAGCCAAATGAGAGGCACGTGACCAAACCAACTTGCAGAGCTTCTCCAAAAACTATTTTTTAAAAAACAGTGACAGAAAACAAACCTTCAAAGACCAGAAGGAATAAACCATTACATAACTGGCAGCTCAAACCCAGCCCAGATCTCTAACTAAACCTGACTTTATCAACAGAGCCTTCTCAGTCCAGCTGCCCTGAACTCTCTACACAAGCTGAAAGAAATTAATTTCTTGAGGTTTCAGTAGAGGATCAGTATAGTATGAAAAATAAAAATATACTAAATATAAATAAAATAGAATTTCAGCAATAATCTGCATGTTTTGCTCCCCTGTGCGGAGTTTGACACTTACCCTGTAATCATATGTAGAGTCTGGGTTCTCCTCACAAGCAATGACCTCGGGTGCCATCCAATAAGGTGTGCCAATAAATGTGTTTCTTCTCCCAATAGTCCTGTCCAGCTGAGCACTTACACCAAAATCCACTGAAAGCCAAGCAGAGGTAAAGAAATTAGTAAAGAGTTGTATCCACAAGGCAGAATGTGTGCTTGGTTACTTTCATACTGTTTAGAATACCAAATCTTTGGGCTACAACGCATATCAAATCTGAGTTCCTCCAACATATCTTGTCCAATAGTTGAAAATTAACTGCCCTTCTTTTTCCTCCTTCTTTTTGATCAAGTAAAGGAACAAATAACAGCATGCCAAATCTGCCAGGCAGGTTATAGCAACATTAATTGCTCTAGAAAGACATTACAGAATAATTTATGCTTAACTTAAACACTACATGGAGTAGGACACTAGTGTGTGAAAGAAAAATAGTATCCACATACAAGGCAAATTTGGATTTGTCTATGTGGCCACTTGTGAAAGCTGCAAAGAACCATCATATCACTTCATTTTGAGGTGTCTGGAATAACTCCTTCTCTTAGATGGACAGCCTACTACTTTGATCTTAGACTCATTGTAAGGAGAGAATCGTGTGGTGCTCTTTGCACTGGAAAGGGCATTACTTTCATCAGGACTGTACAGCAAAATGGTTTTGTTCAAATTGGAAAAGGGTCCATACAACAAAAAGCCTATGGTTACCATCAAGAAGCAGATTTTCTCATTTATGCTGCCTCACTGCAGATCATCTGCAAAACCCAATCACATATATATAATTTATAATTTAATGTGCCCGCTTAGCAAACCGTCTCCAAGAATAAAGTGGATCTGACCTTTGGGATCACCGTGCACTCTGTGCTTCTGATGGGAAGTGTGTGCTGTTGCACTGAAGTGGAACAGAATTGGATTGAGGACCTCTTAGCTTTCTGGGTTCTTTGCTTTAAGACACACAAGCTTAATACACCTGGAAACATCTTAACTTTTTTTTTTTTTTTAAATTGTTGTTCTTAGTAAATCTGTTTCATCTTTACCCGGAGTTAGGAAGGTTTTACTTTCTTGTCAACCATGTGGAGAATCATGCAACTAGTAACTATGCCAGACCACAAATGCACCAACCACCCCATCTCACCTGTTTTAAGAGGGAACAGTTGACAACTAGTTCATATGTTTTACATGCTACAAGCAAAATCCTGCCTTCATTTAACAAAACAGCAAAACTCCCTTTGACTTCAGGTCTTCCCATGAGGTTAAACCATAATGAGATGTGAAGGACTTACTTTTACTTGCTCCAAGCAAACATCTTACCCCACATCCACAAGCCATGTTTATTGTTTTTGGTTTACAACTCTACAGTGAATTTTTTCAATTAAAGACAGAGGGATCATAAAGACCATCACTAGTAAGAGAAGTGCTCCCCTTGAGACTTCTTTAAAACCCTGCCATGCATTCCCTGTGATGTCCTTCCAAAACATGAAAGACATGCCCTCCTCAAGAGAGATATATGCTTGAGTTTAGTCTTAGGAAGTCACAAGTTGTCAACACTGACATGTCACAGGAAGTAAAGGAAATGAGTAAACCCTCCAACTTTTTAGAGAGATGACTATTCAGTGGCAATCCTTACACATGAGTTATTTCACATATTGTCAGCTTTATGAAAATCCCTAAGACCACTTCCCTTAGAGAAATGGATTACCATAATGTGTTCCCACAACTTTTCTACTTTGGAAATCTTTGCATCCTGGGATGAGCTGTGAAGGTCTGATGGTGCTGTGAGTTACTGGGCAGGCTCTGCATTTCACTGCCCCAAAGCAGCTGCATTCCCCACAGGCTGTGAGTAACATCCTTGCAAGAACATGTCACATTTTCAGCCCTTCCTATGTGATAGACACCTTATAAGGACAAGCATTAATACTTGGCATACTTGTTGCTCTGCTGTTACTGAAGGTTCTTTCTGAGATGAGATGGAAATCTTAAAATTTAACGAACAGGTTTCTAGCACACATTTAAGGAAACTTACCCAATTTTACTTCTGCATTTTCTGTGAGAAGAACATTCTGTCCTTTAATATCTCGATGGATGACATGGTGAGCATGGAGATGTGCCAAGCCCTAGAAGAAAACCACACTTTCCTTATTCTTTCTTCCTAACATTACCATGAGTGCAGCACTGTTGCCTTTTTGCACTTTTACCCTTTTCAGACTTTATTTGTAAGGAAAGTCCTTTAGAACATGAAGAGCCCATTTTCAGGGAGGAGAGAGGACAGCAACTGCAAGTTTGATTGTCTTCTTCACCACAGACCTGACAGCAGTGGAGCATCTCTGAAGTCAAGTGCGAAGAGAACAAGGTAGCAATATTTTAAACTTCTGTCTCAGAATCAAGGGATGCTCCTGACACTATGTGCTAAAAGCAAACCAAAGAGAGGAAGAGCAAAGCAGAATGCTCTTTGTGAGGACCCAGAGGCAGCAGCTGGCTGGTCACAGCAGCTTAAATTTTGCATTCAGCAAAATGGTAAATTCAACTGTAAATGGACTACAGGAAGTTAAAAATACCATGTCAGACCTCTTCTTGAATGCAGCAAATATTGTTTTCAATCAGCTAATATTTGCTATGTACTCCTTCATTTCAAAATTGCCCATGGTTGAACTAGCATAGAGATAAGGGAACATGCTGAAAAAAACCCATTACAGTAAGCCAAGGATGCTTCACTCAAAACCTTTAGCCTCTCCAGTATTAATGGCTTCAAAGAGAGCTTCCACCCAGCTTCTAAATTTTCCAGAAGGAAACACTGTCAATCCATGTGCAACCGGGCCGCTCTGTTTTGAAACAAGCACGATTAAATCCAATCTCTTGCTTTTACCAACACCCTGTTATGGTTTTCAATTGCGTGGGGGTAAAGCAAATGTTTTAACATCAGTTGCTTTAGCAGGGATGTTACAGCCACACCAACGAGGAGCAACCTGACCACACCATTAAGGCTTTTTTCTTTTGCAGAGGAGCTCTCCCCACGCTCTCCAGATACAGTTATTATAATCTGCAGGCTTGTGCCAAACCCCTATAAGATGGCCAAGGCTCTCTGCTGAGCACGTTTCTCAACTCCTGGAACAAAACTTTAGCCCTATTCAAGCATTTCTTTGGCATGCCATTTGAATTCCAACTCCCAGAATACACATTTATCCTACCATTATTTAGAAAAGATGTAAAACTCCATTACAAGGAAGACGGATCAGTAACCCTGTAATGGGTTTTGAATTTAGAATGACAGGTTCCAACATTATATTTTTTTTCCAGGCTAGTTCACTAGATTACACATGGGAATTGATTTATCCTCTGTACTTCCCAGGAAATAAAAAAAAAAAAAAAAAAAGGAAAGCAGCCCTAAGCCTGCATAGAATGAAATACAGCCCCCGGAATTGTCTGGGGGAATATTGTCCCAGCAGGGCCACCTTTAAGTTTTTGGAATGCTGTTTAGTTGACATTGCCTCTATTGTGTGGAAAAGGGACCCTTGAGTGTGTAGGTAAAGGAATTATGAACAGAAAGATCTTACACAGCATGAACAGCTGAAGCAAAAGAGCAGTAAGATCTCCTGATGTGGAGGACAGACCTACTGAAAACAGAAAATTTATTTACTTTTCTAGATGCCCAGTGTCTGGAATTTTAGAAGATGGCTATTTGCCATAGGAAAGAGGAATTCTCTGTTCTTCATACAGAAAATGGGATTAACGACAACAATATGGGATGTCAAACAGCCAGCTCTTAAGGCTTCTCTGAACTCAAGGACCACAGCCCATGAGCCCCATGGATCACAACCTTTAAACAATAATGCTCATTAGTGACCTATTTTAGCAACCAAAGGCTTGGAAAGCCCTTTTTGTTGCAAATGAGCATCAAAGCTCTGCTGGCAGGACTCACCCTGAGAACCTCTCTGCAGATGTAAGCAATCCAGTCTTCCTTGAAACAGTTCCCTTTTGTCTTCTTTACCAGGTCAGTGACAGAGCCCGCACCACAGTACTCCATCACCAGCTGCAGGGAGACAAACACAGGGTACCTTCACCACAGCTCTGCCAGGGTGCCAGCAGAGACACCACGTGCAAACACCCACCCCACCACAACCCAGGTGTGGCAAACTATACGTGGCCTTCCCGGATGCCAAGTGACTTAAAATCTCACTTCCTGAATCACACACATTGCTGAACAAATAAAAAACCCCAGCAGTGTCCCTCTCCAACTGCAGATTAGAGGTAGCTTTCTTACTATATAAAGTATAAAATGAGAAAAGGAAGAGCCAACAGCACTGAAAAACATGGGAATTTTTAAAACATTTGAATTTTCTCATTTTGCTGCAGAGCTTCAACAATTCTTGCAGCCAAAAAATTGGAGGATTCATGATTCTTCTTTGCTTTATTGCCAGTTCCTCTGCTCTCTTTTTTATTTTCCAACTGAAAAAAGAGAGGAGGAGAGCAAGACAAAAAGGAGAGGAGGGGAAAAGGACAAGCTCTTTCACTTTTGTAAAAAAAAACCACAGAAGTGTTTAATTTGGAAAAAAAAAAGACTCAAAACAACAAATCAAAATGACAGCACAAGTACTTTATGCCCATTCTCAAAGGAAATCATAGGGGATGGAAGATGTCTAGGGAGGAGCAATTTCTCTCATTTATCCTTCAGAACAATGACTTCAGAGCTTCGCTGAGACAGAGTCCAAGCCAAGCACACTGGAGCTCTAAAGAAGGAGCTGTAAATCTAGTGAACAAAAATGACACTGAACACTTACCCAGAGCTGATCATCTTGACCTGCAGGACTTTTCTTTACAAAAGCACCATAATATGTAGCAATATTCCGGTGATGGGAGTACTTTTTTAGCATATTTATCTCCAGCTTGATTTCCTCCTCTTCATTCTGTAATGAAAGAGAGCAGAAGGTGACCTAAGAGAGCTTAGGTGGCCACTGATCACCAAGCAAAGCAACCTCTCTCTGTGGAGCCTTTAACACCCAGCTGGAACCACCTTGAGCAACCCGGTCCAATCCCACGGCTGACCCTTCTTTGCACAGGAGGTTGGACCTGGAATTATGAGATTGCAACTGATGGACACCCCTTAAACCAACAACTGAAACACCCTGATCCATAGGTCTAAAACAAAGAATTGCTAAATTGACCTAAAGAATAAAAAATGTCCCCATTCAGGCACAAAAATCACAATTGACTCCTCAGGTTGCTTAGACAGGACCTTCTACTCCCCCATTTGTGGTTTCTGTATGCAGTAATTTAGTCTTGGAGAAACCAACCACATTCAAACAAAAATAAAAGTATTCCTAAGACTCCATTACTTAAATACTTGGAAAAGCACTTTGTGCACACATCAGCCAATTTGTCTTCCCAGTCCTGTGGAGGGTCCTGCTGGGAGGAAACCAAAGCCAAGAAGGAAGTGACTCACCACAAATCAAACTCCAGAGCCAGCCAGGGTTGGGATCTGCTCTTTCCTTACAGTTGTGAGGCTGCCCTACCTGGATCATGGGCTTTTTTCCCCGCTCCATCATGCCATCAGGGAAGGTCCTGGCATACTGGGGGCTAGCACACCTCTACCAGGCACCAGCTGCCCGTTTTTCCATGGTCTTTGTTTCAGCCTCTTCAGATGTTCCCTTCTACCCAGTGCAGCACCGCTGTGCACAATATGTCAACTCACGGAAACGCAAGTTTTAATAATTACATTAGAAGAAAATGCCCTTTTTCCGAGAGAAGTGCCTAGTCTGCAGGAGAGCCCTCAGATCCAGCCTGTTTGCTACAGTGCACAACACCCAGGGAAATGCTCGTAGGTTTTGTCATCTCGTTCACTTTAATAGGAAACGAGTGATGCTGCAAAGTATTCTTGTATCAGTTAAAAGGAGTGTGACAAACTTGAAAATTCATTTACCTTTCTGCAAAACATCCCAGTCAGCACTTAGAAGCTGAAAGGGGAAAAAAAAAAGGAGGAAAAAGAGGCAGCAAGAATGACTCAGCCCCACAGGACATTCTTCTGCACTTTTCCTCTATTTTCCAGTAGCTTTGCCATCGAAGCATTCCTTTAACCATCACAACAGACTGCTTACAAAACCAGACACATTGTCCTTCGTACCTGGAGCAACACATTAAGGCCTGACAAGCTAAAGCCAGATTCCCCTCAAGAATATGATGTGTCTTATTAAACTCAGCCACAGAAAAATCATTCCCAACAGAAGGGATCAGTAAGTTTTCCCCAGTAACATCAATCCATAGGAGACACGATACCAGACCGAAGCCTAATTGTATTAAGCCCCAGGAAATGGGAAATGTGGAATAACTTCACTTGAAGCTAAAGGAGGTATTTCAGGTTTCAGAACAGTCTCTTTGTTGAACACAGGCTCTCTAGCTGCACACATTACACTAGGTATTTCATTTATCTTTTGTTTGCAGTTAAGGAGAAAGGAGGACCCTTGATCCTCGTCTTGATACAGCCCTGGATGTTGTATGACTGAAATAGCCAGGGAAAGGAGGAGCCCCATGCAGCACCTGGAGTCTCCAGGAGAAATCAGAGCTGACTCCCAGACACCAGGCAGGAAATCCAACATGTGCAGGGCCCTATTTCTCTCTGCACGTGGCCAGAGCACAAAGGGAGGTGAGAACTTGTGATGATGCTTTCTGGGAGGGGAGACAGATTTGGGACTCCGGATAGTGCACATGAAAGGGTGTAACAGGCAGGTGAGAAGGAAGCAGAATAAGGACATGGGAACTGTAATCCTGGACCTGACCACAAGGGTCCTGTCATCTACAGGAGTTTCTGGATCTTTATGGAAGAAGAGCAGAAAGCAGGACAAACAAGGAGGAACTCCCTTCCTCCTGCTGCTGTTCCTCCTGCATCCTGCCCACTTCTTCTTCCAGGGGAACCAAACACATAGAGGGGCAACGTTCATCTTTGGTGAAGGCCTTTCCCAAATTACTTAAGACCTTTACAGATGTTAAGGGTTTGGTTATTTTATTTAACTCTTCCCATCTGCATGAACTTTGCACAGGTGGAGCCTGACTCCCTGCCGTGCCCTCAGAACCAGCCTGCAGCTTTCCCAAAGTTCCCCTCGTGGAGCTGGCAGATCCCAACCACTTCTCAGAGCTGCTGCCTGTTTCTCAGCTCTTCTTCCTTTCCCAATTAATTTGCTGGATGTTGGAACCATGCTGGCACAGCTCTTATCCGAGTGCTTTCTACTTCTCTGCAATCTCACCTCCATGTTTTCAGAACATGTGCCTGTCTGTGAACAGTAAGCTCTTCCACACCCACTGGCAAGAGGGAAGAGTAGTTTCACATGTGTAACACTCCTTTCACAGTACCAGCAAGATGATCCAATTCCTGCTTTATCTGTTTAGCCAGAAGGCTGGAACCTGCTCCCTCCCTGCACCTGCTTCTTCTTCCTTGCCCATCCTTGCCTGCAGAGGCAGCTACATGTGCTCACACAGGTAACGCTGCTCAGCACAGGTGGAGCGCCTTGGGGAGACACTGCTCAGAGCAGACAGCAGGCTGAGCTTCAAATATCAGTCAGTCTGTAAGGAAAGGGCTACACAGGACAGCAGCTGGGCATTTCACAGACAAATGCATTCTGACTGCTCAGTGCGTGAGTGTGTTTTGGAAACATTACTCTATGCCATGGAAAAACCAAGGTAGAAGGGTAAACATGAGCAACTCTGTCCCCTGGGTGATGTCTGAGGCCCAGCCAGGAACTGAACCTGGACTTGCTAAGTCTCAGTACATCCTCCAAGCAGGGTGACTGGGGACAAAAGCACCCTTGACTTCTCAGTGCATCTCTATGCTCAGGATTTCCACTTGCCTCCACCCTCTTCTCAGCATTACCATCAGCCCCATCTCTCAGGGGTCTACAAACCTGCTCATAAATAATGCTGCTTAAGAAAAGGAAACAGGCTCACAGATGTGCAGGTGCAAAAAGCTGTTTCCTTTCACAAACCAACACATTTCTGGGCACAGATGGCTTCATGCTCAAAGATGACAGGCTCATGATCAAAGGCTGGTTTTGAAGACATGGGCCTATCTGCAAGGGCATTAGGAAGCACAGAACTAGAAAGCACACATCTCTGACCTCAAATGGAAACAAGATCATCAGCTGATAAATACTGCACCAAGAGACCCCTTAGTACTGGGGCAGGTCTAACAAAAAATTTCACATTTAAATGTTATTTGACTCTCTAGAAAGAATGAAAGCAAAGACAGACAGAGAATGAGATGCTGCCAAAGAGCTCTTTGATCACCTGCACCAACGGCTGAAGAGACAAGCAGCAAGAATCCAATCTCTTTGCAAGCACTGTGCTTGCCTGGCTCCATCAAATAACAGGAAGCAGAGCCTGCACAGAGAGGCACACGAGTGCACGTTGCCATCAGCTCCCCTTGAACCATTTCAAAGGGCTCCCCCCACAACACAGCACGGCAGCACTTCCTGACAGATGTCCAGAGGATCCCACAATGACCACAGCATCCTGCTGCTGCTCTTAAGAATCCGGCCTGGGGCTGCAGCTCACGAGAGCAAAGGGCAGATTTGCTTAGCTCTTGGTGTGCCCCAGATCTGGACAATCACAGCTGGGGCTGGTCAGGCAATTTCTGACAAAAGAACTTCTTGCTGGAAAACGAAACTCTGTGGATTTGGTGAAAGAATCAGAATCTTCTGGTGAACAAAAGTGACAGAAGTAGCAGAAGGGACTGCATCCAGGTCTGCCAGTCTGTGCCCTAGCAGCAGGAACACAGCCAACCCCACACTGAGAAAGTGGAAATAACAGCAGAAAGCCTTGCACTCACTCTGTGCCAAGGCCAGAAAGCAGAAAAACTCGAGTACGGCTGAGCTGGAATTGTTCAGGGTTACGCGGGGGAAGAGCACCAGGGAAAACCCCTTCGGGCAGCTGTACCAACACACTCCCCACTCAACTCCCAAATCTCTGCACAAAGAGGCTCAATGTGAAAATGGCATGACCTGCTATCACTATCCCTCAAGCAATGGGCTCCCCAGTACGATGCTGGTTGTCTAACCTGCAAGGAAGCAGCAAACCAGACCTAAGCAGCTGGCTTTTGCTTCTGGAACCATGCAAGTCTATCAGGGTGACTCCTGAAGCTGGACCACATGGCTGTGCTTCGTTTAAATTCTGTTTCCAAGCAAGAAAGCATTACTGCATGCTACAGTTTGATACTTGCATACAAAGGAAACTGTTATGTATAGCAAAGGGAAGGAAATCTTTCCAAGGTTCCCTTCCTGCAGTTTTTTCTTCTATTGTTTCATCAAGGAAGGGACTGTCACTGGTGTTAACATGACAGGGCACAAGCGACACCTTTGACCAGCCCTCGTGCACTGTTGACATAGGTATTGCTGGCTGTGCTCTTCAAAGGATAAACAACAACAAATACTTAGCATCTTTTTCAACAACCTGTTCCAGCACTGACACCACCTTATAAATGTGAGCAGGGACAGTGCCAATTAAACTGTCTCCTTCTCTCATCAGTCAAATCACAATAAAAAAAGCACTACATTTGCATTTCTAACATGTTGCTGCTTGCTGGCTGTCAGGGCAGCTACTCTGAGGAACGGCTGGTGAGGGGATAGGATATGATGAAACACAGCAGGGGCAGTGCAGAGCTACAGGAAATCTTTTACTGGCTATCTCTGGAAACAGATAATCAACCAGAAACAAGCAGCAAGAGACTTCTTTTCTTTGTTATTACTGACCACCAAAATATATGGCAATGCATTCCCTTATCACTTTGTCATCATTGGTCAGGTACAGCTGAAAAATCTGGTGGTGTTAACACCTCTCAGTACTTAAGAACACAAACCAGTGTTCAATAACTATAATTTATACTACTGGACCTTCTTTGATAAGCTATCCACCTTCTCATGATCTGATTATTCATTTTTCCTTGCACCTTAATACCAACCTTTTTTATTTTTAGTTTAGCACTCACCTCAGTAACATTCATCACTTTGATTGCTGCTAGCTGCCCGGTCTTAACATGACGACCCTGTTAAAATAACAAAAGACTGAGTAAAACGTAGGCAAACTATGAATACAGCAACAAAGTAGGCATATAACAACTGGGTTTGAGTAAGGGTTTTCAATCTGGTTCAAGGTCATGTTAGATGAAGTGCTGAGCAACTTATTCTAGCAGATGTCCCTGGTCACTGCAAGGGGGTTGGACTAGATGACCTTTCAAAGATTCCTTCCAACCCAAACTATTCTGTGATTCTATGAACCAACAACCTTTTGCCCATACAAAACTACCAAGGTGAAGTTTGGTGATGATCCCCCACCTTGACCCCCTCAACATGTCCTGGCACACCTCAGGGTAAAGGGAAAGCTCTGGGTTTCAGTACATCAATCTGGCAACCTGTACATGGATGGTGAAAAACTAAAGCTCTGCGTAACTTTTTGCCATTTTTGTTTTAATGCTTTTTACTATGAAATGCTTAGTTTTTAAAATTCTTACTTCAGCCAAGCTAACTATATCTCAGCTACTTCTCAAAAAGCATGCAGGGGCTTTGAATTTAGAAATGTAATCCTCTGTGGTGGTGGGGAGGAACTCACCCAGGTTTGACTGCATGGGTGCCTATGCACGTGCATGCTTTGCTACTGAAATGCCCACACCCCACAGTCACTATTAAGCAACTTCTATCTGGTAACTTCAGACTACGTAACTGGCTTGTTTTTGGAAACAGAGCTAGGAAAAGGAAGACAATAGGAAATAAAGCTATAAAAAGAGCAAGTCTGAGACTGACAAAATGTGATTCACAAGAACATGTGCTAGAAACAAAACCACAAATCTTGCTGTAAATCGCAGTTTCTTGGTTTGGTTAGATCAAGTTGCTTAACAGACACCATAGATGCAGTCTTTTGCCATGATAGCCAGCAATAATCTCATACTGGAGGACAGTATCAAAAGATTTGAATGAAGAGTGGATTTGCTGTATGTCCTAACTCCTCACTTCCATTAAATGTTCAGAAACGGGTTTGAAGCTTTGAGACTGCAATCTTATTCCTGAAACGGTAGTGCCTGCAAAGCTGTATACTGAAATAACTAACTGACATTAGTCAAGGAAGCCAAGGGAAATGAGGAAATCAAACATGAAATGCTGCAGTTTGCACACAAAATGATTTGCAGGTGCAATTTACACCTGCAAAATTAAAAGCTGGGTGGATGTCATTTTAAAACCTAGGTCCTATCCACACAAAATTGCCTACAACTGTTATTTCTAAGACTAAGCAATTCTGCATCAAAGAAAAATGATTCCTCGTTCTCAGGCGATATGTCACAGTCATGTTTTCTTTTACAAAAAACTAAATCCTGCTGAGTTTTTTGTATGTTTATAAGTGTCCTCTTTCCACGGAAGCACTCCTGGGACTGCAAAGCTTTTCCTCGTGAAGAGATAGGATTTATATATTATCACAGACCTCAGGGGGAATACAAACGGGGCACAATCTCCCCCCAGGCCTCCACGGGTGAGCGTGGATGGGCAGCGGCCAGTGCTATCCCGACAGATGCGGGTGCTCGGTCAGCATCCATCCCTGCTGACGTCAATCGCAGTTACTGAGCTTCCTCTGCACAGCCACAGCTCCTTTCTTGGGGGCCATTGTCTGCAAATGTTTCCAGGCATTGAATGTCTTGGCAATACAGCGAGAGAGGGCCTTCCACAAAGCACAGCCACGCTCGACATGCTGGCAACCCTGACTCCACTCCAGAGTTTGCCCGGAGTCAAGTGTGCTGGTTACTCCGTGTCTCCAGCCTCCACACAGCGCCAGCAACCAACCCATGGGAGCGATGAGTCTCCCCTGGGCTGCAGTAGATTCTGCAAAGAATGGTATAAACAATCAACGCTCGTTTTCACTACTGTAGTGAAGCATGCAGACAGATTCATGGTTGTTGGGTTTTTTTTTTTTCTTTTTCTTCAAATGATCAGAATTGACGTGGGCTACATGTTATAGTTTACAATGAAATGGATCATTCCTGAAATCCAGTAGTAGAATTCAGAACATGACTTCAAACTGTTTCAGGTTAAATTTTCTTAACAACTCTAAAAGCAGCAAACATTCTGAACCCAGCCTTGGGCTTCTAGTTAACCAACTGAGACTAGTGCCTAAGCAAGGAAAGGTTTCAGGGCCTGGACCCTTATTTTTTTTCATTTATCAATAAATCTCAGAGGTTAGCCAGAGTTCATGGGAACCCTCACACTGCTGTTTCTGCTGAAGCCACAAAGTTGAGCATGTGTGAATTGTTTTGAGAAAAGTGGTGTTTTGATTTTTGTTTAAAGCTCCCAGGAGCGACTGGCTGTTTTAACTGCTTCCCAACCAAGTGAGATGAACAGAGTCACTTACTTCCAGTGACAAGACATGCAGAAGTTCATCCTTATTGATTTAAACAAAAACAGGAGGAAGAACAAGGGGCAGTGCCCTCCCAGCCCTCTGTCCCTGCCCATCCACTCCTGAGCATTAAAGGGAATCAGCCTGTTGCGATTCAAGATCCTTCACTGCACATTTGCCCAGAAACTGAGTAAAGGGCTGGAATGGTCTGTGGGACAGTTTCTCTAATAAAAGGTTTCATCTTTTACAGAAAGGCTCAGTATAAGAGCAGGTTTCAGCTCTGGAGAACGCAGCCAAAACATCCAACAGCCATCTGTAAGCCACCCATATTCCTACCCCAGAATATAGCATTAAACTCGATCAAGCTCACACAGAGCTTAGACATCAACAATTCTGAAGCTCAATGACTTTCTAAAATTGAAGTTCCTCCCTTCATTTTGATGAGGTATCCAAGCTGGAAAAAATTCTCCCATTAGCTTTGAGTCCAGCTAAATTCCTGGTCTCCTCCAGAAAATATTTCTGCATGAAGTCTGCTGTAGCTGCCAGTTAGTCACTAAAGTAACGTTCAGCAAACCTGGAGCCAGAACACACATTTTTCAAATCTGCATACTGCTCATTGCAGCCAGACTTGGGGGAGATGCTTTATGCCAAAGATCTGGTTCTGATGAGCTCCAAATATGCGTTATCTCTGCAGGGAGATACATGGAATAGGGCAGATTGCTCAGTGTTATTTCTACTGGCTGTATATTTATCTTTCTACCTCAATCAGATAAAGGAACTGCTTATCTATGCCCTCTACCAGGGGTCAAGACACATACTTTTCTATTTACATCAAACAAGAGTGGCAACATTAGCAGTCAGCTATTACCTGATAAAGAGGCTTTACGTGAATCAAGTATATTTACCACAAGATGCATTCAGTCACATACAACACCTTTTCTTGTTAGATCCAAATAAAAATTCTCAACAGTCCCTGGCTTGCACCACAATTACGAGACCCAAGGTCCCAATGAGATTGTAAGGCTGCAGGTCACATGCACAGAGCTTGATCTGACAGCTTCCCTTCCAGCTCCTGCACATCTCTCTCTTCCTAGAGGTGGGAAACAGCTCCCACCAGCTTCTCCAACAGATCAGAAGTGGACAATTACAAGTCCAGACGACCAAAGCCAGCTGTCCTGTTAAGTGCTGCACACCATGCCAAGGCAGCCCACGGCAGTCCCATCACACGCTTCCTTTTTGGCACCAGGTGCTCATTAGTGTCCACGTGTTTCTGGGTCTGATGGAGCTGTCCCTATTTAACCGCTGCAGGAAGAAGTGCATGTGCAGGGTGGGGACTGCCTGCTGTGGGATACCACGGCAGCACCAACCTCGTGGGTTTGACTGCAAAAGTCCTTGTTCGTGCCCATGTCCTGTCTGCAACCAAAAGCACCATCTCACCTGTCTCCCCTTCAAAAAGCAGGGGGTTTGGCAAGGCTGTAAGGTGCCTATGTGCAGGGATACCTCCCAGAAACCAGAAGACTCGGACACGTGCCAGTTTGTGCCACTGTGCCCACATGCAGGGCAATTTTGTACCAAACACACTGCCACGAGGCAGAGACACAACCAGCTCACAGCATCAGCACAGGAGTGCAGGGCTCCTGGGTGACCCTTCACAGCACTGCCTGCCTGTGTAATCCTGCAAGCTGGTAGGTATCATAACCTTAACTCTTGGGACCTTCTCTGGATATTGCAGGTTTGCATTGGAAAGCCAGATCTGGCTGTTGGAGGTGTGGGACTTCGGAGGCCAGAGGTCTTCCTCACCCAGAAGCATTAGCTATGGGGAAACTGCTGCAGCCTGCAGTCACTCGCCCTTCGGGAGCGAGGTGAAGGCACAGCTGTCTCTTACGGAAAGCGAACTTGAGCAAGCAGATTTCCTGTTAAAAACCCACTGATAACCTTTGAAGTTTGAGTCCATCTTGGGTAAATCTGTATGGCCCTGCGGTTGCTGGCACACCACCAGCTCAGCCTGCTGTGTCCTGTGGGACGGGACCCCACCCTTTCACCCCTCTCCCCTCCACCCTTTCCATCCTGGTAACACAAGAAAAGCCTTTAAGAGATTATGCATCGAGTGAACAATGCTCTGTAGAGGGATCCAGGAAACCCTATGTCCTATTCCACATGACCTTAACAAAGTCATGGTCCTTCTGTTTCCCCTTCCACCTACACGGGGGCTTTTCTACTTAGACCCAGCTCTTTAGACGAGATGAGCAGTGTTTGCCATCATCAGCCCCCATGCCAGGCTGGGAACACAAGCTCTGCCTGTTCACACTGCAGGCAGGCACGGACAGTGTCCCCTGGAGCTGCAGGGTGCTCCCCAGTGGGTCAGCACCGCAGGGGAACCCCGAGAACATAAAGCCTGCAGATACGCTGCTCTTACACTGCAGCTCAGACACAGCCACTGTTTTACAGCATAAGGCTGCTCACACAGACATCCTGCTGTCCCTCACGGTCTTGACAATGTAAACAAGTAGTCAGGGCTTGCACACCTGAGGCTTAGTGTTTTGGTGCTGAGAAGTGTCACCCCAGGAGACAATTTATAGGAGAGAGCTCCGTCAGCAAAAGCAATCCATAATCCTCAACTTGACAACTGGCACCACATGAGACAACCCACTGCAGTCATGGTCGGAGCTCTCCAGCTAAAAACACAGCACTAACACAAAACTTGAAAGGGGACAGGAATAAATTCCAGGGAAGAACTAATCATGAGTTTGGGGGCTTATAGCTTGTTTTTGTTAGTTAATGGCCAGAGGCAGACTTAAGGGTCAGTCGTGTGCTGAATTCTGGCACTGGATTTCAGGAATGATCCGTTTCATTGTAGACTATAACATGTAATCTGCATCAATTATGACAGTTTTAAAAACAAAAAAACCAAACCACAAAACTCCCAACCCACCCTGACCCATATCAGCTTTCGACAGATGAGCACCAGTTTCAGAAAGTCTTTTTTTTTTTTCTTAACACCCCATGAAATGCTCAGGACACCAAGCAGGTGGGAGTGCAGCTATCCTTTTGATTACAGCTTCATCCTTTTAACCACACAACTCCGGCTGCAGAAAGGCTACTCTGACTGACATTATAAAGTTTTGATGGCACTTCTGTCACATCACCTCTGGATGTCTGTTGTATTACAGGGCTGCAAACCAAGGAATCATATTCCCCTAGTGCATTTCTTTTTGATACTGGGAGATGCCGGGATGTTGGAAGCTGTTCCAGGTCACGCCTAGGGTAGTCCCTCAGCTCCATTTCCCAGCTGGAGCACACCCTCCTTTCTTTGTAAGTGGTTGCTTTCATGCCAGCAGTGCAGGATGCAGGGACTTCTGTAAAACCACAGCCCAGCTGCGCTGCCGGAGTGCACACCATGTGGATGCAACACATTTGCCCTTTCGCCCCCACATCTGGCACACGATTTCCAGACAGTCCTAGTTCTCCTCAAAAAACCACTTGGGCAGCACAGCCAAGTGTTGCATTTCCTCTTCCCTGTCCTCCTTTAACGCTCTCTGGATAGCTTTGCTGCCATTAACTCTGTGCTAAGGAGGGGAAGAGCACAGAGCAGCCTCGGCACAAGCTCCCGAGACAGATCACTGTTCACAACACGAAGGTCCTTTGCTGCTCTCAGACAATCCAACACTAGGGTTGTCCATCCAATCCCTGAGGCTGAAGTGGGACTGTCTGACTGACTCCAATTTCACACTGCCTTCAGAACTGACCCAAGGTATTTCCTCACAGGGAAGGCAAAGCGTGTCACCCTAAACACTACACAGGATCACCACCCTTGTCCACTGCTGATTAATAACATGAACACTAATACACCACAGATAATCAAGACATGCTCTTCAAGGTGTATGTTGGTTTGGGGTTTTTTTCCTCCTTTATGCTAATCCCCACTCTACTTTATGATTAGTTATGTTCCAAAAAGTTAGCTAAAATTTATTACTTTCAGTCTAGACCATACTATGAAGTAAAATGTTAATTCACATACTCCAGAACTTGGGTTGCAAAATATCAACAGTAAACTCTCACCTGTCTGCACCTAGATATATACAGAATGAAAGCTAATTAATAGCATTCAGTTCATTTTAAGACAAAGCCTGTTACATTAATGAAGAAATATTAAGGATATATACTATTTATAATGAAATGAAAAATTATTTAAAAAACTTAACACTGTATTTCAAATAAATAAAAGGATAATTTTGTAAAGGTTATTAAATTTTTATAGCAAAAATTACTTGAATATTCAGTGAAAAACAAATTAATTTCCTAGAAAACACTACTGCCCTATTTCTATGTAAAACAGATCATTCTATCCCTCCCATTGCTTCTCTCCCCCCTCTCATCTCAGAAGTAAGTATTTTGCACTCAAAGTGAAAATATTACTTTTACAAACCTTTTTTTAAATTAAGTTTAATCTATTTCAGGGGTAAGATGGAAAAAAAAAAATCAGGAATTTCTCTCAGGGCCCCTGTTTGTATCACATGCTTAAGCAAACAAAAATACTGCTGTAACTCATAACACTACAGAAGATTAACTAAATTGGCAGTGGCATAGGAGGACTTCCCATATACCAAAATAGCAACATGTTAGCCAAGGGAAGAGATTAGAAAATACAACTTCTACCAGTCACTTAAAATTCTACCCGTGTCCACACTGTCTAGAAGGGAAGGGATGGATAGGGGTCATTTCAACAGTACCAGATCAAACCACCTTGATCTCTGGAGGAAAAGGACAGGTTTTTTTTACCCTCACTGCAAGTGTCTGTACCACAACCCTCATGAACTGTAAAACACAAGAGGCACCAGAAGCAGTTTTTCTGTCCAGTTTTTTTTTTTTTTTTTCATCCTTTCAGCTCCTATTTCCTCCCATTGTATGAGAGGAAACACAGATTGTTTGCTTTGCCTAATGTTTGTCTGTGTCTGACTGCAGACCAGTGGGAAAAGAAAATGAAAGAAAGGAGCAAATTCAAGCTCTTTCACAAACACATATTTGAGTACCTGTATTTTTTGCAATATCAGTATGTTCAGTTGATCAGAGCATGCCATTCTCATGCAAAACATGAACCACTTGAGACCAGTGCGTATGTGTGCGAGACTGGACTAGAGACTGATCTTTTGGGATGTTGAAACCTGCTCCCTGGTCATTCACGTTATCATCTGCGAGATCAAGCAGAGCACGAAGCCCTTCTGAAAATACTGTGCTAGTCATAATACATAGAGGTTTGCCCTCTACTTAGTTGAAAAGGGTGGTGTCTGCAGCAGAACATCCCATGTCATCTTCTGCAGCTCCATGCTCATTTGGAGGGAAGTACTCATTCCTGTGGCTTCTCCTTACTCAGCTAACATGCAGACACGATGCTTTAGATATTCCAATGCTATTTACAGTTTCTGAACAATGTGAACAATGTGCAAGAAGGAAGAGCAGGGACATTTCTCCTGGAGTGGGTAGAACCAGGGTAGCCCGTGGTGGCTGAGAGTGGGAAATGGAGAGCTGCAGCACACAGTGCATCGTGCACCTTGGAAAAACAACCTTCAGGCTGTCACCACTGCCGTGCTCAGGGGCAGCCTGGCTGGGGATGCACAGGCATAGCTGCTCTGGTGAAGGACCAGCCTCCCACCAACCTTGATTTGGTCCCATCTGTATCTGGAGATACTTTATGAGCATCTCAAGGTGCGACAAACACTGAAGCTCCAGCTCTTCTCTATTCAAAAGTCATCCAGGTGCTTGAGTTTAGAGAGAATTGTAAGGCCCCTGAGTGGGAGCTGCTGCCAGCAAGTAAGGAAAAGCAACATTTTGGAGCCATACATGGGTCAAGAGAGTAACTCAGCAGCACAGTGAACAGGAGGAGAGGTCCGAGAAGCAAATTGTGCAGTTATCCCATTTTCCTCACACTCCATTTATTGGGATATAAAACCTGCTTTCACTGAGCCTAAATTTCACTATTTGCACAAGTAACAGCTTCAACAGCCTTGTTATTCATCCCGGGCTTTGGCATTTGTCACACCTCTACACATCTGTTGAAACACCATTGAGTTTCCAGCCTCAGACGTCTTGCTAGCCCTGCCAGGGACATGGAGGCTTTCCTCTTCCAGTGGGTGTTCTGCCCTGGGGATGCTGGGCTGGTGGGTGGGCAGGCAGCCAGCAGCACCAGGGCCCCTGGCTGCCCAGCACAGGGTGATGGGGATGCAGTGGGAATGTGGGGTGTTTCCAGCCCCACGGCTCCTCTTGCTGGGGGCAGGAGGGCTGGAACAGCCCTGGCCCAGGGCCAGTCCCGCTCAGCACCTGGGGAGCTCAGCCATGATTTACGACACCAAAGGTCCCCTGCACCGAAAAGTCTATTCATCCAGAAAAATAAACAACTTCGGAAAAGCCTCAGCCTTTGGACGGCTCTCACTCTGCAGAACAGGGGCTGTCAAAGAAGCTAAGTCTGGGGAGAGGTACAAATCCCTCCACCCCTGTGAATTTTCGCTGCCTGACTCGTATGCCTGTTTACAGAAATACAGGGCACTAGAGAAAACCTGCACACAGCACTTCTCTGCTGGATGAAGTCACAAGCAGTTAAATGTGTCCTGCCAGCCCCATCCTGCTGAAAGGAAGTCAGGGCTGGACTGGAGGAGGTCAGCTGATGGGTGGCCAGACTTTCAGAGCAGGAATCCCTCAAAGGGAGGTTTTTTGGCTCACCATCGCTACCAAAACTCTGAAGGTGAAGCTGAACACTGCAATTACAAACCTTATGTTATGAGAGTCATCTGTTAACTTTTTAAGTAATGCAGCCTTCCCAGACACATGCTAATAAAGAAAGGCTTTATTGGCCTTCTATACCACAGAAACTAACCCTGTGTGCACATTAAGCTCTCAGCAATTATATTACTTCATTTTTAAAAATCCTTCATTGTTGTGAACAGTGTAACAAAGCTGCATTTTCTCATGTATATAATACAGAACATGGAAAAGGTTCTGCAAGGGTTAAAATTGTGTTGTTGGGATTTTTAAAAAGGCTTTGAGGCAGGCAGGGTACACAGCTCAGACTGCAAGTTCCAGCCTAGAGGATGACAGAGCTACAACCGAGAGGGGATTTACTTTTTCATTCCGTTTCTCCTGGTGTTTTTCTCACACAAGTTGCAATACCATGCGGGTCTGCATCTCTGCAGATGACTGTGTGAGACAGTACACACAGCACAGGACAGCCCCATACTGACAACAGGCATTAAATGGGTTTCTCTCAGGGTCTCAATGTCTTCCCTTCAGTGTTTCATGGCCAATACCCTCCCTGTAACTCTGTTCACCTGAGATGAATCCTGAAATCAAAAACTCTGCTGACTATCACTGTCGAGTTCAGAAGATCTGAGGTTTGCCTGGGAACGGTCTTTTTTTTTTTTTTTTTTTTTTTTTTTACACACATACAAAAGTCTTCACAGAGCATTAAGCTGAGGAAAAAAAAAAGAGCAGCTACTCTCAGTGGCTTTTCCTTTGGCTCTGTTTGACAAAACCTCTCCAAAAATTAAAAGGGAGTTAATGGACACAATTAGTCTGTGAGAGAATACATCAGTCTCCAGAATTCTGAATGATCTCTGTAAGAGATGAACTACATGGCACTGATCTCGCAGCAGCAGTCAATTCTCATTTCCTTCCAAAATCCTATTGGCCAGATGGTCCACAAAACTCAAGGGAAAATTACTTAAATGTTTGGAAAGACTTTCAGTATTACCTCGGTCTTCAAAATGAAACCAGACTACCCTTCTAATTATTCTTACAAGTGAAGTATACCTTGATTTTCTAATGACGTTAAAATGGAGCGGGGCTTCCAAGTTCACTTTTCTAAAGAAAAAAAAAACTGAATTCATGAAGCGCCTTGGTGTTACTTTTTCTAAACTGATCTAATCAGCTTTGCACAGCAGAAGCCTGGCTGGCAGAGATTCTCCTCTCCAGCAAACGATAGGTCAGATGCACAGAAACAGTTCCTGAACATCTACAAGCAGTTACTGTTCAATGCTGCATTTTCTGAATGTCTGTGTTACTTGCAGGGACCAAAGTCAATCACAGCAGGAGAGAAATGAACAGTGAACTCTTGAGAGGAAGAAAAAAATAAATACCCCTGCAGAATAATTTCAAGAAAATAGCTAAACACATCACAGCTGAAGAACCACAGAGCCTTAAGCAATGCAGACCAGCATAATTACCAGCACACATGAAGCAAAATCAGCAACAAACCACTGGAAGAACTGCTCCCAGGAGGTACCAAGACCTTCCTGGTATTAACCACTGAACAGCTTCACCGCATTTTGAAACTCTCATCTCACTCTGGCCCCGTTTAAGCAACCCAAGTTCATTTTGTATAGCATAAGACAAAGTAGTGCCCTACACAGTGAACTGTGTGTGTGGGTAAAACAATGGCAGAGCTGCAGCACAGGCTGGGAACCCCCTGCCCTTCTCTGGTGTGCTGCTGGCTGCTCCTTCGGGAGGTTCCCTGCAGGACTTCCCACCAACAGCTGCTGATGGATTCTCCTGACACCTGGTTCTTGCATGCAGTTCTGGCTCCGCTGATACTGACTGGACTCGGTGATCTTAGAGGTCTTTTCCAATCTCAATTATTCTATGCCCAAAGGAATTTCTGCTGTTGAGTTTACTGGACCTGAATTTGCCTCATAAAAGGTCAGACTTCTCAAACAAAACAAATCCCACTTTACACTGAAAAAAAAAAAAAAGAGAAGCAGCATATATTCAATGGTTTCTCTGTTGGAGAAGGTGTGCTTGCACAGATCCTGTCAGGTTTGAGCCAGAGCTTGTGATGGAAGAAATTAACCTAAGGCATTGCTGCATTCTTCACTTGTGTGAACTGCACGGTGCCACCCAAAGGTTCACTGCCGATGGGACATCAGTCTCTTCATAAAACTACAGATGAAGGCCAGATGGAAACTGAGAACACTCATTGTTCTGACTGATGACACATACATTCACACTGACAGGCATATAGATGTGACTGACCCTCTCTCATTCAGGATTTGTCAGCTGGTGTGTCACATGAAGCCTTCTCAGGCAGCAATCACATCTCTGTGAACTTGTTCAACACCCAAAACAACGGGGCCCAAGGTACTATGGACGAAAATATGTGCACACACAGAGAAACATATATAGAAACATTCAAAACCGCCACACTGGAACACCCTGGCCCAGCCCCAGCCCATGGTACCTCAGGTGTCAATGAAGCTGCACCAGAACCCCTCTCGTGGTTCAGTCTCAAACCCAGTTCTCATTTTCCAGGCTCTGAACCCTATCTGCTGCCTTTACCTTGCAATGGCAATAGCCTGTCCAAGCAGCTGCATCACAGCACAAAACAGCTGTCAAGAAAGAAGAAAACAAACAAAACAGCCCAACAACCTAAACATTCCACAAGGCATCCAGCCAGTGCCAGCAGATTCCTGGTTTACATGTATAATACAAGCTTAAAAAACGAGAATCTCTGCTTTTAGAATCTTCTTCTAGTTGCACTCATCATAAAATTTACTCAAAAAGTTTAACCATCCACAGGTTTCAAAAGAACTTCCTTTTACATATTCCGTCATCCACGTCCAGATGCCAATACACACCACCAAGTGCCCACTACTCCTTAGGATAAATCTGGTATTACACATCAGAGAAAAATTTTGCAGGGTCAGCTAAAACTCTACAGCATTGCCAATGCACATATTTAAATAACAGAAATTTAAATAACTAGGTCTCTACTTAAAACAAAAGTGTTTTTAAAAAAATAACTAAACCCAAGAGCTGCCTGTGCCACACCAGAGAGGTGGCCAAGGAGTAAATGGGGACCAAGGGGGTGTGTGCGCTACATAAAAGGATTCAACAAAGCAACTGGGACTGCTGGGAGGACACAAAAGGGACAAATCTGCCAGCAACTGCATTTTATTACTTTTACTGTTTAATCCTACCTCGAAACCCAAGAAGTTTCAACAATTCACCTTGATAAACAAAGCTATCGCTCATCAGCACCTGTAGGTTTCTCTCCTCTAGTCCTAACATTAACCTTGCAAAAGCGTTTTCATGTTTGCACCACTGAGGCTTACAGAAAATATGTATTTCTGACATGTTTGAGTAAGAAACTAACCACATTCAGTAACAGAAGGGTTACAGAAAAATAAATACCTACCAAGAGGTGTTCTGAAATTAGTCCCTGAGCTACCTTTAGGGACTGGCTTCCCTGCACCAATTCTGATTTGTCATTTACTCTGTAATCAAATCAGTGCAAGGTGAGCATAAAGCACCACCATGCCACTGTTAGCATTTTACATCCACTTTGAACAGGTCAAGCAAATGACATCATGTGCAAAGGACTAGAAAAAACGAGGTTTCAAATAATTATTTTTAAAGACCTGGTTTGCACGCATAGTTTGACCCAGTTTAATTAGAAATTTACTTGCAGCTCGATTTTGTTAAGTGTGGACATGCTCACTGGCCTGAATCAGGTTTGTTCATTTCCTTTTCACTGATCCAGCCACACTGGACATCATTTTCCAGAATGCTCATCTTTTGCATAACTCTGTCTATGCACTTTCACAGTGTCTTTAATAGAAGAAGGAGATTAATGCTGAATTTTTTTGAAATTTCTATTTCTGTCCCCAGGTTTTTTCTTCTTTTTAAAAGAATTTGTTTTAGGAAAGTCAGCAATTAACACTGATTACGGAGCTGGCTGGAGTAAGTTTAATATTCATACATATCATGATCCATTAAGAACATGGGTTTTATCACAAAGTGGGACAGCAAGCTGCCCACAGCCAGGGGTGGGTCCAGCTAGTGGTTTTGCCCTCACTGCACTGATATGTGAGAATATGTTTCTGTGGCAAGGCAACAACCTCCTACCTGCTGAAACTTCCTTTTGTTTTCATCAAGATAAAAAAAAAAAAAAAAAAGACGAGAATAGTAACTATTTTCTGCCAAACCTCATGAGAGCTGCTGTTCTGCTTCACCACCAGGTCCAGGCACACGCCCTGTTACAGAACAACACTGGCATCCACAGACACAGTCCGGAGCACCCGGGCTGGAACTGTGAAATCTCAGAAGCACATCTGCAGAAATGCATGGCTGCACCCATGGCAAACACAGCACGGGGGAATAATAAAAAAAAAATCTAAGATGCAAAGCCCTCTGTGTGGCCTCATGTACTGCAAACACTGCTTGCCAGGGAAGGTTCCTTCAGGCAGCACTGATGCACAAATGTGGATGTCCTCCTTGGCAGACAGGACACGACCGAGGCGTGGCTTACCAGATCACAACCAACTCCTGAGCACACCTAGAGAACTGCACAGTCAGCAGCCTGCCCTGGGGGGAGGAAAAATGCAGAGGCAGCAGCTTCCCCATTTCTCTTTCTGGTCATGCTCCCAGTTTTCTGAGGAGACTCCTGGGAATGAAAATGCATCATGCAATCTCTGGGGACTTTTCATATCACGCAATGACTATTGACAGTGAACTGCTTAGACAATAGGGCACTGTCTGATGACATTCATGCTACTTGCTTGGCAATAAAGGAAGACAGAAAGGAAAAAAACCACCCAATGCTGGCATATGCTCCCCTAATCTGAAGGAACAACCCCTCCAGAAGTCCAGGCGGCATTTACACACCACAGGATTCAACCAGACAGGCTTCCCATTAAGAACCACAGTTTACAGAGCACAGTGTCATCTCCATCCCAAACTCCACTGGCACCTACAATTCCTGTCCAGCCCTGGTCCAGCTCAGCACTGACTCCATCACACAGGCAGCAGAGGTGTCTGGAGCCTCCGAGTCAAGCCTGTCAGAGTTGGACTAGAAGGATATCTCCATAATATAATGAATAATCTACTTTAATATTAATAAAATCAAATGGGAGAGGTCTGCCAGAACTCCATAATGTAAACAATGCAGGATACAGAAACCACAAAAGCTCAGACAGCCTGGTGGTATTTAATATACTCACTATGACATTCAAAACCCATCTGGCATGACAGAGAGCGCAAGTGCCACGCAGGCTCCAACCATCATCCAAGGCTGATAAGGCGTTCCTGGTCAGAGAACTGTGACTTTGGCAGATGCCAGAAGCCAAATGATGTTATACAGCCAGACCAGGAACTTGCTGTGACTATTTGAACAGCCTCACAAATGCACTTGGTGCTTTGCAAACATGGGCAGAAACCTGCTGTAACCTTAATTCTCCAACCTGTGGGATTTGAAACCTGAGTTTCCAGCCTTCGTTTTGCAACTTCCTCTATTCAAAACGGTTCTGACTGAAACCTCACAAGTGCCCAGAAGAAACCAAAGTTCGGGCATCTCCTTATTTCCTCATCCTTTCTCCATTTTCAGGCACAGTTACAAAAAGCAGGCTACAACACATGCAGCCTCTCCACATGCAACCTCCTTTTCTGCCAAGGAAACCATCCCAGCTGGGCATCCAGCAATCTGCTATGCCCTGTGCACACCCACCCAACAGCACGTTAGCCAGGAGCTCAACGCCTTTGGGAAACGTCAGACCCACTTAGGCTGATCTGCACATGCACAAAAAGCCCAGTGTGCCCCGAGTGCCCCACACTCACTGGCACGTACCCTCTCTGCGATGCCCAAGCCATCCCGGGACCCGCAGCTCATGGGTTCACTGGGCACACCCTGCACCTCAATTGCCAGTGTGCCTGCCCGCGAAATTTGGCCACCTTCCACCGGGAGAGATGACAAAACACATTCTAATGTCTCTGGAAACAAAACCCTCCCTTCATCAAAAGGGATCCCACGGGAGGAATGCTCTGGTGCACCCCAGTCATGCACTGGTACTGCCTGTCCTCCTCCCCAGCTCAGAACGCACACACAGGAAAACTGGAAGTCTCCACCACGGTAATTTGGGTTCCAAAGCAGGAGGGTTACACTGGCCCACAATACCTAACTTTTACTAATAAAAGGCAATCAGATATCTCCTGATGTGATTTGGCTTCTGGGGGCACAATGTTTGCAAGAAGCCTGTTACAACAAATATTTCATGTTAGACTGCAAAAAGCAAATATTAAAGCAAAACCATTTTTTCCTAGCGCTTTCTTTTTTCCATATAAAAAGAGAACATCATGAACAATCTGTGTAAATAATACATTTGAGAATCCATTACCTAAGTCATATGCATATTTATTTTATGTTGGTTTTGTTGCATATTTTAGTATAATTGTTCACAGGTTTAAAGCCAAGAGTAAAACAAAAGTAGACAAAGCTACTACAGCAGAAATAATCAGTAAGCTAGTTACTGTTTCATTACTTTTAAATACTGGGGAAAAGTCATGCTAAAATTCAGCATAATAAAGAACTATATCTATACTTTACTGAACATGAGGAATTTTCTTTTCAAAAGGCCACCACACATTTCTCTTATGCCCTTTTCCTCTAAATGCTTCCACTTTTAACAATAGCGATACATGAAAAAATTGCATTAAAAAAGCTGGTATCAGATGTAGCAACTGCACATTCAGAAAATAGAATTTACTAAGTTCCAGTATTCAGTAAACATCAACAAAATGTCAGTATTTTCCAACTGGTCTCACTTTTGTCTGTAAACACTCCTCACAGAATGGAAAGTCAGACGAATTCCCATTATTATTTACATTTATTTTGGTAATGCCAAATTATTTCAGTATGATAGTACTTCCCCCCCCTCCCCCCCCAAGTATGCATCACTACAGACAATCTATGAAATATTAAACATCCTGATGAATTAAAGTCTATGTTCAAATGAAGCAAATTAAATGCAACGTTTTGACATTTTTGAAGCTAAGTTTGAAAATTAAAGCCAACTCATTTCTTGAAATTTTCCCACTGTTTCTGTAGAACTCGTTTGGATTCAAGCGAAACTGTTTGCAAACAGCACGTTGTTCAGTAAGTGGCTGCTCACCAATTGTCACAAATCACCTCCACAAGCACACTGATTCCTCTTAACCAGAATCCCAAGATGCTTTATGCAAACAAGGGCTGCCTCCACTTCCACAGCTACGCTCGTAAGGAGAGCTCCATTTCCAGCAAATTCACGTGTTTTTTAGCAATGAAGAGAAGCAGAGGAATGAAGGGCAGCAAGCTCTCCTGAGCCACAGCTGCCCACATCAACCTCTCCTTTACCTTCACAAGAAGGTGCATTTCTCACTGGCCAGGAGCACCTAAAGGCACTGCCCCAGACCACATGGTCAAACATTATTTGTGCAGGACCCTGTCATGGTCACAGTCTGCTACTGAGTGTGTCTTCTGGATTGCTCACTCCCTAAAATCTCAGAAGTTACTAAAATTTCATGTTTTCATGGGGAGGAAGAAGGGGATGGGGAAGAAATGACCTTCAAAAAGATGCTTCTAAAGCAAATCTTGAAAACCTTTCAGGAATCCACAAAAGTCAGTAGGTTAGAAAGGCAGACTTACAACACACAAGGGCTTTGAAAAATAATAAAGTATACTGCAAACAGCTGAAAAATAGTTTCTTCTTGAATTATATTCCCAATATCCATATTCACAGATCTGCACAGGCCAAGAAAATTACCACTGGCCAGCAGCCTGAGAACAGCTGAATACCAGACAGGAGACGTGCAATTTTATCACATTTATGAATTTTACAATAGAAATTGGATTAGAATCCAATAGAAATCCAATCCAATCAAACGGGCTACAATCCAATAGAAATGGGATGCCACAGAATTTCAAACCACTTAATGGAAACTTCATTATGATGGGACAAGGAGCTGACTTGCATCTGCACCTACTGCCCGAGGAACACCCCTCGTGTTCCAGCACTCCCCGTCCCCAGCACCGAAAGTCTCACTGCCTGACTTGGCAGAACTTCTGTGCAGCCTTCACCCAGCCATAAAGCAGGAGGTGGTTTGCAGGACAGCAAGTTACCAGGCTCACAACTTCACCCCAAATAACAAACAAAACCGAACCTTTAATACTGTTTACTTCTGTTTGCGACACAACCAAGGGCTGGCTACTGCCGTCAGCTTGCTCCGGTCCTACCCCTAGCGCTGCCCTACGCTCAAGTACTGAGGACACACAAAACCTTTCTGGCAAAAGCGGGGTAAGAGCTTTTAACTGCTCACAGAGTAAAAGTTGAACCTCTACAGCTACAGCTCAGCAGCTGCTCTTACAGTGTTATTTCATGGCATGCCTGCTCTCACACAGCCAGTCCAACTGGGATGAGTTAATGCACGCTCATCTCTGCTTAAGTTAAGACACTTAATTGAGGGCAGAATGAACTACAGATATATCCTGCAGTTCAAGCAGCATCTATTCTACTTAAGAGGAGAAAAAACATACATGTATCCTTCAGGTCATTAAAGCAGACTTGGAAAGTACCATTCAAGTGAAGCCATAAGAAAGAATCAGACATAGGCGATAAGGTGACATCCTCACAAGGCACTGAAGTTCTGCAGTTCACTCTGAAAAAGAGAATTACTAAAGCTAACCTGCAATGGGAATCAGCTCAAACATCTATAAAAACATGCTAGATTTTCTGCTATTTAAAATTAAGTAATATCATTCATTCATTAACTGTCATTGCTCATTTACATGGCTGAGAGTTTTTCTGGACTGCAAATAGACAATTTCTTACAAGTTTTCCCCAATTCCACAGTTTATTTTGAAGAAGAGATAATATACATAACAAGATCCTTCTAAGTAGGTGAGATATTGCAAACTCACACACATGAAGCACTGGTCACTCTGATGTGACGTCTTCACATTTGCATAATTCTGGACACCACTGAGCAGTCAGGAGTACTGAAATCAATGTCACAAGTGAGGTGCTTAAAGCACAGCTAAGTGCTTGGACAGGGAATTAAGAGCTTGAACTATTTTCTCCTGCACTCATATTATCACCAGTGCTTTTTTAGCATGCTCCCTTACCTTCAAAATAGCATGACCCAGTGCCAAAATCTGAAGCCTTACGCAACGTGAGCTCAAAATGTCACCACTTTAGGATGAAAATGCATTGTACTCTCCCATATGGACTTTCAGGTCCAAAACGTGGAGGAGCTGCAAGCAGCAGGCCTGCCAACAAATTATTTGCAAGGATTTGACTACTCTCTAATGGCTGATATGGCACATCTAATTATCGTACACTGCTCTGTTCAGTCAGAGCCTTTATTGTATACAGGCACTCCACAGCTGAGAGGTTTTTTCACATCCTTACTCTTCTATTTTTGATAAACCAGTCTCACTCTTAAGAATCTTAATTGAGTTCCTCTGAAATATTCACTAACTAGAACGAGGGTTTCTCAATTTGCTAATTAATTTCGCATGTATGATCCATTATTCTAGATTCTAGTGCTGAATACAGTTTGGCACTGCTATGCAAATAAGCAGGGACACCAAAATTTTAAAAAAAACCCCACCCAACAACCTCAAACCCCAAAAATCCCAGCACTAAAATGCTCCTGCTTCTGATGACTGAATACATGTGCTGCACTATTTACTTTTTATATGTATATTTCAATAAAATAATTCTTCCTACTTGTTTTTTGTATCCTGCAAGTTAGTCACTCACAGTCCAGGAGACTGGATTGATAGTAGGTATGTTCTGTCCACTGAGATTCATGTCTTGTACTCAAATCAAGATTGGAAAAGACCTCTGGGAACACACAGTCCCACCTTCTGTCGAAACCATTTATGTTAACCCAAGACAATGTCAAACAACTTTTGATGTTTCCAACAAGGGTGACTTCACCAACCACTTCAGGAAACCTATTTCAAGTGTCTTGCTCTCACAGTAGATTTTTTTTCCTACCTCCAAATGGAATTTCGCCTTAGCAACTCACATTTGTCCTGTGCACCCCTGTACTTGTATCTTCTACATAAACCATCACTGAAGCATTTGAAGGCTGTGACTAGCTTGCCCTCAGCCATCCCTTCCCTAGGTTGAAAAAAAATCCAGTTCCTTCAGCCTTTCCTTCTTCACCCTTCTAGATGTTTTTGTGGCCCGTTGTTATATCTTCTCTGGTTTCCCAAAGTCTCTCTGGAACTGGGGGAGCAAAGATGGGACACAGTATTGCAGACAAGGCCTAACAAGAGCAGGGAAAATAATCACATCCCCTGATTTGCCTGCTATGCTTTTGCTGACACAGTCCAAGGCACGGTTTGCCCTCAAGGGTGCATTCCCAACTCCACATCCATTCTGATGGGGGAGGAAAAGGGAAACAGTGGTGTGGAAGCATTAAGGAGACATTTATGACAGCATATTTCAGAGTTGCAGACAACTGAGAGAAGAGGAAGAAACACATCTAGTAGCATGTAGACTTCCTGGGTGTTACTGAAAATCAGAGGCATGAAGAAGTTAAATACTGAAACACCAACCCACGTCTCTCCACGTCTCTCTGTATTAATGGTATTACAGCCATACACCCTTCAGTTTTCAAGGTAACCTGTTCACAAGCACCACAGCATTTCAGAACTTATTACAATGGCAGTAGCACATATTACGCTCAGGCTTATTCCTGACAGAGATCCCTGCTGCCAGGAGTAGCAGAAAATCTCCATCATTACTTTGCACTAGTGAACCAAGGATCTGTGCAGGGAGCTGTTGACTCCATCGTGTACACTGTGGCAATATGTCTTTATACGCTGCTGCCTACTGTAATTAACTAGTTTTTCACGTTGACAAGATAATCAGCTACGCTACTAACCCCAAATAAAGAAAACGGAGAGACAAAAAAGCACTTCTACCAACTGCTAGTGAAACAGAAAGTAGCATCTTGTCATTTCTATAGAGCACAACTGATTTTCCCAACTTGACTCATCAGAATCTCAGTGTTTCGAAGACTATGACTGGCTTGAAAACTGTAACTGACCACAAACGATAACAAAATAACGCAAGATTACATGACATTTTTAACGTCTTTGTGGTGGTTCACCGACTCTGAAGTTGCATTTCAACCCTCAGACACAAACTTCAGAGGGTGGTTACTCCTGACACACCCAGAGAAGGGACGGTTTTGAAGTTTTCAGCTAACACACATTCACCATCTGGATTACACTGAACATAACTGTAATATTTCTTACATTTAAGTTTTCAGTCGCTGCCTGAGGTGTTACCATCAATGAGGGTTTGCAGTAAAGTCCACTGACTACAACACTTTATAACTTAGCATGCTCCAGTGATTCTTTCACACAGTACCCAGTCTCAAAAACACCCCCCATGTTGCTTCCCATCATCACTCCCAACTTGGTCTCAAGTACTTCAGCCAGTTATTCAATGAAATGAATTATGAAGAACTTATCAGGCTTTCTGTTTAAGATACCCTGAAAAGTCCTATTTATGCTTTGCTACACTCCTGCCACTCTACATCAACAGCAAAGTAACTCATAACTCACGTCAGCAACTGAAGCAGGATTCAGTGCCAAGAAACAGTGGTGTTCAAAAAAAAACCAACCAAAAACCCATACACTTCCTCACTCAGACTTGCTTCCTTTTTGTATCCAGAGTCTGATATGACTGCACAGAAATAAAAACACTAGCTGTGCAGAGCCACTGCGGGAAGGCAGGGCTGCTGCCACCCCTGCTAAGCCTCAGCACAGCACTGCTGCTTCTTCATCAGCTGCATTACTGGGAAATCACGTCTTCCCCTTAGGCTCCCACAGCCCCAAACCAGAGCACCTCTCTCAAGTTCCCTGTGCCCTCAGACTTCATTAAAGGTACAACTGTTCTGCACACACAACAGCTGCAAATCTGTCGGCGTTTATCATCAGCCTTCAAGATCAGATGCCAAAAAACATCCCCTGGAACTATCCAAAGACACTGACCTCTCTTTCCCTAGGCCACTCAAAAATGCCAAGCCCAGGAGAGGGCTAATCTACGTTGTTAAAACAAAGGAAGACAAAAGCCCCATTCAGGTGCCTCTTGAAAGCAGAAAATAAGAAGTTTGCACAGATGCTGTTGCTGAGCTCATCTGGCCCATGAAAACTTCTTTAGAAGGATAAGGCCTCTCAGAGCATTGCTGAATCAATACGGTTAAGAACAATTACTCTTTATCTTGATAACTTAAAAAACAAAGCAGCTATACACTCAGTCTCATAGCCTCTTCCAGAGCTCAAGAATTGTGTGACCCAAACACTTAAAAAATAGCAACCACTTCAGTTGACCCCATGCCTCTCTTTCCCCATTTACCCAATTGAAAAATGACCCTGCACTGAAAATTGGAAGACAGAAAATGCACTAACAGGTTCCTACAGAAGACACAATTCTCACCAAAGAATATGAAACTAACAGCTGAAATCTTCAAAAAAATATTTCACTTCCCCCAGACTCACAGTTCAGTTATTACTAAACACACAAGCACAGACCAAGTACAACTGTTCTGCATCAAGGGTGATGCACATTCACTATCCAGCACTTCAAGGCCTTCCAACCATGGAAAGAACCCAAGGCATCCATATAGTTAAACTTTTGGAGCTAATCAGAGTAGGCAAAGAATTACTCAAATCACAACAGTGTCAGGTCTCAACAGTCACACCTACATTGCAAGATACCCCCACAGGCACACTGAGAACAGCCCACACAGCCAGGGGCATTAACTTCATGATGCTTTCAAAGTTACAGCTTTAACAGCACACCATGTCACGATAATGTAGCAACTACCAGCACATAAAAAAAGATGGTATTTATAAATCCTCTGAACAATTTCCTGCAGTTTTACTGCCATCCCAAACAACACCCATTTCAAGGTTCCTCAGGGCAGCCTACACGAGACAGGGTTCCAAGGCACTGCACCTTCAGCCCAGGGAGGAAACAGATCCCAAGAACTTGCGGCTGACATGTTCAGCCATCTCACTTCCTCCCAGGTGACACTGACAGCGATGCGATGCAGAACACTGCTCTGCCCTGCCTGAAGGTCCTTAATGATCAGCAGCTCCAAAAAAAACCTCAAAAATGCTGACCCTTATACTTTGGAGAGCAATCCCATGTCCCGTGTAACCTTTGTGGTCCCTGGCCTCAAGGGTTTCTGGGAGGATGGACAATCCTTGTGAACAGTAGTCCATGGGACATTCAGAAACTTCTCTTTCCCATATGCATTCAATGGAGGCGGTGCAAAGACTGGACATAATCTGATCTTCAGCTCTTCATGGTTCAGGAAATAAAGGCATGAAAGAGTCAATACTCATGCTTCTCCAACCACCAGCAAACACACTATTTCCAACTGCCTTCAGGGACGACTCTCTGCTACCACCTTCCATGGCATTTTTGTTCTCTTACACAGTATTGTTCTTCAGATTTCAGCACCTGGAAATCAGCAATTAACTGAAAAACTCATCTGTCATTTCAAGAGGTGAAGAAGCCTAAGTCTTATGACTTCTGGGTACCATCTGATTTTTTTAGTATCTAATTCATACTTTCCAAAAGGCTGAAGAAGCTGGCAGTACTGGCATATTTACACCTTACTACTTCATAAGCTGTCAAAAAACCCGCTCACTTTTAGTCAGTTATTATACGCAAATTCCAACTTTACAACGTTTCTACGCAGCTCTAACATTATCATGTGTACAATTTATACCTCTTCCATTTCATTTTAAAAGACACTGAACTGGAACTGGTCTAGAATAATTCAGTATGAATAATACTCTCCTTCAATAAAACTGCTAAACATTGTTTTCCAAATCTAATGATGAATCCTCAAAATTTTATTTTCATTTTTATGGTGTTGCGTATATTAAAATATGAATCATCTTCACAGCCAACAAAGCAATTTAGTAATCCTGGACATAGTTTATTTAGCCTGAAATAAGCTTTTCTTTGATTATGTGCAAACTACTACGTGTAGTGTCTGAACGTATGGAAGATTCTGACACCTCCAGAGAACAAAAATGTACTCTAATGATGAGTATGGTATGTGGGTAACAGAGATTACTTTATAACTTAAAATATTTATGATCACAAGTCTTTACCAGACAAACTACACAATGATTCCAGAATTCCATCCATTCACTCCATCAGTCCTAGCATTGCATAGATCAAAGAACATACTACACAGAAGTGTAAAAGAAAAGTGAGTATCACAGCCTGACTTCTCATGGCCACTGCAGAAGCAGCTGTGCCATTGCAGCTGCCCTCCTTCAGAGAAAACAGACACCTGCTCTGGTTGCAAGGCCAGCACTAGGGAGATACCACCAGGCAGATACCCCCTGAGTACACTCAGCTGGTGCTCAGCTTCTTAGGCAGAGGATTTCCAAACACAGTCCCCCACCCCTCCAGAGCACCGTGCATGTGCACAAAGCTTTCCCTTGGTGTCCCCAGCCTTGTAAGACCCTTTCTCTCAGTGTCTTGCTTTGATGTTCCAGCCAGTCCAAGTGCAGAATGAGCTGAGACTTCTATCACTCATTTCCCAGAGCTGTCAGACCCTGGTCTCTTGCATGCTCTGTGAAGAACAGATTTTGGGTACAATTTTGAATTGTTATTGTCAATATTTCTTATACATTTTGGCAACTAACATCCTGGTGAGCTACACAACAGTTCAAAACATTTTCCTTTGCAGCAGAGAAGCAAACTATGTTGCTCCTTCCTGTTTCTGCTATGATTAAGCAGCTGATTCACTCTCAACATCCTTCAAATATGACTGGATTGAAATTTTTCTTTCCCAATATAAAATAAATCCAGACACAAAAAGAAAGGCACTGAGGAGCTCTGGGATATTTTCACAGGTAGAAAATTTTGATTACACTGACAACAGCACCGCTGAATGTCTCCTGGCTTCTAAACTGTCCATGTGAACCTCTGAGACTCTTTTTTTTAATTTAATCGTACACTAAGAGCAGTATCTGAATGACAACCTCAGAAACAACAAAGGCTTAACCACCACAAAGAGTTACATGAGAAAGATCCTTCTTCTGAGTTAAAAAATAAATTAAAAAAAGGTAGTATGGGAAAACAGAAACTTCCCAGATCTACTTCTGTAAAACATTTTCCAGAACCTTTGAAAGAAAATCTATAGCTTGAAAGAGAAAGCAAAATGCAACTACAGCAGATCTGCCACCAGAGGATGGACACCGAAATGTAGCATATATTCAGTGCACGGGCGCTGGAGAAAGAACAGTCCTGCATTGCTACACCAGGGCCCCTTCTGCATTCCTCCTGCAGGAGGGATCAATGCACAGAGAGCCTGCACCACCACCAGGACCAGCCACACAGGCTTGTCAGCAGTGGGACCTGAGGGAGAAACAAGACCAGACAACTGACTCCAGTGCCTCTGCTCTTCTGCTGTACCTCCAAGGGTTCAGCTGCACGGGCTTTTCCTTTTGTCTTTGTTCTCCAAATGGGAACAACCCAGACTCAGTTCCCTATTAAATCACAACTGTTTCCTCTTCTTAGATCATTTTTAGGGAAGTCTTGACACTGAAAGAACACTTCTCTAGGCTAGCTCTTCTAACTATAGAAGGGTTGTGCACTGCATAGTGTACACAGTGCTATGTAATGGCAAACAATGTTAATTGCTGTAGTGTAGTTTCTTGACTGGTGGTTCTGCTTTGATATCACAGCAACAAAGGTAATGACGGAAATCAAAGACTGCCTGCAGGGCAGGGTTAATTGACATCTCTATCTTGAAGAGCACTGCTGTTTGAGTCTTGAGCTCCACTCAACCCAGGCCAAATTTAGCCATCACTGATGTGAATTTGAACCAGACAATTATTTAATAATTTTGAAAATGAGAAAACAACAACAGGACAGAGAAAAACACAAGGCAAAGGAAAGTCACTACAAAAGCCAACACACTTACGTGACCTGTGGCAGCAGAGAGACATGAAAACAGGACAGAAGGAAAGGGCACACATATTCACTGGTAATAACATTTTGCACTACGCAGAAAAGACAGCAAGATAAACCAAGCTGTTACTGGAACAGTATTGTCCGTCTTCTTAACTGGCGCTCATTTCTGCGTTAGGAAATACAGCTTTATCAAGGACAGCATCATAAATTAAGGAGGCATCCAAACCTTATAGACTTGTCCATATGTCCCATTTCCAACAACCTGCACCAGTTCAAAAATTCCTGCAGGGTCCTGCAAAAAGCAGAAAAAACAACATTATTTGCATTAAAGCAATCACTTCTTAATGAAGAGTAATTGTACACACTCAAAATTAAATGTTTGTGGCACATCTCCCAGTGATCTTCATCATACGCTAAAGGGGAAATTGCCAAAACCACAGTATAAGAAAAGTATTAATACTGAAGTTTTCAGTCAAGTTGCTCAAAACTCCATACACAAAACAACTCATAGTAGTAAACAGCAAATATTTATAGTAAATATTACTGTAACTAGTAAATATTTACAGGGTGGCAATACAGCAGATACAACAAATAAATGAAAGTGTGTGAAAAATACAAGAATTCAACTGCTGACTCAGTTGAGTAGTAGAATAAGGAAAAACCTCCGGGCTCCCTGAGCTAGCCTGGAGCTACGCTGCTGTCCTCTGCCATGAAACGCTTGGCACCAGCACTGTAACAAAGGAAAAAACCTGAAGGACCGAATTGAAAAAAATACTATATAAAGCACCTGAGCCCAGTTACCTTACAGAAGGGAAATGCACCATCCCAGGCAACCTTAACACTACAGGCAGACTGACAACACTCAACTGTCCTGTTCTGCAAATATAACAAAGTGAATTTGACTGACGTATTGAACTCTTGGCTTTGAACTCAAACTAGAATGCTGCTAACTTACATAAAAGACACACAAAGTCAGGTCATCAGTGTACCATTCCACACAAACCAACTTCCATCCTCCTGGTAAAGAATCAGTTGCTCTAAAAGCAACCACTGCAGCAGATGTCCCCCTCCAACAACGAGATGCTGCAGCCCCTCAGATACAGGCAGACCATCCTGTTGTAAGGCACGGGCAATGTTTGCTCCTGCATGACTGAGCACATTAAGAAATCTGGTGCTTCAGTTAAAAACTCACTTGGGAGATTTATATAAAACCATTAAGACCTCAAGAGACCAGTTTCTTGGTTTCTGGCTAAGCCATTTATCAGTGCACTCATTTCTGGCTATGGTATCATTGAGAGATTTATATAAAATGTTATTAACTCCATGTGTCAGTTTTATAACATCTGTTTCAGCAATCTGTCCTGTCAGTTGATGCCTATTGGTATTGCTGAGGGATGTCATACAGAAAAACATTCTCAGAAGTACAATTTCTGTGACCCTGGCTGCAAAACATCTTTTTTTAAAGTATCAAGCTACTTCTCCACTCCACCTCTATGCTAATCTTTTAATATAAGCAATTCTTTCTTCATATCTGATAGGAAAATGTTTACCTCTACAAAATCCCATTAGAAACATCCAGGATTTTTTTTTCTGAGCAAATTCTGCCTTTACTGGCACAACTGTCATGATAAATGGAAATAAATTTCAGCACAAACAGCCCAGACTTCCACAACTGAAAGCACTAATGAGTTCAGCTGGTTTTGCCTTTAAGTCAAACGAGTTTTAATCTTACACTTCCAGGACTGTCAACCTTGCAAGACTTTTTTTTTTATTATTATTTAAAAAAAGCAATGCATAAACCAGATCAAGATCTGTTCTCTTATTTTTAAAACAAGTTAGTAAGGTACGGCCTTCTAGACTTAAGCCCCAATTCTGAAAGCCTTCACGCTAAACAAAATCAATGGGAACACCCACATATGGAGTTAAGCATAGGCATAAAAATGTCTACAACGTTGGGATCTCTGACGTGCTTTGCTTTCTTCTCATTTCTTCATTTTTCTTTTGTGCTAGTCTGGATACAAGTGAGCCATACACCTTGCTTCAGTGGAGCAAGAGTCAGCAAATAATCCATTGCTACTGCTAAAGCAACAGGTGGGAGGTACAAACCTCTGCTTCCCATGCAACATCCCCACGGAACTGTGCTGTCGGTTGCACGTGGTCCCTGCAGTGAAACTCTCAGCAGCTCTCTGAGGAACTTTTCCAGACAAGGGCTTCCATGCACAGTACTTACTGTACTCTGTGGGAAGCACAAGCAGCACCCCAATTTCCCATCTCTCCTGCAGAAAGCAGCACTGCTGAATTAAGAAGCGCTCACAATGCACAAAAACCCAGAGGAACCTAAAATGCATTTTCAGCTCTGAGTTTTCAACCATCCCTCTCACTTAAACGAGTGCTCTGTCCTCACTCTTCTTCTCTAAGCTTATTTATTATGCAAATATAGTAGTTTAAGATGCCTCAAAATCAGCTTCTCTTCCCACTCCAGTCAACTTCAGTGCGATTTCCCATCCTAATAGTTTCCTTCTAATGGTTGCTGACACTCTAGGAAAAACCCAAACAATTATCTAAATAAATATTAGCATTAACTTTAATACAGTGAAAATCCTACCCTGTCCTTGCTAGCCAATTGAGCATTAAGATCTCGAGCCTCCACAGCTCTGAATGCAGCCAAAATACTTGGCCATCTCTCTTGTTTTAATCAGGACACTATAGTGAACCAAGCTTTGTTAAAAGTCATAAAGGATATTAATATGGGCTCTGACTTTGGTCCTTGGATTGCCCTTGTTTGTTTGGATACCAGCAGTGCATTGTTTGCTGGCATTCTTCACAATGGGCCAACTTCTTAATTATCTTGGAGTTAGGTTATCATTTTTGATGTAGTGCTTCCTCTCAGCTACCATTTAAGCCCCATAGTCCAGCTAACCCTTCACCAGCCAGCACCTGCCAAACTGCTAGGCTCCCTTTGACAGATGCCAAAATCCTGGCCTGAACATTCATCACTTTAAGGTTAATTACCATAATACATTGTACCATATGGTGGCCGCCTTGCTTTCCTGCAAGTCATCTGCAGAGCACTCAGAAGGCAATAGCAGGGCTGCTGACCTAGAGGCTCCCAGGCCACATCCATCTCCTCCCCAAGGCAGAATGAAAAGCAACACACACAGCAAGAGCTCAGCCGAATCACACTTTTCACATCTCTGCAGCTAAAGAATACACAGGTGTCTGAAGCACGAGTTCTTCTACAGGGCCTTCGCACCTCAGCATGTAATGCAGAGCTTAGGGGCTCTTTTCAGCCATTCGAGTGCTCTGCTGAACCCAGACCAGAAGCACCCCAGCAGGATGCTCCAGCAACATTAGGGAACTACAGCCCCTCTTCTTTCCAGGAAAAGGGGAAAGCCCTGGCAGGCATCCTCTTGGAGGGGTGCAAAGCCAGCTCACGCAGTTTGAAAATTACCTCCATGACAGTCGCACCTCCCTGCCGTGGGGCTGGTGGGAGCAGAACAGCACCAGGGAGCTGCTACTGGCCACAGGAACGCCTCAGAAAGGCAAAGGTAATTTCCACAGCTCAGCATCACCTGCGTCCCATTTCCCACTAACAACAAACCCCAAAGAAAGGCTGCCGAGTGCTCAAAAGGTTTTCTCCAAAAGAAGCCATAAGTCCCTTCCTCTGTCAAGGCCATATAATGCAGTGCTCTCAGCCTGTGGAGGTTCTGAATGAGACAGTTCTGACACAAAGCCTACTGTCTGCCTTGCAAGCATGACCCCTTTTTCAAACTTACATGATTTTCTTATTTATTTAAGGAGTTGAGATTTATCTGCTAAAGCTCTAATGAAGACCTACCATTACTTTGCCTTACACCCCTGAGCAGAGCCAGGTTAAACTCCTGCTTGCCTAGCCAGAAAACTTTTGCCATCCTCACAAACTTTACTGTCCCTGCTGCCTTTCTTCTTTCAGCCTCTGGTCTGGAACACCCTCCTCGCCATGTGATTGTTGCAAAGGCTTCTCCCAGCCCTGTTTTTTTTTCTCCTGATATTTTTAGAAAGTAGTTTGCTTTGGTTTCACTGTCTGGGGATGACTGTTTTTTGCCACAATTGAACTCTTCCCTCGTCTTCTGTTGAGAGCACTGCCTGGATTGGATGTGTTTCTAGGTGGTCAGCTCTATGCAAAAAGGCAAAGTGGAACTCGGGGCCATCATACTCAGCTTTGTTTGTGGATGTGAAACACTGACAGCACGTCTTTTAATGTGGCCAAAGTCTGGATTATGTTAAAAACCCCAAAACCCAATAGGTTAACCATAAAAATTCATAGCGAACTAGGTGAGCGCTGACTTGTTTAGCTCTGGGGGAAGAAGAAAAAAATAAATCCCAAACCCAAAAAAAAAAAAAAAAAAAAAAAAAAAAAAAAAAGAGAGAGAGAAAAAAAAACCCCAGGAAAGCCAAAACCCCTCCACACACATTTCCTTCCAGAAGTTCTTGGTTTCACATTTGTCTCCTCTCCACGGCATTCTCAACACTTTTAGGAATGTCAGTGGGAATTATTTATTATCCCGGCCAAGCGGACGCGCCTCTCCGGTGATGCGCTCCCGGCCGGGACGAGCGCTCCAGAACGGAGCGCGACCCTCGCAGGCTCCCAACCCGGGGGGAGCCCCAGCCTGGGGGGAGCCCCGACCCCAGGGGGAGCCCCGAGGCTGCTCCCCCCGCGGACCCCGCGCCCCTCGCCCGCCGCTCGGGCACCCGCGCTCCCCGCGGCATCGCCCCGCGGACACCGCACGGCGCCCCCATCGCGGCACGGCCAAACCCCCTCCGCTAACGGGGGGCAGACGCCGGGCTGAAGCCCTCGCGGAGCCTCGCAGAGCCCTGCCGAGCCGAGGAGCGGGGTGTCGGGGGTTTCACCGCCCGGCGCCGTCCTTACCCGCAGCGCCGCCAGGTCGATGCCGTCCAGGCTGCGGGCGGCGCAGTCGCGGGCCATGGCTCCGCCGCTATCGGTGCCGCGGGCCGTGCCCCGGCGGGCGCAGGGAGCCGGGCATGCCCGGCCGGCCCCCACCGCCCTCCCCGGCCCGGGCGGCCGCCGCCGGCAACTTCGGCGGAGCGAGCAGCTCGCGGAAAAAAAAGTTTGCGAGGAAGTGACGTGCGGCGCCGGCGGGGGGTCGGGGCCACCTGCCGCCCGCGGGGCGGGGGCGCCGCTCCCGGGGTGGGATGGAGTCGGGAATCGCGGCCCGAGTGGGAGTTGCCACGCGCGTGTGTCCCCGGGACGAGACGGGGGACTCCCCCACCATCACCGCCCCCCGGGGATACCCCCGCCGTCACCGCCCGGAGCGGCAGCCCCAGCGCTCCCACCCGGGTGCTGCGCTCGCCCCCGCGGGGCGCTACAGCGGCCACGAACGGACCCCCTTAAAGCCCCCCAGCAAACTGCATTGACAGCATCCGAGGGAGGGGGTTACACGCACACAGAGACTCTGCCAAGCCCTTTCCCTCGGGTAGCTGGCGCTGCAGACACGAGCCCGCGGGGGTGACGGCAGCGAGGCTCATCGCAGCGCCGAGCTCGGAGCTGCCTCAGCTTCTTGGGGGGACAGGGACACGGGCGGTCCCCACGGTGCCGAGCTGGCAGCATCCCCCTCCGCCAGCGCGGCCCCGAGTGCCGCGGGCGGCTCCACCGAGGCACCGCAACCTCCGCGGCCCCTTACGGCCCCTTTCACCCGGTAATTGTGACCACGGAAAGGACACACCCTATGACCGTATAGTAGTGGGGTTGAAGGACTCGTGGGTATTTTGGGGCCTCGTATCTAGAGACAAAAAAAAAAAAAAAAAAAAAAAAAAAAAAAAAAAAAAAAAAAAAAATCACTGGAAGTGCACATTTCTGAGTCAAAGTCCTTAAACAGTCCTAAAGGATGCTCCGGGCAGGAATTCTCAATCAGTACTGCCACAGTTACAGACAAAATCAAGACAGAGTGGTCAAAGTGTCTTTGGTGCCTATTAGCACACTGGGGCAGCCGCAATGCCAGCAGCGACGGGCGGTGTTGTAATAAAGGCATTTGGCAATTTCCTTGAAAGAAATGCTGATGTATCACTCAGCTTCAAAGTATTCTTGTACAACAGCCCACAATGGGTACCTTATCGCTAATGTAACCCTGGATTTCTGCTCTCCGCCTGCCTGCGGGCCAGCATGTAGAGGAGGCACTGCTAAGGAGTTGTGACCAATTGCTGCACTGGAGTGTAAGTTTGTTGAAGAACTAAACGTGTAATCCAGCAATGCACACCGTGGGCAGAAAGCAACACAGTGTCAGCCCAGCCCCCCTGCTCTCCCCTGGGCAGCATTTGGAAAATTCTGGCCCTCTTGTCACCTCTGACAAAGTTAAGCCGCAGCGTTGCTCCCCATTCGAGCCTTCCTGCCTTACATAAATCCATCATTAGCCTTTTTGCTTGTGTTATTTCTCACAATCCCTATTTATCTCTTCTCTAACCTCCAGGCTGTCCTTTGTCTCCTGCCACTTTCCACTTCCTTCCTGCTTCCCTGGTGAGAAGTGGTGTGAAACTGGCTGTTGTCTACCCAATGGCCTCTCTCCTGCTCCATCTCTTAGATTCTTTGCCAAAATTAATCCTGCCTGCCGTGTTCACCTCTGACGCGTTCTCCAACCTGAGGATTAATTTTCACTTGACAGAAAGCTGTACCCAAAAATGAGATGAAAATCTGGGTTTAGGAGTATAACATGGTTTGTGGTATTTCTGCAGACAGTATCTCTGCTATGTGCTTTTATCACCACCTTTCATTGCCTTCCCGCCACTGAACCCTGCTGCTGGTAGTTTCTGTGGATGTGCCAGTCCCACTCATACCACTGAGGGCAGGTCTCCATGAGGATTCCCCCCTTGCTGCTGCAGAAGGCAGTGCATCATTTCCCCATAAAAGCCTTGCAGGTCTAACAGAAGCAACAGCTGGTTTTGTCACCAATATTCACAGCACATCTGTTGAGGCTACAACTGCCACCAGGACAAGGCAACCTTTCAGAGCAGAACCAGATTTACAAGCCCTGAGTTCTCCCATCACCAGCCTGATGACTGGTTCTACAGACACAGAAGCTGTGCTCCGGGTGTCCCCTGTGGCCTTGTGCCCTTGTCCTGCCCCAGCCCTCCTCAAAGCCCTGTGCAGATTGTGCTATTGCTGATCTGCAGCTAGGCTGTCCCATCTTGCTCTTCTGCATGAAGCTGTGTGACAGAGTAACTCCCAGGAATCAGAAATTCAATGCCTTAGCGCAACTTGACTCTTAATAAACTAGAAATCCACATTTATTTCACCAATCAAAAAGTGAATAGGTTCCCATAAGAATAAATTCAATTAAAAAAAACCTCCTAACAACCAAAGCATAACAAACACAAGAGACAATTAAATGCTATCAGTAAAGCTTTCCTTTCCAACAGCCATAGTCAAACCTCTGCAGCCAAATTCAGCAACCACAAACCTGAACATAAAAACCTTTAAAATGTCTATGGGCATGCAAAGGATGTTTTGTATTAAAAGGGAAGTGCAAGAATGAAGGAGGAAGAACTTCCTTTGTTTCAGCAAAGGAAATGCCATTGTACCCCAGAAGTACTGGGCTAATCCTGAGCTCTTCTGTCAGCATCCTAACTCAGATTTGGGTCCGTAATAATCCTACCAATAGTAATTGCCCCTGCCAGATGTGACACTCAGTAAAGGAAGAGAGTGTTTAAAGCTGAGGCTAGAATTGACATGCTGGCTTGTTTCCTTTATCTTTGTTTACACTGAGGTCTCAGCTACAGGTGTGAAATTGGCAGAGAAATAAACCAGAAGATAACTCATAAGAGAACAGGATTTCTGGTCTGCGGGAAATAAACAGCTTCTTAAAATGTGGGTTTAGCCTGAAATGGACAAACTGACCCTTTTCAGCATTTCTTAGTTCTCTAAACTGTAAATTCAGACAAATTATCATTCAGAAATAATTTTCTTATTGAAATAATCCCCCAGATGCTGGTGTGGGGATGGACATCCCTGCTACTCCCATGGCTGTGGGAACAGCCAAGCTCAGCAAGCTCATACCACATCTGTGACTCCAGAGCCAACCTTCTGCATCTACTTCCCAGCATTTTCAACAGGGAGCTCAGAAACCCAAAAGCTCAAGTTAGGCTGTCTGCCATAGAGGTAGGAGGCAGATCCATCTTCAAGCCTCTGGGTTTCCCTGTTCCCGGCTTCCTGGTGGGGAGCCACAGCCTGACCCACCCCAGTGTCACAGCTTTCCCTAGGACTCCTCTCTGCAGCAGCTGAGCTGAGCCAACAGGATCCCTGTTAAAACCAGCTTTCCTTGACACTGAAACATTCCCTGAGAGCTTTATTTTGCTGGAAGTTTTCCTGCCTTCTGTAAGGAACCTGCTTTGATGCAGGTGCTCTGACATCAGCACCTTTCTCCCAGAATAAAAACACTTTACAAAATTCCCCATTATTTTTGGGTTTTGTATGAACCAGAAATTTTAGACATCTCTTCAGTGTTACTTTAGGGCATAGCCCTTGGCTGACAGAGAGAAGTGACATAAAAGCCTAAGAAATCTGCTTCACCCTTCACTTCCAGAAGCGCTTTCTGGATTGCTTGAAAAGGGAGGCCAATCTTTTTGTCTGGTGATTTCAGAAAACATTTTTTCCACATTTCTTTGCAGAATCAGAGCATGACAAACTGTTAAATGCAGATTACAGGAGAGTCCATGGGTGACAATGGCCAGCAGAGCATTAAGCCCAACACTCATCCTTGAGCAGGGTCTCTTGGCTGCTGCTTGAATTCATTACCATTTACAGCATCATTCTGGAAGTCATTTTATGAAGTCTCAGAGTACAAAAAAGAAATCTTGATTTATTAGACTAGTCACTAACTTTAAAGTTGTTCCCTCCCATTTCCAATTACCGCATGGTTTGTACCATGGGTGGCTTTGCTAGACTGTCAGGAAGAAGATAACACATTAAAAATGTGTATAGGATTGTATACAGCCTGGGTATGTCTGCGTGCTAGCTTGGGGGCAGTCTCACAATGCCAGGAGAAATATTCGATGGACACAGAAAAGCAGAGCATATTTTCATCAGATCACACCTTGGAAAATACCAGCATAATTTAGTGTAGCTGCTGTAAAATTTTTTTGGATTGCAACAGGAAAGATTTAAGTCTCAGGCCGTGGACACCCAGTTACTTACATTCCAATTTAGTTAAAAGATGCTAAAAAAGCTGAACCACCAACCCAGTTCACTTCATAACTTCAGCATTTCTGGGACCCATCCCTGCAGTGCTTGGAAATCACAGTAAAATGCCTTTGTTTTCAATGGATTGTTGGATAGGGCTGTGAATATTTCTCATACTTTCTCCTATTTGAAGTAAAGAAAATTCCCACTTCATTCCAAACACATTAAGGCTGGACCAGAAAGTCATATTTAAACCTGAATCTGTCTTCAGATTTGCACTTTGCAAAGGCTGCTGCAATAGCATTGAGAGATGGGGTTACTACTGTGAGTAAACTGGAAATATCAGAAATCCAGACAAACAAACCAAAACAGTAATTTCCTGTACAATACTCAGTAGCACATACAGTAATTTTCATCTCTTTAAAAATTAAATAACTTTTTTCAGTTCCTGGCAGCCCTGCTAGTTCTGTTTCACAGGATATCCAAAATGAGACCAAACAGCTTCCTTCCCAAAGGATTACTGAGGGGACAGGCAAGCTGGAAAAAGTGCCTCTCACTACTGTAATCCCAGCCAGGATGTGCACCTAATTTCCCAGGGTAAAACTTAAAATACAGGTCTCCCCAAAACTTCCACTAGTCCGAATCTGTTCACTGGGACTCTTGCAGAGGGTTATTTGCCTTCCAGAGGCACACAGATGAGCCTGCCTGTGCCAAGTGTGTGCCCACACACTGCACATGGAGCACGGGGAGCCCTCTCCTCCCAGCACCGATAACCTTCCATTGCTGCCTGACCCGTGACTTCACAGCATTGTTTCAGCTCAGCACTTTGGAGTTTCTCAAGTAAGAAAGCTGCGACTGGAAGTTTCCCGTTTCCCGTCAGCCCAGCACATGCCCCTGCTGTCCCTGAAAACAACCACACCAAAGCTCCCAAGGAGAACAGTTGTGTCTTCTGGAACGATGATATTTTGCACTCCTGGCTTTTGGACTCTGTTCCAGCACCAATTGAATCCTCGACGGTGATTTTGTGCTTTAATAGATGAATTATACAGATGGCTGTTTCCCTGTGAGAAGGCTATTTCTTTTACATTGTCTCCCCATGAGAATTTTCCCCACTCTGATTTTCTTTTCTTTCCCATGTCACTGGCTATTTCCCTGTGACTCTCTGTCTTGTATGAGAATAGCAAGGCAAGATCTGCCTGCTACAGTAATACCAGTGCACAAAGGCTGGCTGGCAATTTTGCAAAATAAAGATAATTTATTGAAATAAATTGAACCCACACATTTTATGTAACTATTTTATCTTGCTGTTGTGCAGCCATCTGCCTAGCTGTAAGTTTATCCCTTCCTTCCCATCTTCTGCAAAGTTATTTCTTCATTCAAAGTAAGAACCCTTTGAAATGCTTTGCAAGGAACAGTAGCTATATGTTACTAGGTCATCAGATCCCAATGGGGTTTATGAATACCGTAATGAATTTCAGCCCAACATCTGTCTGCTCTCTGAAACAGATGCAATTATGGAAAAAAAAATAGCTGCTGCCTCTTCACAGACAGATTTCTCAGTAAAAAAACCCCAAATACAAAGAAAACTGACATAGCACAGTTTAATCGCTACCGCATTAAATTTATCAGTCAAAATATCACATGGCAGAGGCTTTTTTTGTGAAAGCAAGACAAGTTGTGGTAACTGTGCTGGAAAACAGGCAGGGATTTTTTGACTTTTAGAAAATCCTGCAGGCATGGTTTTGCCAACCAAATGCTAACTCTGGATGACTCAAACCACGGTTCCCTTTTATCCAAACCACTGAAGTTTGGTGGTTAGCTAAGAAGGAACTGGTGTCTGAATCACCCTTAGTTTGGAGGAATTGTCAGATTAAAGTCTCAGCGCAGGGTTTTGGGGGCAGCGTGTTGGTTGGGTTTCTGTTCCCCTCTTCCCTAAAAGAAAGAAAAAAAAATTTCAACAACTTTAAATGTGGGGACAGCTTTCAATGTACTTAAAATCATATTAAAAAAATAATCTACTTTATCCTATCTTGTTAACCTTTTCAATGTCATGTGTCAGTCTGGATACATTCTCAGTAAATTAAACAGATTTTTTCAGTCGTGTTGCAGGCCTAACTTGTACCTCACAAAATTACACAATTTTAACCTTGCCTTAGCTACAAAAAAAGCCTACCTCCTTGCTCAAGTCCCTGTTACACATCTTCAGTTCCCAGGCCCTCTGCTTCTCCTTTTCTTAGAGGAGGAAAAAAAAGGCAAAAGAGGAACTGTAATTTATGAGCCCCTATCCAGTCCTCTGGAAAAAAACCTGCCCTCTGTGACCTATTAAAAATCTTCAGGGAAGTCTCCTCTATTCTCACTCCAATTTCCATTTAGTTACAAGTTGCTTTTCATCTCAGTAATTTGTCAACTTTGAAAATTTCAAACACACTTGGGTGCCCCAGTGTAGTGTCTGAGTCTTTTTAATCTTCCTCTTTTCCTCAAGGGAAATGTATCCTGTATTTGGGAGGTTGCCTGATTTTTTTGTGTACGTGTGTCTGTGTTTGCTGGATGGGAAAGGCAAGGGTAAGCTCATTTAGGCATTGAGCAACAGTGTCCTCTTCCAACATTAACTCATGAATAAGTCTGTCTTTTCCTGTAGATCCTTGCCAGTCCTATCTAAACATTCTCTATCTTTGTATATTAATAACCTGCATATAACTTCCAGCCAAGTTTCACTTATGCCTGTAACTCCATGCTCAGCTGGAAACAGGCAGCAGGGCTCTCGTGAGGGTCTCTCAGCTTCTCACTGCACTTCACAGAATTTTGGGCAAAGCATTGAGTAGGTGCACTTGCCTTGATGTTGCTGCTGCACAGTGCAGCTGTCAGCTGAGATTGTAAACATTTTAAAAATTAAATTTGATAAGTTGTTTAGTGGTTTGGGAAGAATGGGAAGGCTTTGTACATCTGCCAGTCATTCACTGATATTTAGTCATGGAAGTTTTGTGGGCAAGAAACGGATTTGCACAGGTTTGAGACCGGGTGTATTCACTGTTTTTGTTGATAACTTGGAAACAACTACTAAATGATCACTGCATGGTTAACAGAGGGCACAAAGAGTGGCAAAGTGGCACAGGGTGACACTACAGAGCACACACAGCTCTGTAACCTAAACCCATTGAAGCAATATTCACCTCAGCAGCAGCTCGTGCTCGGTTACGTGCAAGCCCAGCCTGCACACAGTGGAGTTGAAGGGCTGTGGCACAGAACTCCTTCCCACAGCCTGGACACTGCCCAGAGTCCCAAAGGCACCCACAAACTATGTCAAACAGAGCAAATCTATGGGAACATCATGGTGCAATACTGTGGCACATGGGCTGATGGAATCCATGGCTGCATAAGCAAAGAAAGATGAGGGAAAGGACTTGCCCTCTCCTACTACCTTGCTGAGGTAGATTCTGGGGCAGCAGCTCCAGCATCTTTCTAGTAATGTGCAAAGCAGAAATGAAGACCTGAATTCAGTGAGGAGGTGGCACAAAAATTAATACTGAGAGCAAAATGGCTTAATGTGCCCACTTTGAATAGCTGAAAGTCTAACCTTTATTAAAAAGAGAAGTGACTTTATATTTTCTCCCAAGGAGAAAATCATGGACATTTTATCACAAGAGACATAGTGAGAGCCAGTAGGTGAAGCAGAAACCAAATAACACCCCCCTGAAAATAAAAGAAACCAACAAAGCAGAAACAAAGGCACCACATGTTAACAGACCTGCTGGTTTCCATTTCTCATGGGTCTCTCTGGTTCCTAGGGTAAGTGAAAGAGTGCTCAGACCTCCCCAAATCACAGCTGCTGTCAGCAGCCTCTCAGGCTGCTTCACTAGTCTAAAGTTACTGGTTAGCAAGATGTCCTGACCACAGCAGCTTCTGTGCCACCCAGGAAACCTGTCCCCTCCGGAGGGCTGCCTGGCTGCCGTGCAGGAGCCAACTCGCAGCCAAGCCCTGAACTGCCACCCTGTAGCACAGTCAGGCTCTGCCTTCCAGCAGGGAGATTTTGGGATTTGAACCAGCTTCCCTTTTCACAGCAGCTTACATTCTTTAAGGAGTTTAGCTCCATAAACCAATTAAGCATCTTTAAGTCCCTGAGCTCTTATACCTTCCCCAAACAGTTTGAATGCTTACATTGCTTCATAGGGTGAAAGCAGATTTCATATAGCCAAGATCTGAGTAAGTTAGGAGGTCACAGGGTGAGCAATCCCAGGCAGAGCTGGTGAGTCTGGAATCCTCTGCAGACCAGACTTGGAGTGCTGCACTCTGTGGCCTTGATTCTGAGACCAAATTCTTACAGATTTGGAAAAGGCCAACCCACCTTTATTCCTTTGTTTGCCAGAAGCCCCAGTTTGAGGTCAGAAAGTAACAGAGGGCCCATGAACTCATAAACTTGATACGCTAAAAGTGAGAGCAAACCAGTTGTTATCCTCATTTACCCATCCACTGTGGCAGGGCAGACAGACAGAACTGGTGTCACCCCCTTGGGTCCCATCCCAAGTGTCTTATCTGTCCTTCCTGTCTTTTTCCTTCAGATTAGTTAACACTACAGGAAGGAGAACAGTAATAGAGTCATTTGATATTTGAATATGAAAGCTTACAACCAAGTCTCTGAAGTACCCTTTTGGGCTTTTTTGTTAGGGTTTCTTTTGTCTGTTTTTAAGTGGACAAATCAGCAATATCTGGAAAGCGAGAAAATCACATCGTAAAATTTTATGTGAAGCTATCACCAGCCCCCTTTGTTTCCTGTAGGACATATCCTGCATAGCTAGATATATTTATATATAAACTATATAGATTTGCATTCTATATACATAAAAAACCCCACTGCGTATCTCCTAAATACTCTTTTAAAGTCAGTTAATAACCATATATCATTATGTTCTGTTAGAATACAGTTTTAACTCCTGCACAGGAAAAACAACAGTGCTGCAGTAAGAACATGATTCTGTAAACAGTTGTGGATTAATATTCAGTGACCACTGAATCTTCTCTGTGATTAAAAATTCCCACCAGCTGCCCCATCTGCTTTTGTCAGTGAATTTGCTGTCGTTTTATAGCAATAAATATACAGTTTGCCCACATATGTGAGGTCAGTCATGCGATTATGCCTGAAAAGGAACATTTAAATGAGCATTATGTGAAGGACAGACCTGCTCCACTGCTGTGAAGCTGCTGCTGCTGTTGCTCACTTATGAGGTCACCATCTCCGTTTCTTCTACACTAGTGACAAATCATCCCAGAAAAGGCCCCATCCATCAGCTCTGCATCAGGTTCACCTGAGGAGGGTGTGGCACTGAGGCACAACCCCTGGACCCTGAAGCAGACCTGGGGGTGCTGGATCTTTGCATGGGCTTTCCAAGATGGGCCCTGTCCCAGTAAGGCACTTTGTGTGGCTCATTACATGAACCCAATTCATCAACAAGTTCAGCTGTCACTCTAACCATGAAACCTCCCAGCCCAAACCCCCAGTGAGCAGGCGCCTCAACACTTCCTCCCTCCCTGCAAATACCAGACTGTATTTCAGAAACTTAAACCACTTTGATGCAAAATTCCCCAAGGCCACACAGCTCCTACTAAAGCGCTTCCAGCATAACTCTACCTGCCCCCCCAGCCTGTGAAGCTCTGATGCCATGGCCAGCATCACCCTCCCAGCACCTCGAACTTCAGGGGTGGAACACAAAGTCTCCCTGGCTGTGCTGAGCCCTTTGGGAAGCAGTGGGTGTTGGCTCACCAGCCTGGCTGTGCTGGACTCCCCCTGGTGTGGATTAACACCCGTGTGCTGGGCGCCTTCTCTTCTGCAGTCTGTTCCCTCAAACCAGAGGTGTTTCTCGTGGTGGCTGTGAACGCACACGCTCACGCTGTGGGTGCTCCCACACCTCCTCTCAGCCACATGCTTTGTGCTATCTCTCACTTTGAAGCAGCAGTAGCACTTCCATTTTTTTCTACATGTTTTTTTCCTTTGATTAATATAAAATAAATAAATAAGAATCAACAGATAAAAACAGAAAAAACTTTCAGTTTAACTCTGTGATATTTGAACCCTTTTGTTCTTTTTGCTGGATTTAGGTTACTCCATGGTGATCAATTGTTTTCTTTCTTGTCCAGACATGTTCTCCTGCTCAGGCTGATAACAATTTGCTTTACTTGTGTGTGTCTGTATGGGTTTGGGTTTTCCCTTGAATTTCAGTGAACAGTGTAGCAAAGGTTGGTATGTGTATCCTCATTCCCTTTCTTCCTTTGGCTTATTTTGATGATTCCCTCATACCAGTGCTGGCTGTTTCTTCAGTCATATTTAATCCCCTTTGTGGCCACCTCCACTTTTCCAATGAATATGCTGGCATTAAACTGCCTGTTATCCTGTCCTAATTTCCATGCTACAACCACTGGGAGGATAATAAAAATTTATCTTTTTTTTTTCCTCTTTGCCATGTCCCCTTGTATTGTTTATTCTTCATCTAGACTGGGAGGGCCCACAAGCCCTTTCATGACTCTTATTTTTTCCACATGTCCAAGCTCAAACTGAGAATTAGAAAGCTTCCAGGGCTGATCCTTCCTTGGCCAGCATTTCTACTGCATTTTTCTTTTTAACCTTTTGAGAGCATTTTCTGCAGTTTTGCCTTTCCAGCCATCGATAGGAACCTGGGGGTGGCAGGGAGGACTCGGGGTGGGGGGGCAGCCCTGGGTTGACTCTGCACTTGAGATGTCCTGAGGCTCTTTGCAGAGGAACGGGCAAGGAGAAAGGTAACTGGAACCTGGCTGCCCTTTGGGTCAGAAGGGACAATTCTGGCCTCTGTGACATTTGAGTCTTTTGTAGCACAGCTGACTCTGGGAAGGTTTGGTTGGTTTGAGTGGGAAGCTCCCTTCTTAAAATTTGGTGCAGTACTCAATGCCTTATCCAGATAAAACTGAGGGAGGGGGGTCAGCATGGTTTTGTTCTGCAGCTGGCAAACCGAAAATACTTCTGGTAACTTCCCTCTGCGTTAGAGGGAATCACAAATTCTGCCAAGCCACATCATATTAACTAGTCCAGTTACAAAAACACAGACACTGTAACTCAGGGGTCTTTTTTCTGGTCCTGGATAGAAGTCGTTGAACACACTGAAGCCCAATGCTCAGCATTATTACAGTCTTCCTTTTAAGCCACCCAGATTAATGGAACAAATCCTGATTCAGAGAAATCAGGTACAGATCCCTGGTGACTACAGTGATTTGACTCTGGCTTTTGAGCAGTACAAATTACAGCAGAATATCATTATTAATTTCAGCTGTCCCCTGTTCTGGCAAATTAACATTCATCTCCCCAAATGCGTATCTCAGCTGGAGACCTTTATTTTATCGCCTTAGTGGAAAAAATCTGCACTGTTTCCTCCCCCCAAATTAGCAGTCTATGATTTCTCTGGGGAAGTCTGTCTTAGGTGTAGTGCTGACTGGTGCTTGACTAATAGGTGCCAGCAGATTTTTTTACCTTCCAACGCATACCTGAAATCTCTCACCAGGTTCAGGACTTAGTCACTTCCTCCACAGCCTGTAGGGAAGACAGCAAAGTTAAAGAAATGCTCTGTTCTAACAAAGCTTATTGTTGGTTCACTGCTCACAGGTGCTCTGAATTATCTCACTCCATACGAAAAAGGCCCAGGCTGAGGCCAGGGGCTGATCACACCATCATTAAAGCCTGGGTTTTTTTCCTGTTGCCTGGCAAGCTCCTGAACCAACCAAGTACCATAAAATGTAATTTCTAAGTGTTACAGTGAGCCTCGCTGCCCAAGTACTGCATTCAAGTTGCCCATGAGGACCTCGTCTCTTTCCACAGCCAAGGAATTTCTTGTGTGGCTCAGTGCAAACTACTAGTTAAACATGAAATTGTCAGGAAAATGGCGTGGTGTCTGTATGGGGTGGCTGGCTGGTCAGCAGGGATACCCAAACACTTGATAAGCCTGAGGAAAAGCAGAGTGGCTGGGGCAGGGGAGGTCAGCCCAGGGGAAAGTCTCATTTCCAGTCGTGCCAGGCAAAGCCATATGGACACACTGAGGCTGATGATTATCTGAGGTTGTTCTGCTTCAGCTACTTTGAGAAAGCACAGCTTTCATATCACAATTTTTCAGTACTATGTAAGAAGGTAATAACTTGCTGCAAGTTAAACTGGCCCTGACTGGGTCACCTGGTGATACTTCTGTCTCAGTCTCGCACAGTAGCTTTGCCACCAATTATATTCCTGTGGATATTTTGCTGGTTTAGGGGGAGAAAGCATTAGAAATCAGACACTTTGGTGAGGTTTCAGTGCCAGAAAGGCCTGGTGAACATGTACACTGAAATGCTGTTGCATCTTCTTCTAAGGAAGTGACAGTGACAGCACTCGAAGCCCTGTGCCCTGGACCTGGCCCCAGACAGGTGTCACTGTGCCACCCCTCACACCCCGTATCCCTGCCGGGCAATAATTCGGTCTTTGGGCTTGCTCCGGCCTCAGCCTCTTTGCTGAGTGAAGGGAAAAGGCTGCCAAAGGAAATATCCAGGTCTGCCCACTGGAAGCGGCACCAAGATCAGCAGCATCATCACAGAGAAGTGGCCGTGGGGTGGCAGCAGCTTTGGGCAGCCAGCCCATGGCAGGGCGGTGGGCGCTGCGATTCCCTACGCAGGGATTCTGCCGGCTCTGTCCCTGCTCGGCACCGCCTGAGGCTGGTGCCAGCTGTGGCACATGGACACACTGCCTTCTGCCTTTCTGCCCATTCCCACCTCAGCTTCTGTCACCGCCCTGCACAAACCACCACGCTTTCCCTGGCTCTCTTGGGGAGAGTTTGTTCTTTACAGTCTTACTGTAAAATAACAAGAATCAGGCTTCTAAAATCAGGAAGTTTCTCTAAGAGGCTTTTGTGCTTTTGCTATAATCACTCCACATGCTCCTCTGATGATTTCCATGACCTTCTTTCTGAAAAAAAAAAAACAACCCCAAAAAAATATGAAGAAGAAGAAGAGACAACTCCCATCATCCCTCAAGTCTCAGAAGAGCTCTCCACACAGTAAAGGAGAAGCAGAGGCTGCCAGTTCCCTATCTGGAGCTCTTCTTACACATGTTTGTTAACCCTCAGGGTACAATGGATGCTGAGAATTACTCTTTCGTAACATTTGTTTGGCTGCCAAAAAGGAAAAATGATTAGCAGCTCAAAGGTTACATTGCTGTATTTTGCAAGAGAAGCCCTTGTCATCCGCTGCCTCGATTTTGCTGACTGTGGATGAGACACTGTGATGCTCAGCTGCCTGCAGGGCACTGGGGTACTCTGCCCATCAGGCTGTGCTGTTCCAGCTCTCCCTCCTGTCCCAGTGCTTGTGGTGCACCGTAGGAGAGCTCCACTGCTGCCCTGCAGATAGATGCCTGTCCTCTCCTCCTCCCACGGGCAGCAGCGTCCAGACCTTGCAAGTGGCCACCTCATCTCCCACTTAATTCATAGTATCATGACCAGCTTTATAGGATGCATAAAACACTCCCTGCTTCATGCAATGCTATTTCCATATCTTCTCCATGGACTTCAATATGCTAAAGACAAGTAAGATGACAAGCTTTTAAGATATAGTTAATGGTTTAAGAAAGGGATTTGAAACAGTTTGCTGAATTAATGACTACTGTTATTGTTTCCTTTATTAGCCCCTTATTAGCCTGTTTCCTGGGGGCAGAGCTGTTTGGGTAGGATTTACCTCTCTTTGGACCATGGGGAGCTCAGAAATTGGGTATAAATAGCTTTGGAAACCTTTTTGAGAGTTTTAGAGCAGGCTGCAGTGATCATGAGATGCTGCTGCCACTGCGTCCAAGCAGACCCCATGCCCTACACATCCCCACCAGCTGCCAGCATGGTCATGTCTCTAGACAGTGATGGTGAGCTCCTTCCCCTCATGCACACAGCTCCTGCCCCTCTCTACCCTGAATCGCTGCCCTGTAGCACCTCTGGTGTACATTCACCCAGCTCAACTGTCTCTGCTGTATCACTCATCTTACAGGGGCACTCACGGTTGTATTTCACAGCTGGGGAATCTGCCAAGGACAAGTCATGTTGATTAAGTTCGTGAACATCCTCCTTTATTTTGCTGTCTCAAGCTGCTCTCTTTTTTCCACCAAGAAGGGGCTGCTTTGAATTGTCTGTACACTAAAGTATACCTACACCTGCATTAGTCTTGGCAGTTTGTTCAGAGAGTAGCTGAAAACTTCTGGCCCTGGATTGAAGCCTACCTCGCAGATTGGCACTGTCACATCACAGATGCTTCTTCTGTTCATTATGTTGATGGGTGAAAGCAATGAAGTTTGAACTTTGTTCAGATTTTCTCTGAGTCTGGCAGCATAACAGCCAGACCTCTGATGTGGGTTCAGGGTGGTTGTTAGGTACAAATTATGTGTCAGTTCAGTGTTTTCCCCCGCTGTCTCCTTTTGCAATAATTTGCTACAGCACACAGATTTCCTGTCATCTCATCACTCAGTGTCCTTCCAAAGTCACTTCACTGGCGATGATTAGCTTGTCTTTTCGCCTCTCTGCAATGAGCTGCTGATCCCACAGGGAAGCATCACGATTCTCTCTGGGACAGCTCTGCTGTACCTCCAAAACAGCCCCACTGTGACCCACTCGGGACACTCAGAGGTTGTTCATACAGGCTGGAACAAACTTTTTCTGTTGGTTGAGATGATGCAGCCAGAGCCAGGATGAGGAAAGCCAGTTACCAGTCCAGTCCAGGGAATATTATCTACTGGTCAGAACTCCAAACTGGGAGACTGGGCACAGCCCCAGCTCTGCCTTTGTTTTTTGGTGGGATCTTGGGTAAAATGGATCTTAAACGTACTTTTCATTTGCTAAAGGGTGGATGAAAATATTTCCCCAGAGGAGTTAGGTGTTAGATTGATTGTTTCATGATCATAAAGCCTTTGATATTCTTTAATCAAAGAGCTGTTAAGGGTTTTAAAGGTTGTTATAATCTGTGGAAGAGATGTTAATTCACAGAACATGGAGTCTCTAATGTTATTTGGGGACTAAGTTTTAAATGCTTCCTTTTAGATGCTGACAGAAGTTACCTTTAAGCCTCATACACGAGCTGATTAGAGTATATTGTGCTTTGAAAGCTTCTTCACATCTCATTAGACCCTCTCTTCCTGAGTCATCTCGTAAGAGGCTAATTTACATGAAGTCTAGCCCATGTTAGGGACTAGATTTCTCATGAAAATATGTCTTGGTAGTAAAAGCAAAGCCCCTTGTGCTCTCTGCATGAGAATCACTAATTCTCTCCTCCACATCATAAATCCCAAGGCATGCTCTGAATCCCAAATAACTTGGATTTAGAAAGAAATGAGGTGCACAATTCTTCCTTTGACAATTTTCATTCACACCTTGGCTTGCATATATTTCTCCATTAAAGAGGGCACTAGAGATTTGCAAATCCCTCTATCCAGTATAAGCACAGTCTGAACTGGTGCTCTATTCTCTAGGTATTGCCCAGCCAAATATTTGAGCCCACCAAGTGATGCTTGGGGGACCTCATTGCCCCTGTTGCTCTACCAGCTCTGCAGTAGCTGTTGGTGCTCTCACCCCAGCAAACCACTCTGAATATCCATAGTGGGCACTTGGCAGCCAGGAAAACATTTCCCACCCACTGCTGTGTATGAAGGAATTATTTTACAGTCTTAGAAATTGCAAAACGTTTTGTTTTGTCTATGTGTTTGTCCTGAAAAGAAGAAAGCTCTGAAAACCTTGTAAAGCCATTTACACTCTATCAAAATGAATTAGAGGAATTGTTTATAGAATACCTACCGTGAGAATCTGGCTCAGCTTGACAAACTGTGTTGTTGTTATTATTATTTATTTGCTTTACTGCTTGATCTGTAGCTATACAATGATATTGCAAAGAAGAGAAAATGCTGACAGGTCATGTTCTGCTTCTATTGGCAGTGCTGATGTTTTATATTTATATAACAAATTTCCTGGCAAATTTTGGTAACTTTTACTTTATGTTTCCTTTCTTTAGACATTGTTTTATGTACTCTCTGGAGTAGCCTTTTTAACCTCTGAATTTCTCCAGTGGCATTGAAATGATCAAATGGCTTCTTGTAGAAGGCATTGCAAAGCTGTCCTTCCCTCACCATCATAAATGCTGCAGGTCCTTCCTTTAGGGATCAAAGTACATTTCAGAACCCTCTTCTTTGTGTTTGCAGGAATGTGATGTGCCATTACTTGCCATTTTCAAATTTTGCTTTCTCCCTGGAAGAAAGTGTTCCAAAATGCTGTATTTTTAACATTTGCTGGGCTAACTAGTGCCAAAATGGAACTGTTTTAATCACTGTTATTTATGAAATTTCAAAAACCTTAAATGCTTCCAAAACCATGGAGGAAGGTAACTTTATCTAGTTTTCATTAATTTATAAACAAATAGACCAATATTGATTCTGTTAAATGAATATTATTATACTGTTCAGGTACTCATTTTCCTTTCGATCCGGCTGAGGAAGGGCCGGTTGGTTCCCTGCCCCCTTGGTGTGGATCTTCCAGCTCTGCTGCTCACAGCCATCATCACTTCTCACAGTCCTAGCTAACCAATGTTGGTAATACAAAAACTGAGGATCAGGACTAATTCCTGTGGACTTTTGATAAGATCTGGCTCCTGTGTGGGTTAATTGCTTTAGAAAACCAGGCTCTGGCTGTGATTGCACTGCCAGACTCAGACCCCCGGGGACAGCACCGATGCAAACCGATAGAGCACCCAGCAATGACATGTTGCAAGAGCTGCAGAACGGCTCGTGAGACAGCCCTGAACACTGATGCTTGGATCCCACTTTCCTCTGGACGATGCTTGTTGGGACATGTATCTGGTGGAATTGGGCAATGTAGCGATGGGATCCACTGCACAGCAGAAACCATCACCTCATGCACCTCACCAAAGTCATCTGGAAACACTTCTGGCATTACACGCAGCTTTAAAATCCATGGGACTGCAAAAAGTGGGAGTTTTTACTCTGTGAGGAATTTTCCCACAGATAAAGAAACAGCTTTTTTCTTTTTCTTTTTTTTCTTCCCTGTGGATGAAACAAAGAAAGTTTCCTATCCAACAGAAAACCGAAAATTTAATTTTAAAATTATCAAGACAAGGGGTCTGAAATAAGTGAGCTGGCAAGAAATGACATTTTTCTGTGGGACTTTGCACATTGAATAGTGGACAAAAATGATGCATTCGTGCAAGAACTGCCATTGTCCTGTAGTCAATCAGTGTTTTTGCCTGGAAACCCTTGGACTCTGACAGCTCTCTTCTTTCTCTCTCTTCTTCACACTCTCCACTTATTTCCTGGTGTCCCAGTAACTTTGCAGCCCCAGCATGAACCATAAAGGGTGCTCAAGAGAGGATGGAAAAAATGCTGCGTGGAGGTAGGAGGTCTCTTGCAGACAGTATTTCTAACAGAGCCATCCCATGGGCTAAGCTCCCAGTTGCCCAACTGGGAGACAACACAGAAAGCCACTGTTGCCCCATCTGTGACGGAGTTCCCAGGGCAGTGTCACTGCCAGGCTCACATGCTTTGGAGACTTCCTCTCCTGTGGCCAGGACTGTGAGACCCGACAGCTGCTCTGCCCTAACACTCGACTCTGTTCGGAGACGGACACTGGGAAAGCCGCTCGGAGCATTCCATAAGGGCACGATTCTAAAGGCTGCTGAATGCTGTGATTTCTGGCACTGAGCTGCCCTTCCAGGCCCCTGCTCAGCAAAGTATTTCTCACTGAATTATGGGGAATTTAAGTATGTGCTTATGCATTTGGATGAACAGAGAAAGCCTGTTGAATCAAAGGAACTACTGAGAGCAGAAGCCCTTAAAAATCATGATTTTTTTTTTTCCCTCTGCAAATGTATCTGTTATTTATTCCCAAGTCCTTATCTTGTTTATAACAAAGAATGAACAAAATTCCTTTCCCAAGGCTGTATGCTCCTGGAGCATATCCACACCAAACAGGGACAAAAATAAGCTTGATTTCAGACAGAATAAATAAGCAACTGCTTCTTAGTCTCTTGACTTCTCTCCCTTTTGTCTTTTGTATTCCCCTGTACATATTAAACACAAGCTTTATGGCCTTATTCAAGCTCTGCTGAATTTGATGGAACTCCTTCAGTTGACTTGAAGGAGTTTTTGAGAAGACCTGGTGGCAGAATATGGCAATATCTTTATATATCTTTCTCATCCACTGTCTAGAGAAAGGAACATTATTAAAATACCAGCCGAGAACACAGCCCCCAAGAACTCTTAATAAATTCACTGTAGTTTGTTACTTAATATAAAATTACCCTGTTTTCTTGCTGAACTTTCTTCAGGAACATAAAATCTGAAGCAGCTGAATAGGTTTCCAATTTCTAGCTCTTTTTATAGACAACGTTTAAACCACAATTGCCTCTGAAGTACATCACACACAAAGGTAAGTATACAAACAGTAGCTTCCAAACATTATAACAAATCATCTTTAAATGAACGGTGCCCCAAGTCAGAAGTCCCTGTGGTTGCAAAGAGAATGTTTGCTGCTGGTGATTTTGTCTCTGGGGAAGGCACAGCCTGAAAAGTTGGGAGTGGCAGGGCTGCACAGTCACCCAAGAGAGATGCAGCACCAAGCAGAGTCAGGGGAGTGCCCTACACTCTTCCCTGATAAATCTAGCTGATAAAGCCACCATGGCTTTGATTAGACAGAGGAACACAAAATGCCCATAATGCCCTTCTATTTCAGTTATTTTTTGCCACCAGGGCCCTGATCAGCTGTCACTGCCTTGAGGGACCCCACTGGAGGGCTGCTACAGTGGTGGTTTTCACAGTGGGACAAGGTCATGGCTCCTGTGCCACCCAAGTCCCATGGATGGATGCATTTCACTGTTTGGCAGGACTTTTCCAGGCTTAAGTGCTACCTATGGAAACACGTGGCCTCTTGCATGTCATAGAGGTGCTGGAGCATGTCCAGAGACGGGCAAGAGAAGGGTCTGGAGCACAAATGTGATGAGGAGCAGCTGAGGGAGTTGGGGGGGTGTTAGTCTGGAGAAAAAGAGCCTCAGGAGTGACCTTCCCAGTCCCTACAACGACCCGAAAGGAGGTTGTAGCCAGGTGGGGGTTGGTCCCTTCTCCTAAGTAAAAAGTGACAGGACAAGAGGAAACGGCTTGAAGTTGTGACAGGGGAGGTCTAGTTTGGATTAGGGAAAATTTATTCACTGAAAGGGTAGTCAAGTACTGGAACAGCTGCCGAGGGCAGTGGTGGAGTCTCCATCACTGGAGGTATATAAAAGACACGCAGAAGTGGCACTCAGGGACATGGTTTAGTGATGGGCTTGGCAGTGCTGGGTTAAGGGTTGGACCTGATCATCTTAGACATCTTTTCCAACCTAAACAGTTTTGTGATTCTGTACTGGTATTACATGAAACTGAGTCCACGAGAAGCCTCCCAGGCACATGTCCCCATCCCCATACTATAAGCAGAGGGGTACAGGCAGTTCCAATTCATGTATATATTGTCGTAGTACTCAATACACACTCAGAAATCTTAAAGCAGATTGTGACTTGGCATCTATAACTAAAAAAATATCAATACACAGACACTCAATGTGCTTTTGCAAAATGACAGAAAAACTGTTCTTTTCATGTTTCCTCAGTGCAACCATGACTGCTTTTTGCTTTGGAATAACTTGGAATAACTACCGCTCTAAGAGATATATTATCATTGGGTGAATGAATTTGTTACCCATATTTAGTCCTTGTAAATAAAAGAAGCAGACCAACCTGCATATGTTTTTTCTTTTCTTTTCTTTTTTTTTTTTCTTTTGAGTTTGCATGCTTAATACAGAACTAGGAGGTTTAAAAACTCACTGAACATTCTATGTGAGTTAACCAGAATCTAGAGTAATGTGGGAAGGAAAATAATGAAAAGTACAGCTTTTCATTTAAACATATGCAGCTCTTTTCATGCAGGGTTTTCTTTTAGGAAATTTTTTCCATATTTTTTTTAATTACACTTTACATTAAAGAACATAGCCAGTGTAAACACAGTCTGTAACACTTATAAAACAGTGCAAATTTTGTAAATTTTTGGGAGGAGGTTGAAATACATATATTTATAATGGAGGTAAAATCGCTTTCTTTCTCGGTAGAAAAATACGTCTATTAAACACCTATATGCTTGGAACTTAACTTCACAAAAGAGCAAGTTATAGTTCTATACTGTGTAATAAATTAATATATTTTCTAGATTTCCATTTTCAGTGTTAGTGTCAAATGCATAATAATGTTAGAAAAAACAAGAGAAACATTATTATTTAGAACCTAATGAAAATCTTACAGACAATAACTGGTGTAGGAGGGCACAGAATAAAGAACTGGGGAAAGAAGCAATGGAAAAATACCGACCTCTATGAATTATTGCACATTTGAGATCATTCTCATGGCCTTTGGGCCAATTCTGGATACTTTTAAGTCTTAGGTCAGTGTTTGTTTCCATTTGACTGTAGGGTACAATTTAGGAACCACTGCAAAATGTCAAGGATTTACTGAACTTGTTTGCTGATGAAACCACAGGCAGCTGAGTGCAGAGTGCTAACTTTTATTCATGCAATCAAAGAGAACAATGCTAAAGACATACTGAAACACAGGCGAGGTTGCCTGCCACAAAAATATTTTTGGAAACTTGCTCCAGCAGATCTCATTGAGACAAAACTCTCATGTCTACTCTGTTTTCATTAGAGCTGTGCCAAAACCTGCAAAGCTGGCTTCTGCCTTCGTTATTTAGGGCTTTTTTCCTTAAATACTGTTGTCTCCACTCTGCAGCTCTTAATCAGCTGAGTATGGAAATCTCCACGAAGCACGCTGGTACCTGCCAAGCAGCAAAGCCTGATGCAGAGTACCTGTACCACACTTCGCATCCACCAGCAGCGCGAATGCCTTCCATGAAAGAGAAATGACAGTGTCCTATTTGACTGATGGGATCACTCACACGAGAGTGAGAAATGCAAGACCTTACCAGCTGCTTAAAAATATCACTTCTCACTAGTTGCACAGACAGCAGAAATATTCCTGCTTCTGCCATATTTAAAAGGTACATAAACTGACAGGTAGATAAAAAAGAGAGAAAACTGTCTCCGGTGATTATCACTGCAACTGAAGTCAGACTTACGAGTAAACCTGAATAATTTAGCACTTCATCTCTGAATATTGCTGTAGTAATTAATTTCTATTGCTGATGTTCTCACAAAAAGCTTAATTTCAAATTGTAACTACTGATTTTGGAAATAAAATCCTATGTAAAATTACATTGCCGTTACTAACATTCTTAGTAGGACTCAAGAGATCTTAGGAAATTTCAAATTAATGAATAGACCAATAGACAGATAAATGTATACTGAAACTGTTCGGAAAAATTCATTAAAAATCTCTGAAAAATTTTAAAATAATCTATAATTGACAGAAAAAATTGTTTAAAATCCTCCTAAACATCTTCTGATATTCTAGTAAGTTGTTTAGTAAAACCACAATGCTAACCATTGACTAGGAATACAACATGCCTCATTAATAAAATGAAGAGATGCTGATGGGAGCAGGTGATTTATTCTGCAGTAACTGTTACTATGCACTTTATTGATAAAGCTTCATCTGCATTGTTCCAGCTGGTCATCTAAGAAGTATTTGCGAGACAATGTTACCGGGAAGGTTTCCTCCTCCTTCCTTTTCCAGGATGACTCACCCCTTGTGGTCTGCGCAGGAGATAATAATTTTTTGTAGCATGATTAGAATTTCAAACTGTACTGAAGTCTATATGAAAGACCCAACAACTTTTGTGTATTTCAAATACTGTTACTTAAATATGTGTGGATGTTGGAGATCATATACAGTGACCTTTTACCCATCCCAGATTGTAAACCTACTGTAAAATGATGGGGTGCATTTTTTCTCTCCCCCCTCCTTTTTAAAGAAGCAATAAAACTGTACATTAAAAGACAGGAAGGACATTACTGAGTTACAAAAGAATGCCCCCTTCATCAATAATTTGTAAATGTAAACAAAAAAGTTCAAGTAGAAAAGCAAACAAGTGTGCTGTTGCTTCGAATATGTTTTCTCACCCCATGGGGTTCGGGCAAAGTTCTTTAAAAATGTGTCTTCATGGCGGTCATGAAGCATCTCGGAAGAGTCCCGATGTTCACTACCAGATATCACTGGTGAAGCTCAGCTCCTTGGCTGATAAAGGTAGCAAGGGGTTGTTCCTGTGAAACTCCTGGGGGTCCTTCACGGTGTTGTTCAGAGGTAGCTGTCCGTTCAGGAGCGTCAGAGGAATGTTACAGTACGTGTGGTGGTTGCTTATGGAAGCGATTGGCAGTGTGGCTGCTGACACGTCGTACTCGTATCCTCTGCAGAAATGTCTCATGTGCACAGAGTCTGCTTGATGGTAATCAGTTAAATCAGCCCGTGACTCCACCAGCGTGGCAGACGTGCCTGTGACAGCAAGAGAGGGTACAGTCTGGAGGTCTCCAAAGAGGCCCTGCTCTGCAGAATCCAGGACTTGATGCCGAGACACCACCTCCTTTTTCTTCCCTGGCATTTCAAAGACTAGGCGCTTCCAAAACTTAGAATTCAGTTTGCTGCTTTTAGGTCCTTTCCACTTGACCACTGAGAGAAGTTTGATGGTGTGCTTTAAAGATTCCACTTCGTGGTAATTCACTTTCCCTTTTAATTCAGTACACTCAATCAAAATAACTTTGATTTCGCCACTGACTAGCATGTTATGGAGTCTGTTTTCCATCTCAAAAATACTCCATCCTCTCCTGAGAACATAGTCTGGAGTTAACACGATAATGAGTCTTCTGCTTTGCTCAACACATCTTGTGAGATCTTCAATGTAGGCTACAAATTATAGAAAGAGAGAAAGAGTAAAGAATAAAGAAGTCTATTGTATCAAAACATTAGGCTTGCATTCAAGTATAACAAAATCCTACAGCTTACTGATCCACACTGTTTAAGACAATGGGCATTTCAATATACTCCAACAAAAATTGGATTGTGTATCATAACATATTTCTATTTATGGAGTACACATAGAAAACTGCTTAATAATACCCTCCATCTTTTACTATTCCCCTGTTCATTGCAGCAGAATAACATTTACAGAACATCCTCACTGTGTAGATGCATTAGTGATTAAAAACATACGGTTCACTCAGTGAAAAAATACAGGTCAAGATCAATGTAATGTTTGTGTAAATTTTAACATTGACATTGGTTATGATCAACACCGTGTTGAGGGAAGCACGCTCTGGGAAACAGTTCTCGTGTTTCAGATGCAAGGACATGAAGGTGCTGCAGGGTGTATGAACTGTAACTTGCAAGAGGTCAGAAAAAAATGAACCCTCATCACATGCAGAACTCGTGTTATTGCATAGAAGCATCATGGTAGCTCTTTCTTCTTTAGGTATTGACCACAAAAGTTCAAGAACATCATTTGTGGCCCAAGAGTCTGTTTTAATATCACGAACCTGTGCTTCTATGTACCCCAGGGTATTAACAGAAACTTCACAAGTGACAGGAACAAATGGAAAATTTAAACACATTGGAGGTATTTATTTGTTGAGACATCAATGACAAAGAAAATAGTAGAATTCTTTTATTCATGCATGCCAAGTAGTTGCAATCGATCAGTGTAAGCAGAAATGCCAGCCCATCATCAGCCCCATGCTGCCAGCTAGCTTATGGAACTACAAAATATTCTCGAAGTTGGACTTGGATCCCTGAGTTTTGCTTACCACAGGGATGGTAGGGAAGAGAAGCCAATTACGTTGGTCTGACATGGAACAGGGTAGGCAAGAGATCTACTTACAGACCTGATCGAAAACCCATTCAAATGAACAGAATTCAGCAAATTTCAATGGGGTTTGGGTCAAGACCAGAAAAAATGAAATCACTTGGAAAAACCGCTCTAAGGGCAGAAGTGTGTTCATTGGTTGCATAGCACTCAAGACAGGATATAGTTTTGCTTTTTTAAACTCCATGAACCTCTTTGACCATGCTACTGAGGATGTGCCGCCTGACAACAGAGGAGAAGCACGTGTTATAAATGAAGACTTGGACACAAGAGCTGCACAGAACAGATCTTTACTCAGCACAGGGCAGGGCCTCTCTTACACACCTGCCCTCTAGCAGGAACAATAATTACAAATAACATCATTAATCAACATCTGTTACTGCAAGACTCATTTTTATAGTGCCAGGCACCATACCACAGCATGCTTATTCACACCACTTCCAGTAAAGCAAATACCTACAAAATAGGTCAACAGGAACATTCTAAAATAGCTTATTTTCATGAGATTGAAGGCATAGTTAGCATCAAATCTGCCTTTACCAATGTTTTATTTCACCACTTAGCAGCAAGAGGAATTTCTTTCACAAATGAGAAAAGAGGCAATTGCAAACATCCCACAGACACACAAAAATTTAAGACATACACATACATTACAAATGTCTATGCAACAATCCTGACTTTTAGTTAATGGTTTATGACTCTTTAATCATGCAGCATTTACAGTTTGGGATTTTTTTCCCTTGAAATATTTTATGAGGAAAACCCCCACATTCTTCTGTGTAAAATAGTTACTCATTAATGAAAAAAATTCAACATTAAAATCCATGGGAGAGGCAGCAGAGAGGAGAGAGAATCAGCAACAATGAGAAAATGATAAGCAGAACTGGTGAAACAAAACTTAAGGAAAGGTAGAAATGTTCAATACAATGGAAAGAGATTATCCCAATGTATCAACAGCTCAGACTCTTCATTTTCTTCCTTTCTTTCTGCTCCCAAAAAGAAAGAATTTAGGTGGGAAGCTTCATCATTAGAGGTTGAATCTGCAAGATACAGTAAAACAACAAACTATCATGCATCTTTCCCGAAACATATTCATTCCCTCCTTCAAACAACTCAGACACTGCTATGTACAAGACAATTCTCTGCAGGACACAATACTGGGCAATGCCACATGTCCAGGTTAGTGCCAAGCACGGCCACGCATGTCCAATATGCATCTGACTGAGAAAGAAACACAAACCAACAAAACAAACAAAAATCACTCCACTTTCATCTCTTCAAATATCCAGTGGCAATCATTTCAATAGCAACACCCCAGCAATAATCCATCATACCATCGCAATCAAAAACTCATCAGACTTTGCTTTAGTCAAACAGGGAATGAGGTGGGAAGACAACAGGAAAAATTCCCTATTTTCTCAGGTGGACAATTCTCCCCTGGCACCTCTCCCACACTTTGACATGCCCACCTTTCTTACTGGATATTGCAACAGATTAGAGCTCTGTCCTCAGCTGACTAAAAGACACCTTCCCAAATGACCGTGAGGTGATTCCTCAAATTCCACATTTGGAGCTGATCACTGATAGATAAGGCCAGTGAACAGGGGGCCTGTTGGGGCACTGAGGATAAAGTACACTGAATTATAGGAAACTGGGAACCCACATTTCCAGCCACCTGGTCCAGAAGTACTTAGCACTCCCAATAACTTCAGTTTGGGATTACTAGTGAAGGTTGGTGACAACTTTCCTGGAGCACGTGGTTACATTGGGTGCACTCTACAGTATGTCCAGTGTGCACAACTTGAACATTTCTGTGAAGAAACACACGGGGAGACAGATTCCTGCCTGGGGAAATTCCAGCTTTGTATTTTCCAGTGGTACCAGTCCGACTGCATAAACCTTTGAGTTGCTAAATCACCTGCTCGCATTTCACTTCAGAATTTGAGACTTCCCAAAATACAGCAGTTTGAGTTGTCTCAAGTGTTGAGTGCATGAGAAGGTATTAAATCCAAGCAATCTATATTTCAGTGTGGGGAGGAGAAAGGGTTGCTTTCACCCTTCCAGTGAGCTAAGAAGTAATTGTCAGGCAATGGTTCTGTCTCACTTACAAAAATAACCCCTGAGCATGGACTTCAGAAATGGCATCACCAACTAGGATCAACTGTGAGATTCCAGAGCAACGTACTTCCATCAGATAAATATAACTTTGCTGTGACTTCACTTTTGCTGCAGGAGGTGTCAACTTCAATGATATTTCATTGTGAGGGGAGGAAAAAATTGTCTTGACAACATCAGTGTGGAATTATTTGCCTTTAAATACCAAATATTGTATTTTTATAATAAACTAGAATGTAACAATAAAACCTCAGCATTAGAATTAACCCACTTGGATTTTATTGAAAAAGAACATTTTAAATTTTGTCCCTTTCCCCCCCTCCATTAAACACTAATTTGCAATATGGCACAAAACTGTTCTCAAAAAGTTAGCAATTCTCATAGATCAAAAAAAATTAAAATTGTGAGTGACTGTATCAGTGACTTACTTGCACCATGTTCAATGACACACCCAAGGAGGTGTGGACAGCAAGAAATGTTACACCCCAAACCAAACATGGTTTTTGCATGGTTGTCCTTGAGTAATGAAGACAGATCACCTGACAGCAAATATGTGCTCACCAAACACCATCAACATGTAGCGATGCTGAACTGTAGTTTGAAGCACTGAAGAAGAGAAATCCAAGAGATGCATCCCATTTGCAATTAGATCATGCATAACTGCCTATGGAATCTTGAATGAGCTACAGTAACTGCAGGCTGGAAGGAAACGTAACATGCAAGCGAAGAGCAAGGAAATTAATGAACACCCTGGATACAGAGTTACTTACACAACAAAATGACTGACTAACCAGATTCAGGTAATTTGCAGAAGCAGTTCAGGGAGAAAATAAAAACATACAAAGTCCTGTGGATATTTTTGGGAAACACCATCACCACGAGAACCAAAGGGTATCTACCATCAACTCCCTGCTGGCTGGTTCTCTGCACTCTGAAAATAACTAGCCTTTCTGTGTTTGGCAATGTGACCATCACTTGAGGCAGTTATTTACAGAAGAGCAATTCAGTCCTGGTTTCCTAACTGAATAGTTCCCAAACCCTAAATCGGACTACTTTATTATAACACAAATAATTGCATGTATTGCTTTTCCTATTTATTAAATATGTTTTGCTTCTGTTAGCTCAGACCAGAACAGCAGTGCAGCTGGAACTGCTGAAACAGAGCAGAGCAATGCCCCCCCTGAGAGAGAGCCCAATCCCAGTATAAGTTAAGGGACAGCTGATGAGTTCAACATAAAGAAACAAATACTGCAGATCAGTGTGACACACTGCCCTCTCAGGATATTCCTCCCCGTGCCACCATCAGACTTTCTGTATTTGACATTGCAAAGCAAGGAGGGATTGAGGAGAAAGAAAATATGGAATGCCTGAGAATGTCTCCTTGCAGACTGAAGTTGACCTTTTCTTCAAGAAATACAGTTCTTTTGGGCTCTCCTCTTATACTGTGCGCTCCAGTCCACTGACCACCTTGGTGGTCTTCAGTGGGCTCTTACAGGCTAGCCAGCCCTTCTGGCTTTTGTTCACATTTCTTCCTCTTTCAGCTGTTACCCCTCTCTATCCCTGCTACCCTCACTCATTCCTGGCATAACTGTAAGAGTCATACAGAGCAGACAACCAAGGACTTCTGAAAGGAGTTTGTGGTGCTGGATACTGTACTCCTGTTCCAAAGAAAAATGGTATCTCATAGCTCTAATTAAGGCTTTTTGGGAACCCAGCAAGCTGGAATTCGCTGGGCAAAACCCACACAAATGGGCAGACAAAACTAGAAAGTGCCAGAACTGCAATACTGACTGTTGTGTGCTTTTTATCACATCTTAGGCACTCTCCTCTTTTGTTCAGAACATCTCATTTTTCAGGTAAAAGCAAAGATTTTTATTCCATCACCTTTGTTCTTTTCAGTGCCTGATCTGTTTACTCTGGGCTGAGCTGGACTGAACTGTTGGTATTTTTTCAATCCTGTCAAGACCACATGTATATATGCTTAGAGAGAAACTAGATGATGCTCTAATAGATTTGTATTGCTGGTATTAAAAATCCTACTTGACAATTTTGACCAGGGTTTAAAATAATTTGCAGAAACCATGGAGAAAAATATCTTCTTTTGAGTAGTCTCGATTTTTACAACAGTGAGTGAAGTGCAAATAGATCTTTTCCTCTGCAGACACATCATCCGTAGGAAAACAGGAAACGGCTCAGGTGAAAACATAACTATTTCTATTACACATCCCTGCCCCCTCCAACTATTCAGTCTCCTCAGGTCTCCTAATGCTGAATTAAAAAACTCACATGGCATGAGAGTATTTGCTGTGGGAAACTGTTTGTTAAAAAAGCCTGAAAACTAATAGGGTGAAAATAATGAGAAGTGCTAAGAAACTTTAATAACAACTGCAGGTGCATCTCAGGTATCACAGTCACCTTACACAGGTTAACATGTCCAATTATGCCTAAGTTACCTACGCAGAAAGGTGTATATGCTGTCAGCTTTGACAGAATGCAGAACACACACTCTGTTAAGACCGAAGAATATTATTTTTTAAAACAATAGCTGCTGTAGTACTTCCCATAACGTGCACCTCAATTCCTGGGCTACAAACTTGGTCTTGCTGCTTTCACAGCACGCTGCATGTCCTGTCTCCCTGCTGGGTTGCCCCTCTCACCCTCCAGCCAGCACAGCTCCGTGGGATTCTGCACAGGCAAGAGCAGAGGAGTGGTGGCTGCTTTAGCCCCTTCTCCACCTCACCACTCTGGGCAGTCGGGTCCATCCACGCTGCTCTCAGGCAGCAACCAAGAGTCATTGCAAAGGTCCTTGCTGGCCACTGTGGGATGGGCACCCTTGAGGCCCTTGGCATCCTTCATGGTGGTTCTCCCTCCCACTAGGACAAAACACTGGGATAAAATTTGTATCCCAGCAGGGCTCAGAAACCAACACCTACTGAAAAACATGACTAGGGACCATCTGACCTGAACCCTGGATGCCAGGGATCTGCTTCCCAGTGGTGAAGAGGTGGCCTCAGTCCCCGCAGCCATCACCCCTGTCCTCCAGGGACAGCAGCAGTCACTCCGTGGGCATCCCTGAAGCAGAGGGTTCTCAGCATGGAGCTGACACGCAGAGCTCGGACAGGCACTGGGAGGGAGGTGGCTGCTGGATGTCTCCAGCTAAAGCACATCTGGCTGTACTCTCCCCCTCGGCTGCACAGGGACATGCAGAGCCCACCGCGGCTCTTCCCCAGAGGTTAACAACGAGCCAGCTGGACAAAAACATAATCAAACTTGTCCCTGAGTTTTTCCGAAGTCAGCTTTTTAGGTTGTTCAGAGAACTGTGCAAGAAAATTAATGAAATACTATTTAACAAATCTATTTTTTGCTTGCTCTCGAATCCAAAGGAGCAGCTGTCGGTATTGCTGCGTGCCAGGAAGGAAGCGCAATGGTTCACACCCTCCTGTGGCAGCACCTCACAACTGCAGAGACACTGTGGGAACCACCAGCCCTGCAGAACGCGGCTCCTGCGCTGCACTGCTGGAGTGGCACCCGCCGAGGGACGCGGAGTATAGAAGGAAACACATCAGAGTGGGGAGGCCTTACACTGACTGAAAGTAATTTACGCCCCAAGATGAGGAAATGCAGCACATGTGAGAAGAGATATTTCCTAAAATAAAAAAAAGATAACTGTGATCAACTCCCTGTTTTTCTATCGAAATCTATCCTTGATATATATATATATATATATATATATAGTTACACCTGCCAATTAGACAGTCACTGTAAAATATGCTATGTTGACCTCTGAAGTTTCTAGCAGGCCCCTTCCACATCACACTGCCTTCACTAAGCACTGCAAGTCCTTGTGAGACTGGGGAGCATCAGGCAGAACACGGCCACATTCCACTTCTTCAGCACACACACGGGGAGCTTACAAATACAGGAGGCAGAGTCTTCCCTGCTTCCCCATCCCCTCTCCCTCCCTCTAGCCCCACTTAAAATAAAGTGCCTTCCCTCATATCTTTCTCAAAGCTAAAGCATGCAAATCACACTCATTTCAGTTCCACATTTTATTCTGCATTGTCATTATGTCTGATTAAGCGTTCTTGAAGCTCCATGTGTTAGAATCAGGCCTTTTCATACTACTGAAGAAGTGAGTTTGAGAGGGGAAAAAAAGGGATTAAATCTGTGAATGTTCATAAATGAGAGCTGACATTTTCAGGTACCCTACATTTTCAGGAGAGGTTTAATGAATACCCAAAGTGATGACAAGTATTTGCTGAGTGCCTGCCTGACAAAAATTGACAAAATAAAATACCATGCTGGCTGGTACAATTGGGAAAAAGAATATCATTTTGGATTAATTTGTGCTTCAGTATAGTTATCATTGAAGGGTTAAATTTAAAATCTTTAATTCACTAGCATAATTGCCATGCTGCTGGATATGAAATAACTAGTTACAACAATTCCGTGATTTTTAACACAAAAAGATGTGTTTTCTCTAAATAATACCTAAAAATTTGGTAAGACTTGCCTGTAGTGTCAGAAATAAGAAGGCTATGAGCCAAATCCCTTTTCTGGAACTTTTCACTAAGAGAGAAAAACTCACACCTTTCAGGGGCAAAAGGAAAAAGGGAATCACCTCTAAACCAGGAGCTGCAAATGCACACCATCAATTCAAGCCACTACACAGGACTTTGCATGATCTCTGGCTACGCTCTGACTCCTCTTTCCCAGTGGTACAGGACTCAGAGCTCTGTTTCCAGATCTCAAATGCCAAGGAAGAAACAGGCTCTAACTTCTGGGGCAGGCACTGGCGTTTGGCAGCAGCAACGTGGCAGTTTCAGGCAGGTTGCTAACACAGCTATGTCTGAGCTGTTTCATGTTTGGGGACATCTGCTCCAGTACAGCCTTTGCTTTGTTCTCTTGTTCTTATTTCCTGTACAGTAGCACATACAGAGAGAAATTCATATTCTCTTCTACTACTTTTTCATGGAAGTGATTTGGAAATGGAACTTGTAGGGAAAAAAGCTGATTTTTTTCACAAGGGTAGCATTTCAAATAAATGTGGTATTACAGCAAACATACTGTGCATTCAAAATTCATCAACACCCTGCATATGATTTGTGGTCTTTTTGGCTTGCTCAAAAATGAATCTGGCAGAAAAAATGCCGTAACTACCACTAGGAAAGCATTAATTGTTGGTACAGACATCCAAAGGTGCTGCTGCATCTTCAGGCATGGCAGCAAAACTGGTTTGAAATGCACAACTGTATTTCATTGTCAGCATGGAAAACAGCACTGGCCCATGGGGCTGTACACAGTCCTCCGAATAATTAATGTTGCTTACACAATATCAATGACTTACACAACGCCCACACTGCTCAGAAATTCAACACTTAGTCAAAACTCTAATGAAAAAATTGCACCCTTACCATTAATTTGAAAACTATTGCAACTCCTTATGAGACTTCTAAGTTAGGGAAAAACCCAAAAAGACAATGGAAAAGATGACTTTTACTTGTAAAACTGCTGCAGACAAACTAATAATCACTGAAAAAAAGTAATAATCCCATTTTCAATTATATAAGAGAGACTACAAAATCTTTTTAGGCAGTTTCCTGCTTAGTTACCCATGTCTGATGTAGACATTTTGGACTCAGTATTGCTTGAAGAGCTACAGCCTTCCCTATAGGAAGGTCCAGCTCCTTCTTCCACCACTGAAAACAATGGCAGTTCCCTCTGATTTCAGCAATGCAGGAACAAGCTCTGTGTTAGAGCTCAAATTTGCAGAGCTGAGGAAACTTTTCCAGTCCTTGCAACCACCTCCCAAAGAGAGGTTTTCCATACCTAGTACCTATCACACAGTCCAGGCCTTTGTGACACGTCAGAGAGAAACAGAACAGAAAGGTCAGAAATACTTACTTCCACTAGGGATCAGGTCCCTATCTGGAATGAAGAGTTTATATCCATAGTGCTTTTCTAGAACATCTGGCAGGATTTCAAGTGCAAACTGCTCCTCTTCATTATTGTCACGATCTAATGCATCAGGATCCACTTTGGTGTATGAAAGATATGCATCGTATTCCTTGTTGTCTGTAGGAAAACAAATTCATGTTCAGCCTGCTGTTTGCAAGACACTATAAAGAATACAGGGAGTACTGGGAAATTGCATTATTCCTTGAAATGACCGAGCATTTCCCACCAAAACTGGGACTTTTCACAGGAACATCTAATCTGGCTTCCAGAGAGAAATTTTACAGACCCAGACAAAGGATATCCTTTCAGTTCTCTTCTGCATGTGAAGCAGTAATCCTGCTCCATGTGGTTGGACCGTGTCACAGCTGGAAAGTCTACGGGCAAAATTTTCATACAAAATACTAAAGCTGAAAGTTTTTATTTTAATCCTTTACATATTGCTGATGGAAATATTTCGACTCCTATGCCTCAAGAATGCTAGGATTATGTGAAAGTTTTGAGCTTGGAAAAATTTTTGTGCCTGGAAAGTTTTGAGCAAGGAAAACTTCCTTTCACAAGTAACTGTGAGAAATGACATGACTTGACTCAAATGAATACTGACTATGCAGAAAACAATGCCAGATGCAAACAGTTCAAAGCAATTTTTTCAGAAAATCCTATAGTTTTAAAAATCAATAATAATTTTAGAAGTCACTTGATTCAGGACATTTGAAATACTTTGGGCTCATAGTATGAGAGAGAAAAATAATTCCCAGAGCAATGGGGTGCAGGGGAGACTTGCCCCTCCGTTCTGCCTGCAGCTCAGGGTGGAGGCAAAGCCTCATCCAGAGGTGGACAGGAGGGGCAGCACACCTCCTCCTCTTCCTCCCGCACAGCACTGGGGCTTGCCTCCAGCTCTGCTTCTGAAACCTGGAGCTAAGAGCTGGTGACTGTGCCAGGAACAGAAGTGGTGCCACTACTGAGCTCAGGATCCCTGCTGGGATCAGACTTTCTTAGTGACATTTCTCTTTGCTATTCCTCTGCAGCGATGGAAAATAGTGTATCGGAAAAGTCAACCTTCAGCAATTCAGTCTCCAGGGAAGAGAACAGCTGCCATTATTTACGGAAAATGAAAAATCAGATAGTTAATGTTGTGAGAACAAAACTGCATGAATGGAGGGTTTCTGAGTACCCATTATCTGTAAAGCATAGTGCACATGAAAGATAATTAAATCAGATAAAAATCATCAATATATTCTGATAAAAAGAAAAAAAACCCTAATCATAATACAATATATTCCTTGATGACCTTGAAACGATGGTTACTTATAATTCCTGACACAAAGCCAGACTCATGAGGGTCAGAGCTACAGTCAAAGCATGTGAATAATCACGTATTTGTAAAAGGCAATTTGCCTAGTGCCGCTGTAGCTGTAGGGGAGGATGGAAGGTGTCCACCTGGCTTGCTGATATTCCTCTGAATCAACAGGCCAGTCAGCTTTGGAGGCCTGTCCAAAAGCTGCTCCCCGGCCCATAAGGAA
>JAWWEU010000138.1:9133400-9222645 GCA_035583155.1 Acropternis orthonyx
GAGATGCCAGCCACCAAGTGACCCTGGAGGCAACATCCCTGCAATTGTTTGCGAGCTCTGCAGAGGCAGCAGAGCCCTGACGTGCCTGGCTGTGGAGCGGCGTGAAAGCTGCCGCGGGTGGGTGTGCCGGCGGCCCCGGAGCATCCAGCCCCTTCCAGCTGCGGGGGGCACAGCTGCCCTCCCCAGCCACCTCAGCTCTCAGCACGAGCGAGCAAGATGTAGACAGAACCAGTTCCCCCGGGCTCCCGCGGGCCCGTATGCTTGTGTTACATCCCCGTGGTCTCAACCCCCTCTTCACAAGCTCCCCGCACACAGGGCAGAGCAGAAGGACCTGGCCACGCCTGCCCAGCGCTTGCTCTGGGTGCTCTGGAAGTGGCACTGTTTGGAGCCATTTCCTAAATGGATCCCTTAATCCTCAGTGTCATTTTTCTCTAAAAGCAACGCCACACACAACACAGGAACTGAATGCATCCAGCACTGCTTACATAGGGTATTTTCAGAAATAGGAATAAAGCAAATCTGTGGAGTTCCAAATCTTCTTTTTTAAGGAAATACATGTATAAGTGGAAAATGACTCTGCAATTGCATTAATGCAGCTGACTGCTCACGGGAGCTCTGTATACTCCCACTATAGCCTCCCCATAGATGCTTTGACTTCAGTAATATTCTGCCTCCATCTTTTATTCTGCAGAATCAAATATGATACAAAGCTGTAATAGGTCTACAATCACGCACTGGAAAAATAAAAGGTTGTTTTCAGAATTAACATGGACACAAAATACCCTGTGTACTCAAGGGGCTTGGGCTTCCTCTAAACAACCAGAAAGTAATATGGTTTCATAAATTAAAAAGTGATTGAACCAAAAAAGTTATATGAATAAAAATGCAGCAGCTTCATACTGAAAACACAAGATAAATGAATCCAAACAGGCTGGAGGAAATTATCGCTTTTCGTTGAGGTGAACCAGGGATGTTATATTGATATAATCCCAAAGTGTTAGAGGTAAAGTACTTCCCAAACCACATAATCCCACCCTTCACTTTCTCCTAGGTACCAGCACAAATAATTGTGCAGTATTGTATAGCATCAAAAAAAGCAGCATTTCAGGTTTTGCCATTTACACATGAAGACAGAGAAAGAGCTGGTTTCCTGACCTCTATTCCTGTATTTATAATTCCTCATTCTAAAATGCCCTAGATGTCATTCCATCCATTCTCCAAAACGCCCACGGATTTCATTGTAGTGGAACATTTTCACACCATATCTACCCAGCGTGAAACAGAAACATTTATTACTGTGATAACAGGAACACTAACTGCAGAAAGCAACATGTCTGTGCAACTGCACATTGTTTTGGCACTATGGAAAATGTGTTCCCTGCTCTTTTTTCAAATACGTTGTAGTTTCTAGAGGTACCATTCCGGAGTGCCTATGTGACTCATAAGTGTTGCAGTGCACTTTGGCAAGTACCTGTATTCAATACCGTACTTCAGATCTTTAGCAGATAGTACTCAGATGCATATTAATAACATATTAAGTGTTAAGAATATAATAATAAAACGTGAAGCACTTGGATTTAGTTTACAGGGCTTACTCCAGCTTCATAGGAGCAGGAATGTTCTATATTCAGAATACAATTCAGAGAATTAAATTAATTCAGAGAATAAAAGCTTCAATTTAAAAATACAAGTTTAGCTTTAGGCACCAAAAAGAATAAAAGCTAGTGAGAGGGAAGGTGAGGGAAGAAAAATGGAAAACAGCCTAGTTTATTCCTAAACATACTCCCCAGGGAAGCTGTACATTTCTACTAAGTTGTTTGCAGTCTCCCAGTTAACTGGGGTAAATAGTTAGCCTCAATGACAATCACTTCTCACGAGTCAGAAGAGGGCATTGGCAGCCTGACAGCAGTTCCATGAAAATGTTTAATTAAGAATACCTGGTGAGAGGGCTGCCCACAGACAGTACAGATCTCAGGAGAAGTGATCCTGGGCATATATGACACTGGACACATGAACGTGAAGAGTTCCCCTGAGAAATGAGTTCACAAATGACATTGAAGTCTCTATAACAGACTCATGAACAATTCTTCAGACTCCCATTTGCTTATGGCATGGCCCAGTGGCATTTCTGTGAAAAGACTCATTGGTTTCAGGGGCCTTTGGGAGAAAGTCTCAGGGCTTTACACTACTGGATGCTTAGTAGTTTGAGCTTAAACTAAAAGCAGATATCTTGTGGGACTCATTTCAATCTAGAAGTTTGCCAGTTTGGGTCTCTGAAATATTTCCATTGCATGTACTGAGTTTCCTTTGCAACTGCTTACCATCAGCTGCTTCATCTCCTCCAAAGTTCTGTCTGTAGAACAGCATTAACTCTATGTTGTAGCACTTATAGATGGTCACGAGCAAAATAAGCAGAAGAAGGATGGCTCCCAGTCCTCCAGCAAGCTCTATTTTGTAGATCAAATCTAAAATTAGCAAGGAAAGACAAAAAGGTTATGATCTTTCCAAGCTTTAGTTGTTTTAATCCACCATACAATTCCAAATAAAATTGTGCAGCTTCCAATTGTAACCACTGTAACATTAAGAATGCCAAACATTTTTCTTCATTACCTATTACTTAACTTCACTCATTTATTCCACCTACTGCCCATCTGAAATCCAGAATGCAATTGAGGCTATATATGTAATTCTTCTACATGGGAATTGTGCAGTGATTTTACACAGAGGATTAATCAACTTTTAATGAGCTGGTGGAGTTTTAAACTTCTAAATTGGCAGAGTGCATCAAATGATGTATGCAGCATGTGAGAATAGACATATTCTATATTTATAGAATATAGACCCAGACACATTGTACCTCACTGGGAAGGCTCTAGTCCCCCACCTCCCCACTCCCAAATCAACCAACTTTGGTTTTATATTTGCGAAGCCTGTGGACAAGCTGATGTGAGCTGCCAAGTCAGGGCTTCAGCTGGATCACTGGAAAACAAATTGAGCATCCAGCAAGCCCAAGATAACACCAGAAGCTAGGAGTGCACATCAGGCTGCTGAGAGCCACTTTGTTTGAGTTGTGACGGCTACTAACTGAGTTCTCACATGTTTATAGAGCACACATTATACTTTAATGGGAACCAGTACTAGTTAAAAGTTCCTACTGGGATACTTTCATTAGGAAACTTCACAAGCAGTGATTCACAAATCTACCCAAACACAGTGATCCAACTTTTGCAGCTGGGGAAACAGAGGCATAGAAAAGAGAAGCAACGTGCTCAAGGCCATTCAGCAAACCAATGACAGAATGGGATAAAAACCCCTGGTTACCAGTCCAGAGCTCCATTTGGTGTAAAAAATTAACTTGAACAGCGTTGCTTTTAGCCTGAAATGTCCTCTGAATGTAATATTGCTCCTAACACTGCCTGGCATATTATCTAGCCACAGAAGACAGAGGATGACAATTTGACTGTAGCATTCTATATTAGTTCAGATAAGACGTCATGAAGGTACTTGCTGCTGTGATAAATACAATGAGAAGTTGCAAAACTAATACAGGCAAGACAAAGTTTTGTGATCTTTACACTTCTAAAACTTAAGTCAGAAAAAATTACTCCTATGTCATTTGTGTCATTTTCAAGATAAAAAGCAAATTAGTTGTGTATCTTTTGGGGTTATTCTTGCCTCGCCAAGCCTTGTATTTCAATAATTAACATCAGATGTCAAGCTATTCCCAGTTTACAGTATCTCTGATGTCTGTCTGGCAAGAAGTCATGGACTAATAGATGGAAAAAGTCTATTATAATAGCTATTTAATCTCTGTGAGAACATAGGGAATTCATGGGACATTTATTACGCTGCATGATAAAGCTGGCATATGCTCTGGGGATAAATCTGGCCAAATGGAGAATGGTGTTGGTTAAAGTCACTTTTTGGGGAAAAATAATTTTTGTTGTACTGAATTTGCTTTGCTAGGAAACTGAGATGATGGCAAAGCTGCCAGCTTGGAAGGAGAGACAATGCTGAGCTTTGCAGCCCACAAAGGAGTGCAGACTTGTGTCCACTTTTTTGGGGGGAATGGCAGGGTATTAAGCAAAACCACAAAATCCTGCTTTAGGAAAGGAGGTGAATCTGGGCTTTGTGCTATAATAGTAACTGAAAAATAGCAATAATAATATTCTAATAGTTTCTATTGTTAAATAATGTAGAAAGATCTTGCCACAACATGTTACAGAGGATTACGGTCTTTAAAATAGAAAAAAGTCTCAGACATCCAATAAACTAGAAGTTCCTCATAATTTGGTACGGCATCAGTTTCAACCCCCGCCCCCCCCAATTAGTTCCCTCCATATGTTGATTAAAAGCAGCTTCCTTGAAATAAATCATGAGGAAAAGTCATCATAATATTTACTTTTATCTCAATTCACTGCTTCTTTCCACTAAAAGCATGGCTTGCTTTTTTTCTGCAGTTCCTGACAAGTTATTCATCTTCCAGGACAGTTATATTATAGACTATGTAGACTTCAATCACTAAAATACTGGACTGTTTTCCAATTCTTCTGAAGGGAATCCCAAACTATTCCCACAACTAAGGGACAAGTGGGTGTATAATGCATTTCCAAGTAATTTGAGCACCAAATATGCTAGGACAGCACAGAGGAAACAAAATAAAAGCAAACCAAACTCAGGATTGTCCAGAATTTATTTCTGAACTACTTGAAAGCAAGTAACAAAGTAATCTTGAATTTAGTCAGTAAAGAATAATGTGACAGCTGACAGTGGTATTCAGATCTCAGAACCACATCTGATTCTGTCTTTGCATTGGTAACTTTGGGTGTTTGTAACTGGATTTGGTTCTTTTTCAGTCAAAAAAGCCCAATGAAAATAATCATAAATGATGACACATGCTCTGGGGCTATCAGTATGCTGGTGCTGTGCAGACAGTACTCCTGTATTCGCCTGAAGATTTGTGAGAACCATACCACTAATACAGCAAAAGACTTCAATATATTTCACCTTAAATACATGAACAGTTAATTTTAATTTTTTAAAGCAAAGTATGTGTGAAAAATAGCAACCTGATGACAAAAAACAGAGCTCTAGAAACTCCTGTAGAGATCCACAACTTGGATTTGGGGTTTATTCCTGGCTGTTTTTTATCCAAACCTTCCTAGTTTAGCAGAATTCATGATTAATGTCCCCTTTTGTAGACCTGATATGCTGCAATCACACCTTTGAACAGAGGGCAGGTTTAACCTACAGCACCGGGGCAGCCTGGAGACAAAACGGAGCTACAAGTGCCTCTTGTCAAACACGGATAATGCAGCTCTTTACAGGTAAGACTTTGGGGGGAGGGGGATTTCTCTGGCTGAGAGATCTGTGATGCTTTGCCTCAGCACCTGGAAAGCAGCTGCACACTGAAACAGAAATCCCTTCTTTGGCATGCACAAGGCGTGCTGGTCAACAGCTTTGCCCTAAATCTGGTCCCAGGTCAGTAAGTGCAGTAGTATTTCCTGGCTCATGAATACAGTCAGATCCAAGTTGGAGAAAGCTACGATAAGAAGTAATGAAATCAAGTTGCAGAAAGGAAAAGTTTGGTCAAGTATTTGTAAGAACTTAATAAATAACACACAGGACAATGGAACAGGCAGTCAAAGGACACAGTAAAATACAGTGGTTATTTTAAATGACACTTTAATAGCTTGAAAATCAACTACTGAGAATGCCTGAGGGGAATATAAGTTTTCTACAGCCATAGTGCAGAGAGAAATGAAATAGTAGCTGCAAAGTGATCCTTTCCACCTCCAAATTCTGTATTCAGCAGTGCTTCTTCCATAATTTCAGCAGAGCTCTAAAATATCTGCATTTTTTTTGTTATAAATAAACATAGCTTGTTATTCTAATATATGCATACAGCAGAACATTTAACAGTGCCAGCATATATATACTTACTATCAGTTGTGTATTTATGAGGTTCAGTGGAAGGAAAGGTAGAATCTTTTTGCACTAAAGAGGCTAATCCTTCATTGTGATGACCAGATTATTTAATTAAAGTTGTGACAACCTGTCAGTTTAGATCATAGAGTCACAGTCATTTTGGTTGGAAAAGACCTCTAAGACGATTGAGCCCAGCTGTTAACCCAGTGCTGCCAAGCCCACCACTAAACCATGTTCCCAAGTGCCACACCTACGTGACTTTTAAATCCCTTTAGTGATGGTGAGTCCAGCACCCCCCGGCCCTGTTTCCCCAGGCCGTTTTCCAGTCACTGCCCCAGCCTGCAGTGCTGCAGGGGGTTGTTGTGACCCAAGTGCAGGACCCGGCACTTGGCCTTGTTGAACCTCATACAATGGGCTTCATCCCACTGATCCAGCCTGTCCAGATGCCTCTGCAGAGCCTTCCTACCCTCCTGCATGCATGCATGTATGTAGTAGATAGCACAATGATCTCCTAGATTAACATTCCTGCCCAACTTGGTGTTGTCTGAGGGCGCGCTCGATTCCCTTGTCCAAATCATTGATAAAGATACTAAACAGGGCTGGCCCCAGTTCTGATCCCTGGGGAACACCACCCGTGACCAGCTGCCAGCTGGATTTAACTCCATGCACCACCACTCTCTGGGCCCGGCCATCCAGCCAGTTTTTTACACAACAAACAGTGCATCCATCCAAGCCGTGAGCAGCCAGTTCCTCCAGGACAATGCTGTGTGAAACAAGCTCAAAGGCTTTACGAAAGTCCAGGGAGACATCACTGACATCTTTTCCCTCACCCATGCTGAATATGCACTTGTGTGTGTTCCACACCACAACTGTGGAACCTTGTTTCTCAGAGAAGTTTACATCTTTTCTTATTACTCAGTGTAAAATACAACCTATGTTATGCACTTCTTTCCAGGAGGAGGTAAAGCTCTCATGTAAAGAGGGAATTGTGTAATTAGGACTTGAGTCAGCTGATTGTGACAGGACTGCATACTGTACTTCCACACATACAATCTGTGGGTCACAGGAAAGAAGCTGATGGCTCTGTGGTTTCACATAACAGCTTCCTCCTGAGTGTGTAACATTCCTTTGCTTTTCTTATAGCTTTTGTATTGCCTAATACACTGTATCTTAGAGAGATCACCCTCAACTTTAAATATCACCCTTACTCACGAATAGGAGGATTGAACAAACAACGTAAGAACTGTAATGGGGTACTGTTGAACATCTTACAATAATGATGTGTAGCACCTTTTAATTTGCCACATTCAAATCCAAATGGTTTCCGTTCTGCTACAGGTAACTTGTCAGGAGTGGTACTCCCAGTTAAGGAACAGTATTAAGCATGACAACCATGATGGGGTAATTCTCCATCAATTTGCAGCTCTCACTGCAATGTTTTCATTCCCAGTGCAGTTAGAAATCAAAATACATCACGACAGTTTAAAGTTTTCAATTTAAAACACAAAGCCAGGAAGTGGAGAAACATGAGCACATGTGACCTCATGGCTGAGGTACCTGTTCCAAGAAATGCACATTTTAACTTCATCACACAGTGACCTCTGGCCTAGTCAGTCAACTCTGGGTCACAGTCATAGTTTGTTTAGACCAAAATACTTCCACTGATCATACTGGTGTCCATTATTTTTGGACTGCATTCCAGGCAAGTGCATCACTTGCAAGGCTGAATCACTAGACACTATAGGACAATTCAGTTTTAGTCTTCACAAATGGCAACCTGAAGCTGTACACAAGCATAATTCAGCTCCAAGCAGGCACCCAGGAGTCCAGCCTGGCTCAGAGACATCAGCAGGACCTCTGACTGACCTGTTGCTCCTGAGGAGGGCGAGAGCACAGATTACGAAATGGAGAGAATTACCTTTCTTGCGCAGAAGAACACTGGCATGTTTCCGTCCATTCCTGTTTTCCACGTGACACGTGTAGTTAGCCAGATCTGCCTCCTCTACAGCATCAAAGATCAATGTCAACTCAACTTCTTTTTCTCCCAGATGTTCTCTGAGAAGCCTGAAAGGAAGGATACAGGCTTTGTTTTAGCTAAATTAGTCCTGGTGGAAGATTCCCAAACAAACCATGATTTCTCAGACAGTGTTCCTTGGCCTCCTTCACTCCTGAAGAAGGACTTAGAAGGAGACTCATGTTGCCTGAAAGAGACTTCACAAAAACATCTTTCATGACTGCCAAAAATCTTTTTCTCCTTCCATGTCTAGTGAGGAGATAAACCAAATGAAGGAAGAGTGGCCATGAGAGCAATGGTTGCATGTGGCTTTAAAATTAAATTAAATGCTACAAACAAGGTTTCTTTTAAAAGAAGCAATAAATATCCCCTTTGCAGAAGCAAATATGCACTACTAAGCCATCACTGAACAAATTCTAAGGCAATATTTTAAAGGCTGGGTATTGTGATACATTTTAATGCAGTCTGGAAACCTAACAAAAGCAGTTCTGGAATTTTCCTCTGTTTTCCGGGGCCACATTCTGACTTTAAAAGGGAACAGTGTCAAGAACAAGAGCTCTCTGCTCCTTTGAGAGGACAGAGGAGACATGCAAAATTGCCACAAAGTGAATAGAAAGTTCTAGCAGACTTTCAGGCCAGAGGTACAGCCTTTTCATGTCATTGTTCTCACGTGAACATTAAAAAGAATGCAAAGTAAATGCAAGTGTTTTCTGCTGCTGACATTAAGTCTAAAAATACAATACCCCATTCTCTCAAAAGGCTTATCACTTGTTCAAGAAAAAGTTGCTGCTCCTTTGAACAAGGAAATGTAACCTCAAGTAAAATCCAAGATGTTAATTTGATCCTATTTCTGTACTGCTGCCTAACGTGCAAGGGGGTCAATGTAAAATGTGGGATAGGATGCCCTCACAGTCGCTTGTGAGCTCACCACTGCACATTGTACTTCACTGAGTCTTTTCTCTGAAAATACAGTGTATGGCACTGTGAGGTGAATGTATCAGCGCAATCCACGTTCCCCAAACAAGAAATATTTCCTCCAGAGACGAAGGGAGGCAACTGGACAGGAAGTAACTAAATGGGAGCACTGTCTGCTCTGGACAGAAACTGCTGCTGGAGACCTTAACATTTGTCAATAACAGCAAACCCCAAACTTCTCTGTTATAAACTAAAGTTGTTTTGGAGTTTCCAATGTGCACACACATTTCATGTAATACCCATGCAACTCCAAATTTGAAAACAAATCAGAAGAGAAGTATGAGAGCATTGCACTAGACAACCAAAAATGCAATCCTGACTGCTCCAAACCACATGGGTACAGTAAGATGTCATGCAGCACACAGCCTTTAAACGCCTGTGGGATCTGATGGAACTCAGAAGATGTACCAGAGAATCCACAGCAGTTCAGCCTCTTCCACTGTGGCTGTGTAACTTGCAAAAAAGCAAGTGGAAAAACATTAGTTTAGAAACAGGTGTGGGTATGTGTGTTGCATCTGGAAACTTGGATTGCATCTTTTTTTGAAAATTCACTCTCATTTACTATTGGAGGGGGTTTTTTCATCTGTTTTTAAGTTTGGTCCAGAGCCCAAGTGGTGAAATAATGGAAGTAAGGTTGAACTTGCATCATTTCTGGTCGGAAAAGAAACATCCTCAGAAAGCCTGGTCTGTTTGCAGACTCACCCTAAATCACTGAGAGACAGAAAAATCAATTCTCATTTACCTATTAATCTGCTATATCTATATAAAGACTCAGGAAAGCCTTTCTTCTCTGCTGGCAAAAAATATGCCTGACAAATTTTGGCCTACAAATCCTGCTGCAAGGAACAATATAATCCTTAACAGACATGATATCTGGGACACTAATCTGGAGCACTCTGTGAATGTTCTGATTGTCTTGTGTTTATCCTATAATCAGGATATTTTACACAGATAAAAATGAAGACAGATTACAATTAAGATAAAATAAACTATTATTTTGAACTATATCTAAACTATATTTATTTAAAATAGCTGAACCTTGACCTAAATTTAAATAATACATGATCAGCTACAAAAGGGGCTTTCATTAAAAAAGAATATGCATTTGGACAGAGAATTTTTTTCCACTTCTCTTACTTCTAATTACAATCTTTACTAAAGGAACTCTTTAGAATGGGATCTATCATGAAAATGCTGACAAACATTTAAGCATTATGCTGGCAGCCAAGTGTAGAAAGCTCTTGGTGTTAAACCTTCCATTCCTGCTTTTTTGTTTTTCATTCATTATTGCCACAGAAATACTCAGATGGTCACCTGCATTTTTCAATATGTGTGCAGTCTTTAATTAAATGCATTTTGTGGCTGGTTCAGAGAACACTGAGCACAATATTTTTGAGTTAGAAAAGGAATACATTATTAACAAGCAAGACCTTAAAGGTGCAACAGCATTTTCTGCACACCCAGAAGATGAAGCTCAGTCCCTGTCTGAGATGGAGGAAACTTCACCAGCAACACTGTCAACACATTCCAGCTCCCACAAGTTGAGAAAATAATAGCTTGCTTTTTCTGGTTTGCTGAACAAACTGTAAGAGTAATTACATCATTTAATACATAGCTAAATCAATGGCACTTGACAACTCACAACAAACAAGATGGAAAGAGAGAAAGAAAAGGTGGGTGAAGTAAAAACAACACTCAGTGCTTTCTTTTTCTTCAGGCTGAAGCATTTGATCTGAAACAAAACATTTTTCAGTTAAGAATATGAATTTAAAAATGGAAGTGTCATTTCAGAATACAAATGTTTTCTTTGAAAATTATCCAATGGTTTGGATTTTTCAAATCTTTAGTCATATTTTTTCCAATGCATGCACTAAGTTGAATCTAAAGTTAAAGTACTTTTCCTTTGAGACCATATTTTCCTAAAACTTTCAGGGTTTCATTCTTTATATAGCTGAGGATCTGGACAGTGAACTGGGTTATAAACTCTACTCTTTCTTCTACTCCTTAACAATAGGCTGTAGATGAAAGCACAGACCTGTGAGTACATAAGTACCTCTCCAGAGAAAAGTAGTTCAACTAGCAACATGCCACAGTGATCTTCCCTTTCTCTTTCTTGCATCACATTTCTTATTCTTTGCCCAGAAATTATCTACTTGAGTAGTCTGAGCTTTTCAAGAGAGGGCTGTCATTTCCATACTTGTCTGCAAAGTACCCAGCACACTGGCCAGGCACTGATGGGAATTCTGCCTCCCACCCTCAGCAGCCCCTCCTAACAAAATACAACATCCTTGTCCTGTCTGAGCATTTCATAACCATCAGTGGACTTCTGTGGGTGATATATTAATCAGAAGAAATGAGGCTACAGTTCAAAATGTCTCCATTCACCTCTTGTCATGCCTCTAGAATGAGCGAAACTATTACTACTTTAAAAATGGACAGGAAAGAAAAAACAAGGACAAACATACTTTACAAGACGAGCATTATGAGGCAACTGCAGAGTGTTGTGCAGTGTTGCCTGAAGAAGAAAAAGCAACTCACAGGTGGCTGGGAGAGCAAGATTTATGCCTGAAAATACTTTGCCATGGCAGAGAGAGAGTGTTGAAATTTGCTGTGGGATCCTTTGATAATTAGGTACAACTGACAACTCTGAAGACAGGCTTGAAGACTCTGATACCTTCTTTAATAGCCCTGGTTCAATTTACGTGACATTTTTATTACCGCTGTGAAAAATCCACCTGGCAAGCAAAGTCTCCTTCTCCTTTCCCCCCATGCATGTCTAACACCTCGGGGATCTTAATTCAAGGGAAGGCAAGGAAGCAGCTTAGAGAGGGGGTCATTGCCTCCAAGTTCTGTAATGCTGATTAGTTGTTATGAGGCTTTGGAACAAGGTCTAATAAATAACAAGAATCCCAAAACTACAGAAAGTGTGATTACCAGAAGAAACAGTTCCATGGGTTTGATTTGAAGAGGAATGCTCAAATTCTGTGCACCCTTATTTCAGTGCTTCCATAACAGCACAGGGACTGCTAACCAGGCACACTGGAGGATGCAAACCAGGGATGGAGGGTTTGTACTCCCACACTGCAAACCTGAACCCTCATCATACACAGAAAAATCCAGCAACACAATGGATGGGCACAGTCCAGGATAAGGACAGCACCAAAAATTCAGAGTGCTACTAAATTTCTGAACTAGTTTAAGATGGGTGATGCAGAGTCAAAATGTTAGAAGTTTTCCAGAGGAACAACCAACGGAATATCTTGGTCTGCTTGCAACAATTCCCTACTACTTTTAGTTTCTCCACACGAACAGAAACGTGCTGATAACACAACAGAGAAACAAACTGATGGAAAAGGCAACTAATCACCAAGTTCAACGTGGCTCATCAAATTTGAAACATACATGACAATTTTTTAAACACAACAAAAAACACGACTAGGGGGAAGATGTGGGCTGGCTCAGGGCACTGACAGAACAATTAGTGCTGCTTAGTTTCCCTGAAGCAGCATACATGTAATGGGACGCATAAATAAGAGCTCTTACTGTGAAAGAATCATTTGCAAAAAGTTCCCACTTCAGTTGCCATAGCTACTTCGACATGAGAAAAAGGATGGAGTGTGGCACTGCTGGTAATGATGCAGTTGGTTTTGGTAAATGCTGTTTTTAATGCTGGCTGTGATCACAGGAGATTAGGTATGTGATAAGTGGATTTGCTGAAGAGAAGATTCACTGAATTGTGAAGGGTCTGTAAACTGAGTCAAAGCATTTTAATGGAATGAGAAAAGGGGGTTGTCACAAATTAATTTGAAACATGAACGTGTAATGAGATGGCACAATGAAGGAAAAATAACAGCTTTTTCAAACTCAGTTTCACTAATAAATGCATAAAAAATAAAAAGTTTTGAACTGTGCTAAAGCTGGAGTGCTCTTTAAATACAAAACTCAAATTGTCCTGATGCAGAGGAGGAATATAACCAAAATCCCTCTGTTCATATATATAGACCCCCCAGAGAGGACACAATGCCATTAAGTGCTGATTACTTACAATGGCAGAAGTTTCCAGTAATTGCTTTTTGTAGTCAGAACCTTAAAAGAGGATTGTACACTGGCAAATAAGATAAATTTTATCTTTCTGCAATTAAGGTGCAATGTTAGGTCAGTTATTTTAGTACATATTAATAACTAGTGGCTAAATAGCTGAACTTCAAATTATTGATCAAGTAATAAAGCAAAGAAATCTCTCTCTGTCTGCTCTCCAAAATTACCTTTACACGAAACAAACAACTCAGACATGAGACCAAAAAAATGTGCAACTGAAGGTGAAAAGACCTTGGCTTTCTTTATAATCTGTATTCACTGTGTCTATAGGAGCTGGGACCCCCTTGTCCATAGTATAACCATAGCTTAGTCTTTGCTCAAAGAGCAGTAATCGGGTAATTATTAAGGAAGAGAAGAAGATACTGTTAGGTGCAAATTTCATGGAAGCTCATGGGGATAAAATTGTGTGTTTTCTTTATAATTAGTACAGCAAATGATAACCAGGATCTGGAACAAGCCAAGCACAAGCTGGATATTGGACACAGCCAGTCCTTTCTCTCCCTCACGTGCTAAGGCTGGAGAAACAAATTATGACCTTTGAAAGCCCTGGTTAAGGCACCCAAGAGCTGTATCACAGACAGACAACACATGCAGTAGAAGAGAAATAGTTTGGTGACTCTGACAGGAAACCATTCATCTTCAAGATTAACAGTGATGCTGAAATAAATGTCATCTTGCCAAGGACTGCCACATGGGACAGCTGCTCTGGACAGCACCATTTCCACACAGGGCTAAAATCAACCCCTGGAACACTCAAGAGCCGCTTCAGCTACCAACCACCAGGGGAATTTGGTAACAGATTTTTGGGCACATAGATAGCCACTATGTCTTTAGAGTTTACTCGCTAGAAAGGAGAGGGAGCAGCTCACACAGCCCTGGCTCCAAGTCATTCATCACTCTTTAGACAGAAAACCATTTCCACTTTTAATTAAAAGCCTGTTAAGAAAACCCAACAGGCTTTTGGGACATACAATAGTTTTAATAGTAAATAATACAAAAAGTACCTGACTTCGCCTTCTCTAATGTGACCTTCTAATTCTTCTATGAATTTTTCCCCTTTCATCCAGTAGATCATGGGGCCTGATTCTCCACTGAATCCAAAGAAAGCTTTGCATGCCACAGTCAGTGGGTTTCCTGAGGACAAAAAGAAGAGAGAAGATTAGAGACTTTGCCACAGCTACTAGTGATAGAATTATTATAGGAAATCTCAACACTTCAGATAAAGCTCCTCATTTAAAACTGGAAGGAAAAAAAAGGAAGGAATAACTATAGACCATAGGAAAAAGAGTGATGTTGATTTGCATCTATGGGGAATAGCTATGAAATGAAACTCTGAGGTTATCCATCATTTAATTTTTCCCAGAAAGATACTACACGGACAATGTGAAGGTATGGAAATGGTGGCAACATAAGGTGATGTCAAACTGATTGTTAAAAAGAAAGAGATGACTTCTCTGTCAGACTCCTGGGATCTCTACCAGGACTACGGATTGGACCCTAAAAGGCAGGTAAATCACTAAACTACTGCTCTTTATCCACCCATAAAAAAAGGCACATGAATAATTTCTTCCTCACTTAGACAAAAATCAAATGTTAATGAAGTCTTAGTAACCTGCTCAGAGAGCTTTTAAAGATTCCCAAGAAATACAGATGCCAGTGAGCACCAACACTGATGTTACTGTCAACGGGTGTTTGGCAAAGGACTAAACTTCAAAGCATTATTTAAGCAACAGACTAAAGAACCCTTTCTTTTCAGCTCTGCAGTAATACTTCCAAAAGAAAGAAAATAAAACCTGAAAACTAATCAGACTTCTTTCCTCTTCAAGAATTCAGCATTTAGATGGGTTATTTAGTTCAGCTACAGCTCTAACTGTGTTAGGTAGTCCAGGACTGTGCTTACACTGCCAGGACAGATGGTCATCTGTCTGCAGAAGACATAAAATAACACCAAAAAAACCTGCAGAAAAATCTCAAACAAGCCAGAAAATTCACGAGAACCATGCCCATTCCCTTGGTATGCAAACGCAGCTCCTGCACCCACTTTTCTTTGCATATTTTAGCTCACATAGGTGGTCTGGGTTACAAAGCAGCTGTAGAATCAGCAACTTAGAAGGGAGGACAGACCTCAGTTCATGTCAATGGAAACTCCTGTTCAATCTTCCAGGACTTCGATCAAGAATGGAAAGCCCAAATGAATTTTACTCTATTTGAAATAAGTGTTTTATTATGCCAGCCTTTCTCAGTGTCAGCAGGAGACTTTCTAGACATTGAAATATAACAGGCCTACAGTTTTCAGAGGGTCTAATCATTCGGAGCACATCACTTGGTTGAGCATGGGCTAATGGTTTCACATGATTGACTTACTATGCCTTAATCAGTTACCTCTTGCCTGTTCAGCAGTGTTAACTTGCTGTGTGAGCACTCAGAGCATATCAGAACTCTGTGTTGAAGGGTCTTTGCCTAAATTCCCCCTCAGAGCTGTCCTAAGTCAACCACTTGCTCTTGTCTATCCAGTATTTCAGTGCCCAATTTAAGACATGTCTAAAGAGTCTGATTAATCAGGAAGCACAGCACTCCCAGCCACGGAAAATCAGCCGCCTTTAAATTGTTTCCAAGTCAAGATCCAAAATTACAAGTCCTTTTGAAACATTAGGATACAGCAAGAAAAGATTTAAAGGCTGCACTTGAATCTCTGTTTCTCAAATAGCAGAAGACAAAAATGGAAAGTGTTTATCCTGAAAATGTTTTCCAGACTCTTTCATTATCTCCATATTCACGATGAACTCTGGCACCACAGCTGGCCACTGAACACGTGCCGATGCTGACAGATTTACACAACCAGATCAAACATACAAGACAGAAGAAGGGGTGGACATTCACAGTTATCTGGACATACCACAGCACTGACCACCACCAGAGAAAATTCCAAACTTCACTACCCAATGAAGAGTCAGAAACACTTCTAGACAGACATTTAATGCCACTACAAGCCTGCCCAGCCCTCCAGGGGTGGAGTGGAGAGCTGGAGCCTCTGGCTGTGTTCACCTCACTCTCTCCAAACATGCCGAATGCCTGTGCGGTGTGAGGTCTTTTGTGCCACTTGCCTTGAAGTCAAAATGCACATCTTTTTAAATACCATTTGGTGATTCCTAGCATGTGGCTGCTCAGTCCACATTTGATTTTAATGGAAAAAGACATTGTAGCAATGTGTAAAAGGAAAAGGATAGACGTGGCCTATCAGCATTGACAGTATTTGCCCTTTTCCTGGCTCACCATGCTGGGCCTTAAGTGTTACAGGCAAAATACATTACAGAGCATGCTTTCCCTCAAACCAGCAGATTTTTACTTAAAAAACAAGCCCTGAGAAATGAAAATATTCCAAGGTGAGTCTAAGATTTCTATACATGCAGAGTAAATATCCCGAGGTAATACGTCTGGTCTGAAGAAATAAAAAGTTTTCTACACAAATAGGAAAAATCTGAAAACCCCAGCTGTTGGTACACGGCTTCTGTAATAAATAAACCCAATACAAAGCATCAGGAGCCTTTACTGTGACAGCCTGCACACTCTGAACATGCCTAGGCAGATCTATTTCCCAGCTTTGCCACCAGGGAAACCAACAAAATAAACTAATACTGTCAACAGCCAAGTTTGGAGTGAATTTGTATTTTCAGCTCAAAGTCTGGGACTGGCCACACCTGAAAAAACCCCACAGTTAATCTCCTCTTCAGACCCATCACTGATTAGAGGGTGGCATAAGCAACTGTTTCTCATGAAATAACTAACTTTTATCTCAGCAGCAGCATGATGCATGTCTGGGTTGAGTTTATCTGTTCTGGGCTGGAAAGAGAGTGGGGCTTGATGACCCTTTGAGGTCCCATCCAAACTCAAACTCTCACTTGCTGTTCTTCTATTCGTCAAGCTGCCAAGGACACCTTGCTCTTCTGTAGCTCTCTGAAGCAGCTTCTGGTTTATAACTCTCCTCACTCCTTTGTGACTCTGGCAGCAGGACACAGTCAGAAAGGTAACATTGGCTCTTTCCTGCAGAACCACTTTACCTCCCCAAATAAGACTCCACAAGGAAAGTAAGGGAGGTTTCCCCTCTCCTGCTATGTCAAGATACAGCTACAGGAGCAACCCATTATCACTGGTTTTCATGGAACTCCAACCAATTCCTGTCCAGAAAAAAACGTGCCATGTCTCGCTGCACTTCCTTCCAAATACTGTGATCCTAAAAATGAGGCTGAATTCCCTGGTTCCTAAATGTACCCTACAATACGTGGAGAAACAGTCACTGAGCATGAAAAGTGCCCTTTTGCAGGTGCTGATTTTGGGGCTGGCTTCAAGCCATGCAGTATCACACTGAGTCATAGTTCCAGGCAGAAGGAGAGCAGGCAATTTGTAACTCCAACAATTCACCTTGTGTAAGGCCCAAACTTTTGCACATCGTTACTGCTATTCTGCACAACCCTAAAGTAGTTCTGCTCTTATTAAGCTCTTAATAAGAAATAATCCCCTTGCATCATTTAATTAACAGTATCAAAATTCCTAGAATGAATGGTATCCTAAAAGTTTTCCATTTATAGATGGGTTCTGTTTAAATCAGAGAGACATTTCAGATGCATTTTTACTTAATAAAATAATTTGCTGAGAAACAGAGAAAATTATTAGTGAGATTTCCAATGAATCAACAATTAAAGTGTTTGAAATAAAAAGGGAAGAAAGCAGAAAAGCTTATTTATAGACATCACTGAGTCCTCTGCTTTGCTGGGGTCACCTTGTTACAGTAAAGCTGCAGGTTCCAGCAGAAGTCCCCGCTTTAGCTTTCCTCCCGGCCCTGTCAATCAGGCAGGCTTGTTGCACACTCCCAGCTGATAAGACACAAGCACGGGCAATAAGAATGACTTCTATTACTAAATCTTATTGTACAATTTTCACCTGCCCATTTTCACAATAAATCTGCATGAACTCTACCACATATTTTAGCAACTTTTTTTTTTCTGACAAGGAGAATTCCACAGAGATGTAATTATTCAAGCAAAAGAGCTGCTTGATGGTGGTAGAAGTACTGGCTAAGGATGGAAAAAGGGTCTGCAAAAAGAATTTAGCCAGGAATGATCCTGAATGTGCTTACTGCAGGGCTGACATGCTTTGAAAGAGAATCACAAATCCTTCAGCACAGTCTGTTTTGAATGAGACATGCTCCAAGCATTGAGTGAATGAAGCTCAGAAGTGTCTAAAAGTTTTTCTGTCTTTTAAAAACTCAAAAGACTTCTAAAAACTTAAAATGCCAAGGCTAGATGGCTGACCAGCATGGAAGACAAAGACTCTTCCACAGGTCATAACACCTGGCTTATGCCAAGGTATTTTGTGGCTCTGATGCCACATCAGAGAATGTGGGCTGATGCTCTACGCTTCCAGCAAATCGGGCCTTCACTTGTGGAGCAAATCATCTCAGAGCAACCCCATCAAGCAGACAAAAGTCATCTCTGAATCCTTGGGCGCTCTTTTTTCTCCTGTGGCTTGAAACATTGGTTGTTTTTCCAATTCTTTCCTATTTTTGTGCCAGTTACAACGCTGGTCTCAACAAGCCAGAATTGAAGCAGATGATCCTTTCTAACTAGTGGCAGAACAGACTGAAAGTGCAAAAGGCCTCCTTTTGTACTGAGCAACATCAAAAGTCAATCCTGCATACACTGCTAGCTGGATTTACATCTTCTGTTCCACCTGGGTGCTAATACCACTGACTGCACTATCACTGCTTTCATCTACTCCAAGGCTGGATGCTGTACACATGTAGAATGGAAGACAAGTGCACTGCTGCCACCAAGAAGTCATTTTATCACTCCAAGTCCTTCTGATCGATGCATATACATCATGTAGCTCCTCTCTGACAATAGTGCTTGTGTCTCTTTCCCCGTAAGACTAACAGAGAGGAGTGTTGACAAAGGAGCAGCTTCCCACTCGACACATGCAGATGTTATGCAGGCACTTCCTGGGCTTTGTTTCTTCTGTTTGCTGAGACAGAAGACAAGAAAGGCAGGTTACTTATCACATTTCAATAAGTGTATTCTACCAGCTGTCTGCAGAATTGAAGCTGACTTTCCAGGTTGTGAGGTTTGCAAGGCAAATCACCATGTCACTGACAAGAACATTATTGTTCTAATGTGCTTTACAAGTGCTAGAAAGCGGCCAAAGAGCAGCAGAGTGATTTAAATTCCCCTGGCAAGGCAGGCTGGACTGTATACAACCCTGAAGTAAAGAACACATTTCCTTTTCTTTCAGAAGGACATCCTGGATAAGAAGATATGGGAGACAGAGCTTATGCCTGCAATTTATCCACAAAACAAATGCCGGGGGCAACACAGACCTTGACTCATGAAAAACAATCTCTGTGTGTGGTAGTTTCTCTCTAGTTAGCAGAGAATGTCAATTCTCTTCAAGTCCCTTGCAAGGACATCTCTGAGCTGCTCTCCTACGCTTGGCAGTAACAGCAGAGCCCAGCAGCACACCACAGCTGAATTCAGACAAAAACCACAGGTACATTATCCTTTATTTTCCCCTGGCAACTTCCCAGCATCACTTGATCAGAGGTTCAACTAAACATGTTTTGTTTAGTTCAACAAGATTAATAAAGACAGTGCTAATTACTATACATGGAGTTCTTTTCCCTTCTCTTTTACCTGGCTATTTCCATAGAATACAGGCCTACCTGGGTGCTGAATCATGTTATCCCATTTAGGTAAAAGTCTCATGAGGTTCAGAGAGCAGTTTGAGCATTATTGGATCCAGTGAAAATAAAAGATACTCAAACCAAATTATTTTCCCTCACAAAAAACCCCATAATTACAGAAAATCCTATAATATTTCAAAACTCTATTCCAGCAGCCAGGAGATTCATGACTGGGTATGAGCCTTCCAAACATTTGCATAATTAAAGCTCAGCCAGGAATTAATGAACTGAAAGCATTTTAAAGAAAATTAAGAAACCTGCTTTGGGTAGTGATAATAATTGCCTTAATAAGATAAATTTATAGTGAAATCAAACCTAACTAGCCTCCAGACATTCATTTCAAAACAGTTTAAGAGCATTTTAAAGCATACCCAATACATATATACATAAAAATTAGATTGTTTTAGTCTCCAAGTTTCTAAAAGGAGCAGCCTAAAGGAGGTGCTCTTCCCCTGAGCATGACTATGCTATGAGCAGCACATGCAGCCACTACAGTGATATTCTGGCAGCTGCACTGATATGTAGGAAAAATAAATGGTGGCAGTACATAACTTACAGTAAGTTGGCTCTTCACTCATATAAGAACTTTTTGACTAAGGCAAGTCTTTGGCAATAAAAAAAAGAGACCGGTAAAAACTTTGACAAGAAAAATGCAAGAGATCTGTAGGTCTTGTTTTGTCCTCTGTAGTTTATGATCTTAATTTTAACTTTCTTTCTTGCTCTGCTCTTATTTCTTATGCCCTGAGACATCACAAAACACACAGCCATGAGATATTTGTGCTTTTCTGTCTCACTCAAGTGAGCAAATAGCATATATAAAAAGTAGGATAAAAATAACACTAACAACAAGCAGCAAAACTCCAAACATGAAACAAGGCAACTAAGCCTCTAGACAGTTTGTTGCCAAGAACACAAGTCAATGCATTTGCTGTCATTCCACACAGCCCCAACCATTGCTAATTTAAACAATACAATCACAACCCACTGCAAGGGCTGCTTGTAGGCTTGGCTATTGACTGTAGCTCCCACACAGAGAGAAAAAAAAAACTAAAAAACACACACAAGGCTGAAGTGTCGCTGATAAAAATTTATCAGATGTTCCAAAAATGATTCAATCAAGGCAAAATCACCTAGAGCAATTTTCTTCCAAAAAAACAACATCCAGAAAAACATCCCAACCCTTGACTACCCTTCCACTCTCCCCTGCTGCCCCCCCCGCAAAAAAAAAAGTTAACCTCACCTAAATCCTATAAAATCCTTTATCCCATTTTCAGAACTGCCTTGGGGTCATAATTTAAAATCTTAGTCATTGAGAGCTCAGGTGTAACTGAAAGTCAAGGATTTTAGCTTTTCAGCTACTCACCTACAATGAAGACAGATGCTTAGTGGGATTTCCAGAAGCAGCTTGACAGCTGCCCTGTGCTGACTTTAGCTTGTGCTCAATGCTGAGGTCCCTCTAAAAATCTCACTTCTGTGCATTTTGAGGCATAGAAACGTTATTTAAGAGAAATGCCGTGCAGGTACTTGGGAAATGTCTCCACCGTGGTAGGGTTGGCAAGGGCTGGGGCAGCCCAATGGCAGCAGAGCACTGACATCCAGAATAAGGTGAACTGAGCAGAGAGTGCCATGGAACAAATCACCTCAATGTGGCCAGGGGGTGGGCATGGCCCTGTGCTGTCCCAGCAATCATTCCTCTCACTGCTCTCAGAGAACAGTAGGAAGGGAAAAATTATTCAGGGGGACACTTGCTTCGTTAGACTACTGTCCCATGGTGAGAAGGGGAAACAGCCAGCTATTTATTTGAGCTACAAAGAGATGCTTCTGTCTCCTCACAACTCCTGGCTCAAGGGAAAAGTAGGGTCCTATCCCACACATTGCTGCTTCTTGCCAACTTCGGGAGTTTCCAGTTCTCCAACTTTCCCCTGCATGAAATTTTCCATGGACATTTATGTCTTATATTTCAGTTCCCTGAGCAATTACATTTCAATATTTTCTCACATGGAAGAAAGAGGATGAAATACAGCATCTCTTTCTAGACTAACCTGGCTTCAACGTGAAGAAAAGCATGGAGGGACCAACCTAGCTGAGATTTACTGACGCCACTGTGGCCAGGTTCTGAACCTTACTCACATGAGTACGTACTGGGTATCTCAGCGAGTCCCCGTTTAGGAGGCAGAGGGTACATTCAGGGTTGCTAAGGAAACCAGCTGCGGGCTGCAACAGACTGAAAAAATGACACTAAACCTCTTCCAGCTTCTGTTTTGATTTTTAAACAAATGATAAAACCCCTCAAGACACTGACTATAGAACAGAGAATTCTTCACTTAGAAAGGACAAAGCCAATGCAAACTTCTGCTTCCTACTATGGATGTCGTGCCCTATAAACAAAGGGACACTTTTATATGCATGCTTGAATCTAAGGAGTCACCTGGGGTATTTTCATACTCAGTGTGTGACTGTTCACTCAACTCCTGCTTAGGTTTTGGCTAACACAGCTCAGGCTAAGGCCTGATATATGCTGGGAGCAGAACCATGAGGTCAAGCCAGAGCACTCCATGGTCAGGACAGGTGGCCAGACAGAGCTAAAGGCCCTTATGCACAACTGTCACCTCAAATTGCTGTCATTATCCTTTGCCTGGCAGTTCCCTCAGAATCCACTAACTTATGGAAAGTTTATAGACCAAACTTGCAACCTGGAGGGTATAAAACATCAGTTTATCCAGAAATCTTTTGAAGCAGATCCAAGAGCATCTGAATTGCAGGGGATTTCGTGCTTCCTGTGGAGTGTGACACAAGGGACACCCCCAACTTGAGGGAAGAGGAAGGATAAGCACTCTCACCTTCAGACAGGGTAAGAGCATGATATTACAAATTATGGGTTATATATTCTGAGTAAGTGAATTCACACGATTGACTTGTCTGGACAAAAAGGGACTGAGCCTGTTTGTCATGTTTACTATATTTCTTAATTAGCTTATGAAACAAAGTTTAAAACACAGAGTATGTTATTCTGTAAATCTGAAAGGTCTGAACATACTGTGACATCAGTTCTGTACAAATATTTTTATGAAAAACCTAATTCTCCCTGAACAGCTTACTGATATCTCTGTAGTGCCCTGCAGCAGACAGGTAGGGCCAGAAAAGTTAGTGTGTTAACAAGGTCCAGAATTTCACCTTGATGCACTTTTGATGTTCACTTTCCTCTCTCTGCTCCCATGGTCCTGACAGTGCAGGAGAAAGGGGCTAAGAAAAGGGGCCAGACTGAAAAGACAGTAACTGCTGCAATCTTGTTTCTCCAGCTTTTCCAGCCTTCCTAACATAAATTAAATGCAGTGCCGGGTCTTGTTCGGGGGCATGAAGAGACAGATGTCAATCACCTCTGACAATGAGTGTAACCACAACTGTCACCTCACTTGGCCTCAGTTTTGCAGGTGGCCTGTCATCCACAGGGGACAGGACTTGCCATGGCTCGTGACAAGATGATGCAAGTTCCCACTTCCCCTGCACAATGGGACCAACAGGGACACAGCTACCCAGATCAGCTTGTACCCAAACGAGAATCTACAACTGACTGATGTGCTAAAAACTCAGCAAATGCTCAAACGTTTTGCCAAATAGGGAGAGGGTTCCCTGTTGATTAAATTTAAGCACATATTTAAGTGCCATGCTGAGTAAGGGCAACACTGAGTTCTAAATAAAGACTGTATTTACAAAAAAGATTTAAAACAACAGCCATAGAGGAACGTTTTCTCCGAGCTAACTGCAGTAAATAATTCCTGTTTCTTATTTACTTAAATTAGAGATAACATTCAGGTACAGTAGAAAAGTAAAACAGTTCAATAAATACAGCCTGTATTTTGCTTGTTGAGTGAATCAATATTGTTCATCAGTTGCCCAATAAAGAACTTATAGGGAAGTTTAATCTCTCATAATTTGTAAAAATTAAAGGGCACATTTTTGTTTGTCCTTCTTAATTGTTAAAAAAAAATAATCATGATACAAACCCAAATAAACAATATTGGAGTGGATAGCATTTTAAAAAAATGTCAATCACACAGAAAACTACCAGGTTTAGATTTTTTTTTTTCCTGTTTGTTTAGGTTTTGGTTTGTTTTTTTTCCAAAACCTTAAGTGGGTTAGGAATTTTTTAAACAAGACACAACACCTGCAAAAGGGACTTAAGAATGCAACAGTCCAAAGAAATTTTGTAAATTCAGACAACTTCTCAGAGTTAAAACTACCCCTTCCTAAAGACATGCAGTGACAGCTCCTTATGCTCAGTAATTTGAGCCATAATCTACCAGTTCAGCCAAGTGCCACGTTGAAAATGACCTTGTTATTTTTTCTGTGACAGATGTAATTTACAGAAGTCAATGGACTAATTGCCCTACACCTATTAGCAGTGAGGACTCAGATTTAGCCTAAGCCTCTTGCCTTGCATTCAGTTGATGGTATTCACATTAAATACACATTAAATATAATTTTAGTTGCACAGAAATCTAGCAGCCTCATTTTTCCTAGGCGAGTGCCAGATCATGAAGTCTATAATTCAGAACTCCTAAATTCTGCCCCATCATACTTTTTCCCCTGGATCTTTACACACAGTGAAGGCACAGCCCATGGTTTCAACTTCCCCAAATCTATCTGGGCTCAGAGCAAGAGATCCTCAGACCTCAGTGTACTATGCAAAGTAAATGCAAGGATATGAAACCTTTTTGAAAGAATAGAAACCTCCAAACATAAAATAAATAAGCAAGTAAGTAAAAAGACCTTAATATTCACACACATCGGCCTCCAGCTCTTGGAGAGAGGGATGTCATGTCTTCCACTAGACTTACAAGATGTTATGAGTTCAAATCTGAAATCCATTGCAAAGAGGGAAGCTATATGCTCTGCTGTGGAGAACTTAGCGTGAATTTCCATTTGGGAGAGCAACGTTATAAGCACATGTTTATTCTGAGCAATGTCCTGAGAATTTAGTGTGAACCTACATGGTTGATCTTAAAAAGACCCTCTGCTATTCAAAACTAAAGAGGAATCAGGAAATAGGGACCCTTTCTCTACCACGTTGACAGGGCTGTCAGCCCTGTTATGCACAGCAGGCAAAGCAGGAGTGAGCTCCTGTTTGGCCCAGGTAAGACCTCCAGCCTGTTTTTTACTCCAGCATGCTGGGAACAGCGGTGCAAGAGCACTCAGCACACAAAGCTGGCACCCACTAAAGCAGCTTTGATTTTATACAGCCCTGGAGCCTCGGAATGCCCTTGCCCCATTTCTTGCCCACGGTGATGTTTGGATATAAGGCAGTATCTTAGGAGCTCAGAGCAGGATCTTAAAAAAACCCTCCTGAGAGAGAAGCTTTGCTCCTCTTTATTGCTTATCTCTTTTCTTAGCTGTGCTAGCACCGAGAAGGAAATTAAGCTGCTCTCTGCAAGTTCTACTGTGAAACCTTGGCTACTTCAATGTCAAGATTGTTATTCGAGTTTTATTTCTGCTGCCAGAAACCTTTACGTGGCCTTCACCTCTGAATTAACCAGAGAAGGTTACAGGCTTACTCTTCCCTCCCTTGGGAAAGCTCCTGCCACCATCCAAAAGGACCCAGGTAATTGTGATCATCTGGAAATGTGATGGTCTAATTACACACAGATGGGCAGGAGCAAGAGCAAAGGACTGGCCTTCGGAGATGTGCATCTGCTACCTCGCAGAGCACTCAATAAAGCTGTCCCTGCAGCTGCCAACAGGCTGAGGCAAACGCCCTGCCCCAAAGTCTTGACAATGATTGTTTTAAGGGCTTCTAAAGGGATGCTGTGTATGTTCTCAAAAGCTCATGTAGCAATACAAAATAGAGACAAACACAACACAAAAAAACCTGCTGTAGTCCAGAACGGATTTTCAAAATCAGGAAAGGCAGTATTGCTCCAGCACAAGGTGACATGAAACATGGCAGTGCTTTGCTGTTATTTCCCACTCCCAACACCCAGAGGAATACTGTGGCAGAGGGTTCCCAGAGCTGGGTGATACCCGTGAAGAGTTGATAGCTGCCCTGAGGGGGCTGTTGCACTTTGAAGTCAGAGAGGTTTTTCTCAAGGTCTTCTGCTGACTGTTGAGTATTAGAGAAAGAAAAGGCTGGGTAACATTTTCCTCTGTTTGGATAATTACCTTGTTAAGACAACCTGTGTGAGCTAATTTGTTGAGAACCAACTTGTGTGAGCTAATTTCTTTGACTTCTCTGTCAAAAACATAATTATTTCCTTAGCTGATTCATTCTTCCTTGAGTTAGGGCTCAGAAAAAGACAATAGGAATCAAGAATCATCTTGACTGAACTCTCCTCCCCTTTGCCCTTAACTCCAGTGTCACCCCTCCTACAGTCTGAATCTCCAACTCTACATCTGCACTAACTCAAGGATGGATAGAAAGCTTCTTTTCTTGGGTACAGTTTATGTATAGGTATGGTTTACTGTGGGATTTCACTGGAGGCTTCTTAACATTTTGCCTTACATGCTCTGCATTTCAGCCTAGTATTTCTTAGCAGCATTTCCTGCTGCTGAGAAGTGCAGGTATTGGGCAAGATTCACTTCTTAGCTCTGCCAGGTGGGCCCATCCCCAACATAAATCCACCCTGGAGGAAGATAGGGCTGGATGCAGCATCTTAAAAATCCTTCCCATATTGCAGAAGTTCAGCTGTGAGCAGTGCTGCCTAACAAACAGGGGATGGAAGGATACTGCTGGCTCTGGTCATGGGGAACAGGGCTGACTCAAGGCGCTGGCAGGGGAGGGTTGCTCTTCAGCTGCTGTCACCTTCACAGCAAGGTGTGGTTTCATAGGAGAAAAAGAGAAGTAAAATCTGTCCCACGTGTTAATGGAGCAGCAAACCCATGACTGGCAGTGAATTCACTCTGAGCTGGACTTGCAAGGGAGGTCACAGCCAGGGGAACCCCAGTGTTGCTGCCTGGCAGGACTAGCCATGCAATGGCAGCAGCCTGCTTCTCCTCACAGGGATGGCACCCTGGTCCCTGCTGCCCACAAGCTTGGAGCAGCCTGGGGTGGTGGATGGTTCAGCCCCCATCTCCTGCCTCCCATCCTCACAGCAAGCACTGCCTGGCCCATGGACCCTGGGCCACCTGTGCTGCCACCATGCTCGGCAGGCACTCGAGTTAACATGGCTTTTCTTAGGGGGTTAAAGCAGCCTCAGCTCCTCTTTGGACAGCCACTGCTAAAGTGGGCCTGCCCTGCCAGGAGAAGGAGTCTGCAGGGCTCATGGGGTCCCAAGCAGACTCGCCCCCTGATACTGCCTGGCCTACTTTTTTGGGTTGGCTTTAGATGGCAAAGGAGAGGACAATGTGACAGGCAGTCTATGGGAGATGCTGATTGCTGGCACCCTGCGCTTTGCTTTTGTCATGTTGAGTCATCTGCAAGCTGCTCAGAGCCTCTGTGAAGGTGCTTTTTGCTTGCTCAAATGGAAATGAAGTGCCAGGGTGACACGCACTACTGTGCACAGAAACTGATGCAGAGCCAGAGGAGCACTTCCACCAAATCTGAGGCCATGAGCCTCACCAGTGCCTGGGGAAAGTCTGTCTCACAGAGAGAAATGTCACTTTGGACTACATGAAGACAAGGTTTATGTAACCTCAAACCCAAAGGTAGAAGAATGGTCCAACAGAATACAGCAGCTGCCGCTGCTGCCCTGCTTTTGACTTTTTCCTTCTTCAGTTCCTGGCCACCCTGCAGCACTTTACAGGGGCTGTTTGTTTCACAGAGTAACACAGTCACCACTCTGAGGTTACCTGCCTTTAGTGTGAGCCAGCCTGGTTCAGAGGGCAGTGAAACCTGGGCATCTGGCTGGGTATAAGCAGGACTTATCCACTGGGCCAACAGCTTTGCCAGTGGCTGGTAGGCTCCGTCAGGGACTGCAGACCCCTGGTGCTGTGTATCCACACATCCTTCCAGACATGCTCAGAGTCTCTCCCCACATCTCTTTCTTCATCTACCGCTGCATAAAGGGAAGGTGACTTTTTTGCACAGTTGTCCCAGTATGTCCCTCAGCCTGTGAACTACAAGCTGAGTTAACTGAGAAAAACACCGGAACTACAAGGATACTACAAGTCACTCCAGAGCATGATGTGACGCATTTTAGCTCAATCAAAAGAATCTAAACTACCCCATAGCCCCATAATATTTCAAATTTCAATATGCTAAATTTCTGGAGAAGTCTGTTTTTTCAGTGATGGCAAAATATTCTCTTAATAAAATGAAAAATACATGTTTCCTCCCCAAAGCAAAATACACTGCTTGCACTTGGGACCACAGCTGAACAGAAAGGAAGGGAAGAATTATAAGGACAGTTGAGGCAACAAAGCTTTTGGTGGCAAACAGCCTTTGAATGGTAAGACCTCAAAAGCACAATTACACTTCCAGTGAATTCAATTTCACATAAAAACCTGAGTAGTGAGACCTGCTGTGATCGCAGGTGACAGATGGAACCGCAGTGAGTCATGTCAGTAGCTCGCTTCCCATGCGCAGACGCAGAGATGCAGTCGGCAGTTGATATTGGGTCCCTCCCAAATGAAAATATGCTCAGATGTCTCCAACTTGAAAAAGAGAATAATGAAAATCTCCCGAACAGACTCATTTAAAGCTGAAATTATTTAATTTTCTTTTGTTTTACACCAGATGTGCTCCAGACATGCCAGCTTGGTCTCTAAAGATTTTCTTGCCTACTACGGTCTCCTCTTGTAAACTATTCATCAAAGCAGACCAGTAAAAACTTCTCTCCTCCATATCACTAGTCACCAACGCTATCTTGTCATTTCAATTTCTCACACCTCTTCTTTGCCCCTGCCCTGTATCTCTGCAAAGTCTCATCTCCACAGCTTATTGCCATTGGCTACTAATGTTGAACAAAGCACTTTCAATTTCAAACATAATGACAAGAAAAATCCGTAACAGAAAAGTGAAAATTAACCATGGAAACCACTCTCCCAAGGTTGGTCAGGTTCTTTAGGTTCAACACCCGACTGCTGCTTTACAGAAGCACAAACTTGCCTTCTGCTGCTGTTCTTCATTTCCTGTGGAGTTTGTTGCACCAAACAATCTGCTCCCAAAGAGAGAGGAAGAGCATTGGAGCAGGTGCCAACCTGAGCACCCCCTGCACCGTCCTGAACAGCACAAAAGCATGGTTCTGCCCCCAAGGTCTTCCTCAGGTATACCCACAGGCAAACCTCGCCAACCCCCCAGGAGCCCAAGATTTCTTCCACAGCAAGCAATGATTAGGAAACATCAATCATTCCATCATTTTTTTCTCTGTTACATGCACATGAGATACAACTCTTTCCTCTGTTCCTGTTGGAACTCCAGCAAGCTGTTCTCATTCCAGATTTTCCCTTTAGAAAGCAATTTGTCAGTACAAGTGATGCTTAAATTTTAAAAGGTAGTGACTAGTGCTGGGATTTGGAATCTCAGTCCTGACTCAGGCAGACCAAATCAGGCTGCTGCCTTTCTGAATTGAGGGTTAGTAGCCAAAACTCCATTTTGTGCTGATTGCTAGCATTTAAAATTTTAGTGTGTTAAAAATGGCATCTCAGGATGTCAGTGTACAGACACAGACTGTGTTTGAGGGCTTATGAAAGCAGCAAAGCACACAATGTCTGGTTCATGCCTACAGCCATTTGGCTATGGGACAGAGAAGGAAGACAAAAACAAGCAGGCTTCCTTGTGGGACACTGTCTCTACTTTACCCAATGTTTTTGTACAGCCAGAAGGCTGTTCCTTACTTCTCATCCACGCAGGAGAGGAAAGAAGGGAAAAGCTCTGGGCTCTGCTTCAAAGAGAAAAGCACTTGCCTAGTTCCATTGGACCATGGACTGTTTCTAACAGCTGCTTTAAAAGGCAGTGAGGAAAAGCATGTCCAGCTGCATTGTGGGGGGTTTTGCAACTACCATCTTTCCAAAGGAGCATCCACCTACTCTGTGAAATGTACTCTCTCCTTAGAGCATGAGGTCCAGCCTCAGAGCACCTGGTCTTGTACTTTTGTCCTAATCGTGCAGAACAATGCACCATTCCTTACTTCTTTTATCCCAGAGCACTACACAGTTAATAGATTTAGCTAGCAAATCCCTTAATCCTTTAAATGATGCCTTGCAGAAATTTATTTAAAAAAAAAAAAAAAAGATAAAATTACATAAAGAAAAGTCTCACTCCCACTAATACTCACAAAGTAGATGCTTCAGAAGATTTGAAGATTACCTTCTAAGACATACATTTGTCAGATTCAGGTGCTAGGCACAGTACTGCTGTACAATTTTGCAAAAAATGTAGCCGTTTACTTACCTTGTATTTTGCAAGAAAACACAATTTTGACCTTTATTTGTGTGAATACTGGGCTATTCTGCACATTCCCAATGTCAGCAGTGCCAGGACACTCACTAATGTTGGTATGTTGCCTTGTTTATTTCCTTAAACAACTGCAGATAGAGCAACCCTATTACTGCTGTGCTTTGTAAGACACTGACCTGAATTTTCCACACATTGTGGTGTAAAATGGGAATAGCGGTGACAGTCTGTGAAATCACACAATGGATAGAGAATGAGAATTGAACATGCTGATGCTCAGGTTGATTCAAGAAAAGAGGTCTTAGAAATCTGCAGGAGTCTACAACATAGTATGCTGTCTCTGTAAGCCAACGTGATTCAGACTGAAAACTGAATCTCTCCTGTTATTAAATCTGTGTTGTTTCACTAACAACCAGGAGTTCACTTGTCTAATGCTGGTTTGCTCCTATGTTTGCTGCACTGGGCTTTCTGCAGGCATCATAAATTTTTAAGGCTAGAATGGGTCATCAAGACCATCTCTCCCTATCCCTGCTCATAATGGTGTTCTTTACTGATCCTTACCCTGTGCCCATTAACTTGTACTTTGGTGAGAGTGCATTTGGAAAGAGGCTGAGTATCTGCGTGTCTGGGAATGGGAAATGCTCTGTGATCTCTGATCCGCTGCCCAGAAACGCCATGGTGTACAACTAAAGACACAAAAGGAGCAGAGTGTGCCCTCAGCAGCTATCCATCCTCCTCCTCTGGGGGTTGGTTGATAGCCTTGGGCACCCCTGGGCACCACGACAGAGATCAGCACCTGTTTTCAGTCCTATGACACCTCAATTTAAGAAGCTTGCAAGCAACTCTTCTGTACCATCCTGTTCAGGGCTTGCAGATTTTTTAAGTGCTGACTACCTTTACATTGAATTTTTTAGAAAAGGAAAGAAAACAACAGATTAATAAAGTAAGCAAATGCAAACCTGCTAGCCTACTTTATCTGCTCCTGGAGAAAATACTTCTGTGACAAAGTATTTTTAAAGTAGTGATTAGGAAGGTATAAGCTATCTGCAGTCCCTGTATTTGATAGTAAATATATTCTGGAAGACAGGTACAGCTACATACTTGGACATCTAATATCAAAAGACCCTGCCCAGTCCCCAGGAGAGATCTGTAAATCTGGCAAATCTCAGCACAGCTGGAAGGCTTTGCTCAAGAGAGAACGTCCTAGTGACAGGAAGACTTCTGTCAGGATCAATTTACTTTGGCAAAATGTATTTAAGAAGCTTTGCAGAAAATATTATCCTGTTATAGATAGCTCTGGCTATGCCACAGAGTCTCTTGCATATACTTCCCCCAAGGCAAGAAGGGTTTATGGCTTCTTTGTCTTCAGTAAAATAAAAATCGTACTCAACATCCTTCTCTTCTCTGCTTTAGCATCCCCCCCTTCTGTACACTGCCCCTAACCCACCTGAAAATAGAACTTTGGCAGAGTCATCTATCACTATGAATGTAAGAGCAGACATTTCATGAAACTTAATAAAAGTAATACCCATATTCTTTGCCCAAACATAAACCATGATAGATATGGATTGGTTGCCATTTTTTATGAATCTGCTTAGAGCTCCAGTGAATATAAATTATGGTAAAGGGCAAACTACAAGTTCTACATGACTTGGCTTGTAGTAATGAGAAACCAATCCTGCACATATCGTGTCACCAGACGGCATACTATTTCTTGTAGTTATCGTTAGTATCCATTAACTTCTTGTTGGGGGAATTCTCCATGTACTTAGCTATTCCTGTTTGTCAAAGCCCTTGTTAACAATTCAAGCAGTTATGCCTGTTCAGTCAAATTGACAGCCAGTGACCAGTTATAATGATCCTTGTTTTCTGAAGCCTGATTTGCTTTTAAGGAAGGAAGAAAAGGATCTTACTGCTTTTGCAGTATGTCTAATTTCTGTCACTCTAGCATTTCCCAGAGGTAGGTCTTCAAGTCCAAGGAAATTAGCTTTGTCTTTCTTGATGCATCCATGCCTTCTATTATGTACAGCAGCAATGCTTCTATCATAATGAGGAGTCAGAACGTCAGGCTCCGATTCGGTACCTGAGTGCTGATGTGGGACGTGCAGGAACCTAATAGAGCCTCATCTAAAACTTAAAAAGGCAAGCAGAAAAAAATATTCTTATTTAGAGAGAACATAGTGCCAATCACCACCACTTTGAGAGATCCTCCTCTTTGCATGAGACTGAGGAAAAAGAAGCTACTGCAATGTTTTGGCCCACTTTAGTGTTACCTCCCTATCATGAGCACAGGGCTGTTATTTCACAACTTGGGACAGTCTGTAGAGCCAGAGCATTGCTGCCACCTTCCTCCTAGCTGGTGCAAAATTTTCACAGGGACTTTTCTCAACAGGGACCTCCCATCTGGGGGCAGGTGGCATCATTTTGCATATGGAGGTTAAAATAACCTCCACATTATGGGATTCATTTTGGATGCAAATACCCACAGTGCTGACCCCAAGAGGACAAGTGCAAGTAGTACTGTGAGGGAAACTGGATGTGATTTAGTCTGTTGGCTTCAGCAAGATTATCCAAATGACGGCAGGGATTAAAAGGGAGAGCAGCAGGCAGTGGTAGTGAAGCACAGGCTCCTACTAAGGTTACTTTGTGACCTCAGGGAGCAGGAGCTGCTCAGCACACAAACTGCCTATTGCTTATCTTAATGATATCAGCCAAAACCCACACTGGCTTTTGATGCTTACTGCAAGAAAGGACATATGGCAGAAGAACAAAGGAACTGAAAAAACCCAAGTGGCGACCAAGAGCCACGATCCTGCCCTTGGTGCACCCCAAGGCTTCCCTCTCAAACCACAACAACTTTATGCAACAACAACAGCGTCTGCTTGAATTTATAGTACAGTTTGTGATTAACAAGAGCACACAGGGCAGGCTGGAGTCATTTTACCATTTTCAGATCTTACTAATCTTTTTCCATTAGTTGAAAAACAATCCACTGTGTCCAAAGCAAGGAGAAGAGGCAGGCTGGGACAACTCTGTGCCTAGATCTTCCCTTCATGCTCCTGGGCACCTCAGACATGCACCCTATTCTTCATCCACTGTACCTACCCAGCCAGAGCTGAAATGCAAAAACAATTTTGCTCTAAATCATATTCTTTGCTGAGCAGCCAAGGGTGCTGAAGCTTCAGAAGATGGAAAGTTCCAATGCCCTCTCTTGGGATTGCACTGTGGGACCCCACTATATAAGGTTTTGCACAGACTGGTGCTCTAATGCTTGGCCTCCTTGGGGCACAGATCTAGAGGAGAATGGTAGGCTTTATGCTGTTGGTTATAGAGAAAACTGAAGTTCAGTGATCTAATTCAAGTATGATGAAGTGTCCAACAACATCTGAAGACCATTCTGGCATTTAGATACATATTAAAACTATCTCATGAATTTTTGGAGCCTGGCTTCTGTTTTTTTTTTAAACTCTGCATTGTCAGTAGTAGAAAAGAATAACATGTCTTTCAGCTCCCTTCAAGGAAGTACAATTGGTGGAGAATCAGATGGAGTGCTCTCAGCTTGGGATAGTGGAATGAGTTTAAGGAAGGAATCATGATTGATCCCTCTCTCTTCATTGTTAGACTGGATGGCTGAGGAAGTCCTCGAAGGACTCATGCAAAGTCAGTGCTGGTTGGAAAAATTATGACAAACAACCCATACTGGAGTGTAATGCAATTTACCATCTAATCCAAACTGGAACGTGTTTGACATGCTTCATTACAATGCCCATCAAGCAGTTTTCTGAAAAGACTCTAGTTCTTAAATACAGGTGTTTGTATTTCTTATAGACTCAAGGAAAAACAACAACTCTACAGGGACCACATGGGTACATGTGAGGGTCAGAGAAAGAAAAGTGGGCCCTTCTTTCTGCGCTTTCAGAAAAGCTCCTGCAGTGTATATTGTTTCTTTGAGACATGCAGCTGCTTCCAAGGGGTACCACTAAGGCACTATCTAGGAATGTATTGACCAGCAGGCATTTACAATGTTGTCAGTCCCAGACAAGATGGCCCAAGATCGGTTATTATATTGGGTACTGCTTACAAATGTCAGAGGCATTACTCAGGAAATTGATCTTGACTTTATGCAATTTAAAGATCAATAGAAACCAGCAAACAATTAGCAGGCTATTAGTAAGGATGCACTGATACTCTTAGGGACAGTTCTCTGGGAATTTATATACTCACAGATACACATATTGTGTTTACATACCTAACATCTATGGGCTATCTGTGCCCTCAACAGATGCATGATGCTTGCACTGACTTGCACAGCTGCTCCGGAGTCTCATCCCTCCTGTGATTTCAGCCCATCATTACTATTATTATCTCAGTGCCATCATCATCCTTTGTATGTTCTCCTTGGGATACACAGGAATGCACCAGCAGCACTCAGCAGCTGCCTTTCTTAACAAGTGCTTCAGGAGACAATTTATTAAGAAAATTGAGAAAGTCAGTCAACTAGGAGACAAAATAAAAGGAGAATTCTGGATTGCTGTTTTTCCAAAATGCAGAATAGTATTGAATATGTTTGTGTTACTGTCCTGAACTAATCCTTATGAAGCACAAAAAAGTCTAGGAAAGCACAGCATTTCTCATTCAATTGTGTTTGTGTCTTCAGGATGGAGTTTTGCAATCAGAACCCTACCACCACCCATAGGAAGGAAAATGGGGGTTTGTCACATCATCTACAAACATCATTTTAAACCCCTGGTGCCCTCTTGGCAGGAAGGGTTTGAGTAAGCATGATGCCACCTATAAGATTATCTGTATTTTCTTCCAGTCTGGCTACCTGATAGACTGTAAACTGCTTTCCTCTTTCTAAACTGCTAAACTGATCCCAGAAATAATTTTTGAAAAAAGGATTTAAGAATGCAGAAAACGTAGCTTGATTTCCTTTTCTTCTCTTAAAAAAAAAGACCCCTTAGTAGCTGAGCTGCCAGTGTCTTGAAGCAGATAATGACAGTCCACTTGCAGGTGAACAGAAATCTGAAGCACAAACGTCTCAACTGTGTTTAGAATCCCTGCCTTCCTTTTGGTTGTTAGAACTCCACAGGTCCCAAGAGTGAGGAACAAGAGGAAAGCTCTCCTATGATTAATTACAGTTGTGTAAGTCACACTTGCTCACTCACCTCATTCTCTCTCCACCCTTGTCCATGTAAGCACTTCAGTTTTAGTCTGAATAGCCTGGAGGAGGTTTGCAGGACAGTGAACGCCCATGGACACTGAAGGTCATCAGAAATTCTGCCTGGAGTTTAATTGCAAGTGCTCTGCATTGCTAGTTTACGAGTGGCTCGAAGTCACAGAGATAAGAGGGGATTTAGAGAATCTTCTTTATTGCCTTCAGATCCTAAGCAGAATCACAGACAAGGAACTCCTCCATTAGGCCTGTTCTCACTTTTAGGGTGATGCTTTAGAAGTATCAAAGAAAGCAAGTGGAAATACAGGTAAGAAGCTCTACTTGGAGTCAAAAGAGGGTAGGGGGAGGAGTAGGGGTGCTTTTTTTGGACAGAGTCTCTGAAAAAGAAATGTCAAATCAAGTGACTGAAGCAAAAATACCACTGTTGCCTTACAGGCTATAGAGTCTTCCCATTTCCTTGCTGACTTGTCAGAAAAGAATTAATGTTGAAGAACAGAAGATGACCTTCTAATGTACATGACCCAAATACACAAAGTCATTTGGGGGGTCTTCAGATGGGGGAAACCCCATACTTCTCTAGGTAGAACAGAGAGATGAAGATTCCAAACTCAACAAAGACTTTGACTTTCTCACTTCCAACTTATTTTTGCAAAGTAACCGACAGTTATTCTCTTGCCTTGTCATTGACATTGCAACTGTCAAATGAATAAACAGTGATGTTTCAAAGGAACATCACACATTGGGAAGAGGGCATCAAGGAAATTAGAACGCTGAGCAGGAGCCTGACTGTCACAGGAGGCATGTCAAGAAATGACTTTGTAACTCTGCCTGTGAGTGCAGCTGTGCGGTCAGTAAATACTGGCACAGCCTTTTCATTTTATTTTATTCCTACTGGCACAGCTGCCAAAGGAAGAGCTGCTCATTTAACAGATTCCTGCCAAGTACAATAAGGGGAATAGTCTCATTTGTGGCATCTGAGGATTTTGTTACATGGCACCATGTTTTAAAGTCTCCAAAGATCTGTCTAATAATGAAGCCTACACACTCAGATGTTGGTATTGGCAAGTTCTTTGATTTAAGTGCACTTGTCCCTTTGTTGAGCTACAGTAAACAAGTCATGCTTTTGCATTTTTGATGCGTGTGTAAAAGCAACGTGATATGACATCAAAGCAGCTCCCATAGCACTGCCCACAATCTCTCTTGCAAGAGGAGCAGAAGGCATTAGCAGCACCTGGGAATAAATAAGAAAGAATCCTGCTGATGTGATCTACCCTGTGCCGAAAAAGTTAACTTTCCTAGAGATTAAGCACTCAATGATGTGACTCAGTGATTACATTTCAGCAAGTTGTGTGCAATTTCTTTGTATGCCAAATGTGGACTGGCTGACTGCAGCAAATTTAACTAAACTACTTGGCAGCATCCAGTGCTGAACAACATTTCTCTTTACGCCTGTGCAAAGGCACAGTCCAGCTCCCATCCGATCCAATAGGAATTCACAGTCAATGCTATTTTACCCACTTAGCTAAATCCTCAATTCACCATCTTTGGTCACAATTCTGTAAAAACTTCCTTAATTATGCAGCTAATTATGTTACAGGAACTGTCCTGAGATGTTGGACTTGGCACCAGCAGAGAAAGGCAAGCACCCCAGGAGGGACAGGAGGAAAAATTTTAGGACAGGTATGTTCAGTTTGTCAGTAAGAGGATTGGAAAGTGCCTACGTTACAACGTACAAGGATTTCACTGGGAAGAAAAGCAAAACAGTGGAAGATTTCTTAGCACAGCAGAAAAGGCATTTCAAGAACTGAAAGGGGAACCTAGGCAAGTTTTAATTGCAAACAAAGTACCAGTTTGAAACAGTGAATCTAAACAGCAATTGGAAGAGATGACTCTGGGAAACAGTGAGTTCTCCAGCTCTCCACACCGTGAGATCAAGACAAGTTGTCTTCCTGAACTATATGACCTTTTTAAAACACCCTGTGTCCAGGGGGTGACTGAAAACTTAATTGCCCATAATGCACACAAGATGAAATCAGGTGAACTAACGAACTGTCTCTTGAAGCTCTGAGAGTCCATGGATTAATGTTGATGGCATTACTTGCATGAAAAATTCCCAAATAAATGAGAGCTTGCACGACTAGTGAAAACTGCTCCCAACAGGTATCAGCTCTGTGACATACTCCATCTCAATGAAGCAAGATGACCTACGTCCTTATTTAGAGGGAAACAGTAAAATGCAGGGGACTTAAGAAGACTTTTAGTAAAAAGTTTGTGATGGTTTTTCTTCCCCCAAAGACTTTCTCAGTTGCTCAGGTTTGTTCCTTTTTCTGCAGACTTGACTACTGAAGTGCTGTTGTCCAAATCTAATCTCAGCACATTTTTCATCTTTAGAATTTCACACATCTAATGAAATCTTCTTTCTCATGACTCTACACACACTGTTTGATTTTTTTTCCCCTGTTTTACAGATATGAACAAAACATATTACCCCTTAAATGTAGGGGTCACTAACAGGATTTAGGGAAAAGTCATTTTAGCAATTTATCTGCAGAAGAAAAGTTATTCAAAATACAAAACATGAAATTCCTTAAATTAGTTTTAGGTTAACAGGAGAAGCAAACAAATAGAAAAGTAGTCCCCAGGCTTGACTGAAAACCTGCTTATCTGTAAATGGGCCCTTTTTTTGAGTTCTCTTGGCAGTTTTGGCCTGAGGGAAGGTCTAGATGATATGGCTGCTTTCTTAGTAGGGCAATAAGATTAATGGGACAGATTCTCATTCGCTGTATACAGACAATTCTCTGGGACTAACACTCTCTGAGGGTCTAGCCCAATATAAGTTCACAAATCTGGATTTCACGTTGATGAAACAATTCTTAAAGGGGAGAGTTACATTTTTAAAGGCTGTGAAAGCATTAAAGTATCATTTTAGCCAGTAATGCTAGAAATGGACATTTCCCCATCCTTCTCGCAGAAGAAGGTAGTGGACACTTGGTGATTCATTTCTAATCCTGCAGTTCATCTGAGTCTGCTATACTGAGAATGGCAGCCCAACTCACACCAGCAATTATTCTGAACCAAGAGGACATCTTTAACGAGCCAGGACTCCATTGTTGACCTGTTTCCAACTCATTAAGGCTTTTAAAGTCTTTGCCATCTTTCACTTCCACATCAACCTCTTCACAGATGTACTTACTAGTACACATGGCACTTTGCTAACAAATGATACTGGCATACAGCCCTCGGCTTGGAGAGATCTTACTCCAAAATTAAAGCCACACTTTAAAAGCGCATTTGGAATGACAGTGAACTCCATCAAGACTTGACTGCTTATTAAATCAACAACACCTTAGTCAAAACCTGTGCAGTTGTCGCAGTCTATTATCATTTTTCACTGATGCCATACTATTTTAAAGACTTTCTTCTTTGCTCTTGAATAATTAACCAATATCCTTGCAACATAAAAACAGCCATACTGGGTCGGGCAAGAAATTCATCTATCCTCCTGTCTTTTCTCTGTGGCTGGGATAATGCCAAAGGAAAACAACAACCCTTCCCCTGAAACACACTTCATCCTTTCAGCAATCAGCATTTTAAGAACTTTCTGAGCTGAAGGTTGAATTGCATTTCAGAGCTGCTGATGGTCACAACTTACCAGCCTCTGTCCCAACCTGTTCTGCCATGCCAAACCTCTCTATAATAGTGTCCAGAGGCAGAACAGTCACAATTTCCAGTGATAAAATTAATCAATTGCACAGAAATGCCAATATGCTATCACACAAATGAAACTAGCTTTGGCAATGACCATTTTTCCTGGTCGTATAATAGATGCATCTATAATAATTACCGAAGTATTTCTGGTCTTATCGTACACAAAAGTCAGCTTGTGACAAGACAGACATAAACTCTTCCTGATGGTTTAAAGTTTATTTACACACTAATCTCCCTTGTTATCATCTATTTGATTGTGCTAAAATCTATTAGACTGTAATTCTTTGGCCAGAGACTCAGAGCCGTGCTGTCTCCAGAGCCTAAATCCAGGTATCTTTGATATGTGTTTTGTTGCCTGAAACAATACTATGTTTTGCTTCATACTTCTTCTGTATTTTGTAAAGTGATTATCTTAAGCCTTCTGCAGGACAGGCACTCCTGGAGTTGCGGGCTATTGCACACTTAATCACTCCTGGACTAGGTAAATGGTGATATACCAGCGGCACTGTTACACCGATGCTGCTGAATTCCTGCAGTGCTGAGCCGGAGCTGCCTGAGCTCTGGCTCAGTGTGAACCCGGGGGCTAGGTGAAAATTGCCAAGGCCTCATCCTCTCTAAATGTAGCTTTAAGCCAAGGGTTGTGTCCTGCCTGAACAGATAGCAATGCTCTAGAAAAACACATCTCTCTGAAGGAATAGTTGGGATGGACACCGTGTCCCTTGCTGGGAGCTCTGCCACACAAAGTCCCTCCTTGAGACTGTCCTTGCACTGGGGAAGAATGGAACATCTCAGGCAGCCCTCAAAAGGGAAGGAACTTGTTGAGGGCAAAACCCTGGGATGAAGTGGGGCTAGGTAATCCTGCGTGGGTCCTGTGGTTCTGCTAAGTCATGCCAGGAATCTAAGACACCTTTCATAACAAGCCAAGGACAAGGGTAGTGAGTGTTGCTTCCCCTGGCCTCCCCTCCTGCTTCCTGCATGTCTGCTCTGAGGAAGGCGAGAGACAGGAGGGGCACCTGTGAATGATGAGGGAAGGGGAAGAGAAGCAGTGCTTCCCTACGGCCTGAACACATTATATGTAATCAGGGTGCTAAAGCTGTCACAAAGCAAATGTGCTGCATTGGTTAAGATGCAAATTGTCTGCGTAGAGTTACTTACAAATACAATAACAGTAACTCACCAAGTAGGTGGGCGCAGTTGAAGGTGGAAGCACCATGATAGCACCAAAGCCTGCCTGTCTCTCAGAGCTTTTACTGCCTGGATTTTGGTAATATTCCTAATATTGATATGGCTGGTGCTCTACAATAGAGATGTGCTTTGTGAGAAGATAAATGGCATATTTATCCAAGAAGTGTCCTGGTAGATGTCAGTGCGAGTCTCTCATTCATCATGCTGTTCCCTGTCCTAAGGGGAAGTGCATCTATCCCACTATACATTCTGATAACCTACGGATACTTCAGGAGTACACCCTACCTATTGGAAATAATCAGTGAAAGAGTTTTGCTGCCTCTTGCCTCCATCGGCAGGATAGTTTGCATTCAGGTTAATCTGCACATCATTTGCAATACTCGGAGCCCCAACGGCCGAGCAGCGAGGGGTTCCCACAGCGAAACACGCTCCTGCTGCTCTCTCTGCAGGCTGACAGCTGCTGTGTGCCCAGCTCCACAGTCCTGACACAGGATGCACTGCTGGGCTAAAGTGGCATCTGTGGAGAGCCCGTGCAGTCCCAGGTGCTGCTCCTCATTTTCCTCCTTGAAATGCAGGCAATTTATTATGTCTGCACTAAGAACTAAAATTCTTAAATGATGTAGTGCCCCAAAAGAAAGCCTTCCCACCATCAGACAGCAAGGGCAGCACCCAGTTTGCACAATGTCAGAGTGCTATTCGGTCTAAGAGCTCAAACACTCTGCTGCAGACCTTCCCAGGTCCAGACAGAATGAAAAAACTCAAAATTCCTTGTTTTTACTGATACCTTCTGTCCAAGGTTTCACATGACTTCTGTTCCATACCAAAACAGCTTCTGATCAAGTTTCTGCTCACCAGAGTGCTTAAAAGTGTGTAAATTTAAGTGCCAAGATCAATGGACTACTTGCCTACTTAAAAGTCCTGCTAAGCAGAGGCCTTGGACTACATCCCCCTGCAAAAACAGGTCTCTCGCTACATTGAGACTCTCACATCAGCTGCTTAAATGTGAATGCTAGGAATACTTCACACTACTGTAATGAGCTGAAGTCACCTCATTTCTGGACACGAGCTTCACTACAGCTATCTGGACTGAGGCAAAAACCAGCACCAGCACTGGTGGGGGTTTTGCATGGACACTCCCACAATAGCACAGCTTCCAGCTGCAGCAGGCTTGAAGTGTAATGTTATTTCTTTTTGTGGTGAGAATGCTCCTCGCCAGAGAAAGACTGAGCAGCTAAAAATGTCAGTTACTGATTTAACAAGGGAAGGAATGTGCCATAATCAAAAGTCTGTCAAAAAGCTTCTCCTCCAGAAAAAAAAATGAGAATTTACATCAGTAGGGAATTTTACAGTTCTCCTCTGTATCACAAGAGGGTAACAGAAAGGTATAAAGCAAAACAGCAGTGAGAAGAGAGAAACCAGGGCAAGAAAGTTGAGAGCTCCTGCCTTATAATTAGAATGCAAATCTTCCCTTGAACTATAGGTAAAGATGGATGAATTTTCCCCAAGGGAAAAATAAAGCCTAAACTACCCAAAAAACCCCACCTAATTTACCAGTTAGTCATCACTTGAAATCTAAATAAAACAAACTTTATGTTTGTTTGAATTCTGTAGGAGAAAAGAAAGCCATTTAATCAAACAGCCAGGAGTGCACCTGAGGAACCACACCATTCACCTTGCAAATCAGTGTGGGAGAGAGCCATGGATGCTCCCACAGGTCTCTGTTGCCTTTATGAACATGTGAACCTGAAGCTGCACCCATCCATCCTGGCCGCTTCGCCAGCGAGGCCGTACCTGCACTCCCACATTCTCCTCGTTACCACTTCTATGACAGTTTTCTCTGCAGCGCTTCTTCCTTCCCTGCGTACAAACATCTCAGTGACCAAAATGAGACCTGTCATTTAGGCTTTAATATGGCCATAAAACAAAGCTTTCCAAGTGTTTCCTTTTCGCCTTCTCTGTGAATCTCAAAAAATACAGTCACTGAATCAGAGACGAGTTTCGAGGTGGCTCCCACAACACATCCTAAACACAGTCACAGAAAGCATCCCCAAAAAACAAAGGGTGCGAAGCCAAGTGCTTGAAAGCTGGAAACATCTGCAACCTTGAACAGCTTCCTTGTGCAAGTGCAGCACCAGACAGTTCAGATCTATGTACACAACCTATTCTTTCCACAGAGCCACTGCTTCGTACATTTCGCAGAAGGAACGCTGCCCACGTAAAGAGAAGCTATTCAATATTTTTTCTCCCCTTTGTTCGTTGCATGGTCCCATGCTTTATTTACTTCACATCACTCCAACACTACATTGTTGACAGAATTTGTAATATCCTCCTCATCTTTTCTTTGGGTTAGTCCCTCTAGTTTCTAACAGCTTCACAAACAATAACTAAAGTAATTTTCACAGCAACCCTAGAAGCAGAGTGTGTGCGCACTGAATCTGGTCCACACAAAATTACCACTCGTTATACAGAAGATCATGGCATGTTGAATTGCAAACTGCCTCAGGCAGTGACTTTGCCTCTTCATGGTGAAGTGCCATGTGTATCAATAAATCCACAGAGAGCAGCTGTAACATTACAAGATGTCTTTCTGAACATTACTGAACACCATGCCACAAAAACCTGCCTTAGTGCCATTGAAAAGATACTTCCTGGAAATGAGAAATTATGTCCTGTTACTCACATGGGTGCAGAAAAGTCAATGCAGAGAGACTAGGTAATAATGCACAGCCAAGAAGGGCCAGGGCCAGATCCATATTCCACTGAAAGGCAAGGAATGACGACTCACTGGAGGACTGACTGATCAGGCCCTAAAAGCTAATGGTACAGGTTTTGTTCAAAACAGGCAAACATTTTTTCAAAAGGTTTTTTTTTTTTTGTTTCTGCTAGCAGAGATATATAGAGGCTTCTCCTTGCAGGACAGCCTGGTGTTCTCTGTTTTAAAATATTTTTTACAAGCCATGTAGAAATAATACTATACATTGTCAGGGATTTATAAATATGAGTGGTGCCAGCAGAGTTTTAATCACAGAATGAATGTGGTGCAAAATAGGATTTTTAGGTACCAGTCTCTATTCTAGATGAATGTTACAGACAGACTTTGCAGCAGGATGATTTTGTAACCTCTTTGCAGAAACCATTTACAGTGTTTGATATATTTATATATGGTACCTCAGAGAACATTTTTTAGTGTCAGAGGAGAAAATCTTTTGCAGAGGGCTTCAGATACTGGTCAAACCTTGTTAATTAGTCAGGCTGTCAGCTTGTCAGATGAATTATATGGATTTGCAGGTAATAGCTCATTAACAAGAAATAGCTACTGCTAATTATAACAAGGTCATGAAAGCAATATCATTCCAAATTTACGAAGGAATTAAAAATAATAAGGGGACTGTCTTTTCATCTGAATGCAGATTAAATGAGTGGTAAATGTCTTTTCTCAGGATAAAGTAGTTGGCTGTGGTAGTTGAACTTACAGTTAGGTGTCTTTTTTACTGGAAGATGAGATTAAATTAGAGAGGCGCCACCAATTTAACTTCACTTATTATTTAGCCATGCATATTGATTCACAACAAGTACTACTCAGCCCTTACTTGTTTTCCTGTTAATATTTTCTATACCAAGACCTGTGCAATTACAGAATTTTGCTTTCCAGATTTGCAAATGCAATGAGTTTAACTGCCACAAAATATCATGTTTGTAATAAATTACTCTCCTCTGCAATCTGGTTTAGCCTAAGGTAACAACAAATGGAACTGCTTTGGAACAAACAATATACAGTTTGCACAAAGACAAATGTTTGTATATTTAAATGCTCCTGAAAGTTTCTGTTTGACATTCTGAAAATAGCAATGTTGATATAGCACTTAAAGGATGAAGCAGTAATATCAGAATACTCTGCTTTTTGGAGGATGGAAAAAAGTCCCCATTTCCTCCTGCATGACATACTACTTGTGAATACTGTTGAAGTCCACTGCCTAATTATTATTCCCATTTGCAGGACAAAATTCCAGGTTACATTGAATCCCACAGGAACTTGGCTGTTGATTTCAGGAGGGTACAAAGGTATCACTGCATAAACACATTTAATATCTTGCTGTGGCCAGAATCATAGATATCCTTCCAAAATCCACAACTCACAGGCACTTTAGGAGGTTACACTCCCTGCATGTTTGCCTGGCCATGAGGCAGATGATACCACCCCTGGTAACAGGGATGGCAGACTAGGCGGCAAGTCTGTGAATCTCCATCACATGTTCCAGCCTGGGGTGTAACTTTCACTGGCCACCAGCTCCCCTGTACTTCCAGCAGAATTAGCATCAAAGACAGATGTTCTATGTACTTTCACTACTGAACTTAATATAATGGGTAGCAGCAAACTACTAGAGGGATATACCCAGCAAACTGGCACTGTAATTTTGTGGAAATTTCCCCAGGAGCTCTGCAGGGCAACAACACAAAAGAATAGCTTGTTTTGTAGAAAAATGTTAATGTTTTCAGAATATGGAATCCTACTGGATAGTTTTCCACGAGGACTAAAATATCTGCTTAGAACACAGAAGCATCTGTAAAATATTTCTCACAGTAGCCAGATAATTGTTCATTTCTGTTGCTTTTGTGGAAAGCATTCCTGTTGAATTGAGTCTTAAATGCTAGAACAAAGAAAGCTCATAAGCACAACAGAAAAGCAGTGTGTGGATTTAAAAAAAACAAACCAAAACTCACTTTACCTCTTAGGAAGAGCTTTGTTGAAATGTAGTTACAAAGAAGTAAAAACTATGCCAGCATTTGCAGCCAAGAAAGCATCAATCCTTTAAGTTGAAAAGGCAGAGCCAATTTCAAATTACACATTGCTGTATAACATACACAACAAATAAAGAAAAAGCAAGGGACTGAAGTAATCCCTGAACACCACACATGGTGCACATTTCCAAAGCGGTTTTGTGTGTACGATAAAATACTCTCCTTCCATCCAGTTGCATTTCAGTGGCCTGAAAGGCTACCTGGCTTTGTAAGCCACTAAAACGGACAGTAAGCAGTGATGTCCTCCCTCTCCCAGCGATGATGATCTCCAGTGCAACTGAGCTCCCAAATCAAATTGGGAAGTTATTATTCCTCCCGGTTATGCATCGTGCTTCTTAAAGAAATTCAGTACTTGCAAAACTTTCTGGCATATTTGAAGAATTATTCTCTGGGTAACTTATTCGATCACTACCTACCAAGAGAAGCTGAGTAACCTAAAGCAATATCAATAAAATGAAAATACATGCTTTCCCTTTGTACCGCAGACCTACCATGGGGTTAATCTTCATGAAGTTGCACAAATTCCTCAAGCCTTATCACTGATTCTGCTTCTGGATCTGTTCTTTTTAAGATCAGTCCACCACCACTGGGGCTTAAATGTTCTCCAAGGCCAACCTGCCTTTTTCTGTAGGTATCTCAAAGTTGAGGAAGTCAACCTAAAGGAATTAACTGTCTGGATTTCACCCCAAAGTGCTGAGTGCTGAAATCCCAGTTTAGGCAAAACAGCGCATTTTGGGTTGTACAACCAGCAGCCAAAAGGTAAAAGGGATATAGGAAAAAACTTCTTTCAACATAAATATGTGAGGCTTTTCCATTGAGTATCACCTTCTTGGGAGCTTACTCCTTCTCCCAACCACCAGTTCACAAGTGTCCTCCTGCATCCCTCAAAGCCCTGCTCCTGCCTGGGAAGATGTTGCAATTTGCCTGTAAAAGCAGAGCTCTGTTCCCAGGCAGAATTCCCCAGAAAGAGGCTTAAAGGACAGAGGATTTCTGTATTGGAAGTCAGATTAGGGCCATTACCTAGGTTTTTATCTAGTCAGTTTTACAGCATAAATAGTAATATATTTATCACTGCTTATATCACAATCTGTCAAACTACCCTGTACCTACTAAAAACTGTTGTAGCACTATGAAGTGGAAGGAGTAAAAATAATTCTAGGTTTGTTATTGAAGTGAGGGGTTTGTTTACACTTAAAGACTCAGCCTCAAATTTATAACAGTCAGAAGCCTGAAGTCATCACAGGTGGCAATTAAACACCTTTGGGAAAGAAAGCAAATGTAAAATCAGACATTGAAGGAGACCCCTGTAGAAAACAAGGTGAGTTCCCAGGGATTTCTATTTGCTCTGGAACTTTTTCATCTCAGCAGGACTATAAGCACCAAGAGTTTTAATGAACATTAACAAACAATAATTCATGTCTCTATTTCATCTGCACAGCCCTACTTCACACGAGATTTTGGCATCCACGTCCCAGTCTTGGCACCTTCCCTCGAGCGCTCTCTGGTCCGTGCTCTGCTCACCATCTGTCCAAGCAATGGCCAGAAAAGCTCCTGCCACAGCCCTGTGGAGCTCTGAAATACACACGGAGCTCGCAGCTGCCCCCGACACTCTGGGATGAGGCGAGCACAGCCCAGCACTGACCTGAACCAAACAGTTGGCTGATCCATCTTGCACATTTCCTACTGGAGTGTGGCCGGAGCAAACCACTGCTGCGTTACTGCTTGGAAGCCATGACATTTAATTAATGGCTGGTTACCTAAAACGTTAAATGCGATGAAATGAGGACCTGGGTGCCCCAAAAGGGAAGTGGAACATGCAACTTTCAAAGAAGTTATAATGAATATTCCCAAGACCACCTTGCCAATTTTAAGAAACCCCTCATTAAGGATTTATTTCACTGCATTTATTTTCCTGAAAAATGTGACTCCAGTAAAGAGTTGATGTTTCCCTTAATTTATAATTTCATTTTGTACAGATACTACATTGTGTAGATGTACCTACATAAACAGATGTACAATAGATCATGTAGATGCACACTGGTACTCAAGAGGCAGGGGGAATGAAGGGAAACTCAATCATTAGAGTTACAACCAATTGCCAAAAGGACCACTAATGCAGAATTGTGGTCTAAATTAGTGGTAAGAATTTATCTCATAAGGCTGTGCCTATGGAAGGTAGTAATAAATAATACAAACACCTAAATATATGTGTGAGTGCAGGTATGTTTTATCTGGGAAATTCACAGTCCACTAATACTGGCAATGATTTTTTCCACTTAAGAAAGGACACAAGCAAAGCACAGAAGGATGATCAATGTGTCATGGCCTCATGGCCTAGTGGATAAAAGAAAGAAACAGTGATGGAAATCTGGGTTTTACTCCTAGCTCTGCCACCAGCCTGCTGTGTGTCCTTGGACAAGTCTGTGGGTGCCAGTTTCCCCACCTGCAGAGCATGGCACTGCTTGGTATCAAGCTTTGAGCTGGAGACGCTGGAGCAGTTTTGTCCTGAGACAACCTGCCTCTAGCACAGTTCAGCTGAAACTGCAATGTCCATATGGATTTTTCTTGCCCTTGCAGAATTGCCTCACTATCCCTGTGCCCTGCTCTGCAAGGCTCCCAGCAGAAGGTACTTTGTGGGCTGAGCAACACAGAATTGCAGGACCAGCTTGAATCTGCTGCTGCTCCCAAGCTAGAATGCTCTTCCGAAGCCTGGATGGGTGGGGAGCATTTACATCCAGATGGGCTTTATTAGCTCTGACTCTGTGTGGACCATCCCAAAACCTGCACTGCCTCCAGCAGAAGCTTTCAGTGTGTCCACCCGAGACTTCCCCAGGCTCCTCACCGAGGCACTGCAGTGTCCCAGTGCCCCAGGATGGCTCCCCAGACGCCTCAGCTCTGTGCTGCACAAAAGGAGGGAGCCTGCATCCTGCCCAGGAAACCAGAAGGCTGGTTCCACTCCCCTGCTCCCTGCCACACACACAAACACCACTGAATGTGCTATTTACCCTCCCCTCCTGAGCCTGACAAACGCCATCAGACAGAAGACACATAGATTTGAATTACTATTCTGTGGGAAGCAACCTCTTTTCAGTGTCTCAGAACCCAAGTACTGTACACTGCATCTCCACGCACCCTGTCACAGCCCTCTTGCTCATTCGTACCCACGGAAATCCAAAAGGCAAACAAAACCCGGCCTGTTGTTACTGAGCTGGAAGCAGAGAATTCAATTTTCAAGGACTATTCACTGACTACAACAAATTAGTCTCCAGTGAACCTGAGTGCATTTGGGTATTTTGCTTCACTGATGGCTTCAGAAGTTATTAAACACCTGGCTTTTGCTATCTAAACAGATTTAAATCGGAGTAAAAATGGAGAAAAATAAATTATCATATGGATGAGTGGGGGCTTTGTGTGCTAAGGAAGTTTGAGTGTTTACAGAACGTAGCTGCAAACTTCTTACTAACTTTAAGGCTTAAATCTGCAGGGACACAGCACAGAAACCCAGTACTCTTACCAACAAAGTTTTTAATCTCTTAATTTCTTCCTGCTTTCATAGTTGTCTTGACCAAATTTTCAGCTTATATTTTGTATATGCAGAGTTCCCGCTCCATTTCAATCCTTAATGAATATCCATAACAAAAAGGATTACTATACCAATAAAAAAATGGAGATTTTAAAGAAAATAATAACTTTTTAAAAATTACTACTCAATTGATTTCTAACTGACTTTTCTTTGGTTTGCATTTAGGAAGACTCTCAGAACACATGTGAGGTAGCCAACCCTCCCTTAAAATCACCATGATTTAGCATCACTTCTCTTAGATGCTTTGAAAGTCATACTTAACTCTTCATTTTAAATATTCAATAACATGCCTCTAGGAACATCTTTCACTTGGTTATATTAACATGCTCTGACAAGTGAATATAATAATGAGATTAACAGCCCAGCTGTGAAACAAAACTTAAATTCTGTAACTTCTGCCAGATGAGCAGTTATGTTTTGGCAGGTTTGGTGAGCTGCTTTGGCTTATCTGTTATCCACTCATTCTCCTGCAACAGGAATATGAGAGCTCTTCAAAAAACATGAGACTTGTCTATCTACTTGTGGCACTGTGAAGAACCTCTGCCCCAAATATGAGTCTCTGAAGATCTGGACTTTTACTATTTCCTCTCTTTCAGTAAACTGCAAAAGCCAAGAGCAAAACTTTGAATATGAAAGAACTCTCTAATGGTTTACAACAAGTAGACAGAGCTGTAAAAATCATAAGGGAAGGGGATGTCAACTATGGGCACAAAATCTATGTCAGTTAGGAGGGCTGTGTCCACAGGAGGGCTGGAAAAGAGGAATGCTTGTGCTACTGTTTTCATCAATGACCTGCAAGCAAACCTAAGATCACATGCTGACATATTTGCAGGTGACAAGTTGTGGCTCAGTGACCCATCACGAGGAGGACAAGCCAGAGAAAGTGATGGGTATCATAGGCAAGCTGTGCCTGGTTAAATTAAGTAAATTTCAATTTAGCCGAGTGCAAGGACTTTGGAAACAAGAAACTGAAATCTAATTGGAGGAAGGGGAATGCCTCTGTGATACCAGAGAGGATCTGTATTATATTATACAGATACCTGTACATACCCACCAGCTTCCAGCATTATCCTAGCAGTATGAAAACGGTAACTTATTCCTTAAACTTGAATATTGAAGGCAATAAGAAGCAGGGAAGCATATGCAGTACTTTTGAGACCTTGGGTTAGCACACAGTGTTCCTGTCATAGAAAAAAAGGGAGAGAAGAATGAAAACAGCCCCAAAACCTTGACTATATGGACAATACGAAAAAATCCACATACTGAAACTACAGAAGTCTCAATACATTTAGTTAATAAAAGAGAAGATTGACAAGTGACTGGTTTATACAATGTAAGCACTTTCCCAGGGAGAAAACAAACACTGGGTACTTAGAGCCCCTCTTGTCCAGCAGGGAAATTACACAAGAAGAACTGATGGCTGGGAACTGAAGCCAGACAAATTCATTTGGGAAACAAGGCATTGCTTTTGAACCCTGAGCCAAGAAATACATTGAGTTCTCTACTTCTTTACTTTCAGTTGGAGGATGCCTTCGGAGAGTAAGTATTGGACAATACAAGTGCTCGGGCTCCGTCTGAGAGCGCCAGGATAAGCTGTAATATAGCAGATAAAATACAGTGATCTTCCTTTATTTTCTTACCTCAGAGCAAATAAATTTATCCATGTACACAGACCTCTTGCAACTGTCAAACCGATGTAATAGTTTCCTTTAATCATCAGACACTGCAGTGCAGCAATGGGAACCCATTAGCACTAGTGACAAATATGCTACTAACACCATTCACAACACCCACACATGAAAATGGTCTGCCATCACTGCTACTGAGGGGACAGGTTATATTAGTAAACTTTTAATTTTATGCTGTGAAGGACAGCTCATTTTGTATTATTAGTTCCTCCCTGGTGATATCCCCCACAATTTCTCATGGGTGATTTCATGCTCTCCTCCAGAGTGGATTTAGTTTTGCTTAGGTGCCCTTTAAGGGCTTCCCAAAGCTGCTCAGTTCACTTTTAGCACGCCAGATGACTTGCAATATTACTCTAGATTGGCTTCATTGTCAATGAGCAATGGACACGATATTGCCAAGAGTGGACAAAACCCACAGCATGCTACTGTAGAAAAGAGGGAAATTCCAAGTCTAAAAGCTCATCAATTTATACTGGGAAACATTATTTCATCACTTCAGGATACCTGGGTAGCCTGCCCCTGACAAACACAGCAAGGGATCCAAAACCAAAGACTTTTGTTTGTATATATATAATGTAGCACCTCACTGTGTTGGGAACCCTTTAAACTCATATCCATGTTGCTTTTGTAAATGGGTAGGGATGTCCCTAAATTACCTCTCTTGAACAATTTTAATTTCTCCAATGAATTCCTTATAGATTTAGAGGTGATTTTACACGACAGAAAAGCAGGCAGATCTTGGAACAGGCTTTGAAATAGAAAACATCCAGTCATTTTAAATGAGGCACTGCAAAAGGAGAAAAGAAATTGAATGAAACAGCATTGTTTCTGCAACATAAGTTCTAATGTTATCTGTAAAATAAGCTGAGAGTTTGTTTACTCATTTCACCTTATTATTATGCATAAAAGCTGAAGAAGGGAGCTGTTCAAACATGCCTTAGACCTTTCTCTGCTCATGTCAGCTGTTGGTAAGCAGAGTCCCTGCAGCAACAGTGGTATGGCACTGCTTCCCCTTCCCAGGATTACTGCAGCATGTGTTTTGCCAGGAAATCCCTGAGGATTGCTTCCATTCCCCTGGGTGAAGTGCCTGAACGAGCTTAACAAGTCCCCTGCCAACTCCCCAAACTGGATTTCAGTGATGCAGGAGCTCTGGCAGGACAACAGCATGGGCCAGATGGAAATCCCTCCCCCCTGATGCGCATAGGAAGGGTATCACTGAGGACACCACCACAGGACCTGACAGGGTTTGGTCTCTCACAACGCACTTGTCATTGTAGCACCCGAGAGTGACACTGAAGAGGTGACATGCAGCCCCTGAATTGTAAACTCTTGTGATCCTGGTCCTCACTAACTACTGGGACAACTGAACCAGATGACAAGAACGAGGTCGATGGTGCTCTGTACTAACTTGTCTTCCTCTCTCCCTTAAGCAGAGCAGAATTAGCCTCTTGTTAGAGAAGCCAAAGCTATAGTTTATTTAACTAAAATGAAGAGCATTCTATATCAAACGTGACCTAGCCCTCTAAATGAAGAGGTACTCCTCCAAAACAAGGTACTGCAGGCACCCACAGATTCTCTCTGTCAAAGCAAACCTTAGCATATGAGTTTTTGGAAAGCAGGATGGTATTTATTTAAAAATACAGGCTTCTAGTAAAACTGTAAAAAGGAAAAAAAAAAGAAGAAGAAAAGCTAAGTTTTTTATTTTCATACAAATGGGTTTCTAAACAAGAGGTTTGCCCGCAGTTCATTAAATGAATTAATAGATTTTTAAGTGCCAAAACAAGCCATCACAAATATCATCTGGCCTCCAGTGTAACATAATGGGAGAATTTGAAAACGGAAAACACATAATCATTAGGGAAACTGCAACAACAAAGGAGTTACTCCCCTTTTGAGGGCCTAACCTCAAGCAGTGGAAGCTGCTCTTGTATCAGGAAGGTCACAGCCCTGAAAAGCTGTGGGTTTGGTTGGCTGATGGTGCCAGACACAGTTTTTATTGCTATAGAGTTAACAATGGGATGGCAAGACTGGACTCTCCTTCTGCAAGCCATTCCTTCCTTGTGGGTGTGCACGTGTCTCAGCAGCCACCCAGACCTCAGCAAAACAGCACATGAAGGATTAGTAGCAGTAGGTGAAATCCTTAATGGTGTCTCAAAGTCCTGGCAGGAGGAGAAGGCATTTTGTTTTCAAGGCCTCAAATCACCTCCCCAGCTCCCCTTGGTAAAGCACAGGAAGCAACAGAAAGAAGACTCAGACTTGCTGCCTACTAGGGGACATTAACACATGCTCAAGTATTCAGCAAGGGACTTCAGCACAACCTTTCCTGAACTGAGCCTTAAAATTTCAAGTTTTACCGACTCTCATTGCAGCAAAGCACTTGCAGATTGCCTGATGCATCATGCACAACACCAACATGCTGCCTGCAGCCCTGTCTTAGCTGTTGTATTGCTCTCCCTGTAAACCCGCACAACAGTGTGCCAGGTAACTGGGAATTGTCAGTGTCTGGTGCTTGAGGGTGAAGAAAAAGGAGAAAAAAGAAAGGATTTTGGTTTGAAAATGGGTGATAATTAGAACTAGCATTCCAAGCTGGTTTTACCAGAACAGCAGGATTTGACCTGAGCTGTTTCGCTGGCGCTAACTCACAGAGGGAGCTGATACAACAACAGGTGTCCCTGCAGAGCTACAAAACGATCGGTGCTTCCACCACCCCCGAGCAATGATGGGATGTTATTTTTCCCCGGGAGGAATTAGGGTGGCAAACCAGCACCCAGATGGTTAAAAAGGAGTTGGACTAAAGAAAGTAGGTTTCAGAAATTCCTGGAGTAGGCAGATTAATTTAGCAGCTATAATTCAAACAGCCATTGATTTCAGCAGGATGAATTCCCCGGTCACTGCCGTCATGTTTTCCTCATCATTTTTGCAGCCCTTTAGAAGCTGAATTGTGCTATATGGTGCAATGGCCAGGGCAACAGTGAAAAGTGGTTTGGTGCTGTAACCTCAGATGGTGCCTTTTGGCAGCGGCAGGAAGGCAGAGCAGATATTTCTCTGAATTCTTTTCAAGCATGTCCCTAAAGCAGTACAATTTCTTTGGCTTCAGAGATAGCAAAGGAAAACGATTTATTAGATTGACTGCTGCTATTTCATCTATTTAATGTTGCTGGTATAATGTGTCTACCCATTTTGTGACCTGAGTTCTTATTTATGCTTGTAAATCTGTGCTTAACATTTTACATTATTACAGAAATAAGCTTCTTTTAAATGTTCTGTTATTTTTTATTTATTATTACTTGAACATGAAAATCCTCACTGGCTTAGTTTCCAAGTGAACACATAAACTCCCAACCTCTTTTTGCTTCTGAAATAAGGGTTTTATTGTCTGTGGCATTTTGCAAGTTGTTTTTCTCTTACTTACAGCCTGTTTTTTGAGGGGTAACTTGTAATGTGCCATCTCAAACAGCCTTACTGGTCACTTGGGAAGACGAATCCAGCAATTGTAAGACTTGTCATTAGTTTACTGAGGCACTTTGGAGCCACCTCTCTAATTACACAGCAGTGTCACGAAGGCTCTGTCCTCTGCTAAGGCACCACATTCATGGAGATCACAAATAGCACCTGAATTCCTGTAGCTGCAGAAGTGCTACTGATTTTGCCTCATCAGCCCTGTTCATGTAAGCACAGCACACGACTTCCCAACACTCTCTGCACTGGAGCGCACGTGGAGGCATCAGAAAAGCACAACCTGGCCCCACAGAATAACTGGATTTGAGTTCCTCTCCAACCAAGGGAAGCAAATGTAGAATGACTGACCGCTCTGCCTTCCAGACGTGCTCCTGCACCAGCTAAAACCAGGGAGAAGGTTTATTTTAAATGCCCTTCGGATCAGATCAAGCCCACCATAGTCTATCAGGAGGAGGTCAGTGCCTTGTTCCCAAGAATAGTGGGATGTCAACAAATAAGTTCTTGAAAAGACCCTACATCCAAAGCTATCTTTTTCTTCTTTTCAGCAACTTCTGAATGAAACGTGAGATTTTTCAGTTTTCCCTCAAACTCTGGTAACAGTCTATATCCTACAGACTCTATCGCTGAGGAAATAATTTTTCTATAGCCTTAGCTCTCTTCTCCCTCCAGCTCTCTGAATAGCAAACCATAGTTAGTGTCTATATGAGATATATTTTTTTCTAGCTGTTGAAGGCTGCACCTCACCGTTTCTCTTTCTTAGGACTACTTATTTAGCAGCTCTCTTCCGCCTACAGATTTCTTCTTTAAGATTGTTCATATTTTTCTCTAGGGGGAATGGTTTTAGAGGAGCTGTTCTTGACAGGAGAACAAATGCTTAAGACCTGAACCCATTACTTTAACATTCCTGGCAAGAATAAGTATTCATAGTCACCTTTTGAAAAATAAGAACTTAAATCTGACTTCCAAAATGTAGAAAAGATGTTAGAAAAGAAGAAAAAGCCAGGAAGGATGCCTCTCTCCTTATTCATTTAATTACAGCATATCTCAATGCTTCTGAGGTAAATTTTGGCAGTATCAAAACTCAATATCCCAGAATCTCTAATTTGCAAAACAGTGGCACACTACATGGACAAACTGGAATTACAGAGGGCCATCAGCCAGCACAGTAAATATTCATTTACATTAGCATGAATTTAAATTAAGGAACCCCTGATTATGCACACAATATTAATGCACCGCTATTAATAACACGCTTAAGGTTTGGGTCAGTCTAATTCAAAGATTCATCATAGCAAAACAGAGCACATTGAACGGCTCCAGGGTACATTTGTTAAAGTACCTGAGTGAATTAATACTTGGTGTTCCATTGATTTTTCCCACAGATGTCTAAATCACTAATGTATATTGCCAAACACCGTGTGGCTGACACATCCCAACACTGAGTAAAACACCAGGCACTCAAGTTAGTCCTTTCAATTAAAGCAACTGAGCCCACCCAATTTTAAATCAGTTTGGGCAGAGAAGTTAAATACATACTAACAACCTTTGCTGAGCAGAGAAGTACTTTTCCTGTCAGGGATTCCCTGTGGATGTATTGGACTGAGCACATAAAAGTGCTCAGCAGTACAAGTACCCAGTATTTCCACATTAGAACCACCCAGAACCACTAAGCTGCCCCCAAACAGTATTCATAACATTTTCAGAATAATCAAACCTAGCTTATGGCTTTCACTAGCACAAAAACATACTGCAATGTAACAATCAAACAGTCACCTATTCATCTCTTCCTCCACCAACATCTTTTAAAGTGTGAAAAATTTTAAGCACACACCAGACTTACTCTGGGCAGCTTTTTTTATACACTAAAAATCTGCTAAAAGATATCCTGGACTCAGTGCTTCTTCATTTGATTAGAGCAGTGGTGAGAGAGCCATCGAAAGCTTCTTCACACCAGCAACTGTGTCAGTCTGTGTAGTTTTTATCTCCTCAGACAACTACCACCACTAGAAAAAGAGGCTCAGGAAAGATGACATTCATTCTTTAAAGCTGACAGCTGTAGAACAAGGTTCTTAGGACTGCAAAGACACCTCAAAGATTACACCAGTAATCAAGTGAGTTGCGTGTTTCTTTTTAATTCTCAGCTGTCTAGGGGCTTTTTCCTTTCCCAGCATTGCATCTGACAGATGACTGCTAGAGATTAGGTGCCATTCACAATTAAAGCTGCAGGAAAACTATAAAGATCATGGGGTTTTTGACATCTCTCTCTGACTCTCTGAGCTTGTAATCGAAAGGTTACAAATATCTAGACAATGATATCTAAGACAAGCTTATCAAAAACTTCATGTCGTTGGAGTTTAGTGTAAGATGAAAGCCTGCAGGTAAGAAGGTTCAGATCCTCCACTTTTGTACTACTTGACTCTGAGAGCACACCTGGCCTGTTTGCTTGTCTTTGCCTGTTCTTGTCTTTTACCTGGTGAAATATGCTAAGATGATGATGGGGTAAAGCCTGTGAGAGTCTGATGAAGCACCCTGCCAGCAAGCTGACCACTGGCTGCCTTTCGTGTCACCCTGAAGCTTCAAGAGAGGAGGGAGCTGGGAGTCTGCAGACAAGCTGGGGAATGACAGTGTGGCAGAAGAACAGGGAATAGAGGTTGGGCAGGAGAACTGGCAGGAGAATTGACAGAAGAATGGGCACACGGTGTGATTCTCAGGACTGTCCTGTGCAGGGCCAGAAGTTGGACTTTGAAGATCCTTTGTATGTCCCTTCCAACTCAGAATATTCTGTGGAACTTCAGGGAGTTGGTGAGTGGAGGCTGAGCTGTGGGGAACAAAGATCAAGTCAAGACTGGAGTCACTGTTGAACAGTGGGCACAAAACTGGTCTGCAGAACTGCAAGGTTATGGAAAGGGTACAGATCTGCTCTTGCTACTGAGACACACATTTACGACAGTGCCAGTTGTGCCATTTCTATTGTTTTCCATATTTCAAGTGACATCCAATCTCTCACAAACCTCCACTGCAGCAGTTTCCACTTCAGCAAGCTCATGGGAAAGTACAATCCTCATGTGAAAGTGGAGAGACTATGTGAGGCTCAGATGCTCAAAATGCTACTGCAGAGCTGGAGGCAGCCCCAAGGAGGGAATGATGAGGAACAGGGAGAAAGCAGAGACCTGCCTGAACCTGTGCGAGCAAAGGGGAGCTTTTTCCATCACCTTCCTGAAGAGAAGGCTCTGGTGGGGCAGAGGAAGGACACAGAGTTATGAAATTGGCTTGAAAATTTCCTACTTGCACTCTTTTCCTAATTGCACTGTTTTCAACTACATTTTATTAGTCACCCTTGGATGACACATCTGCGTCTACTTTGTTTTATGATTCCCTTGGGATGACCTAATCGCATAAAAAATAGGGAGGCTGTTCATGTCTAATCAGATGGCTGTGTGATTAACTCATTCACAAGCATTTTAAAGGCAATTTTATAAATGCATGTAAAGGCCTTTGTCTCCAAACTTGAAAAAGTCTATTTCAGTGTGTGTACACAGTCAGGCTGAGTCACTCCCTTTCTGCTAGTCAGCGAAAAGACATCCTATTATAGGACACTGAACTCTTATCTATTTGCTGTTACATTTATAGTTCAGAAAGACTCCGATTATTTATTTATTTTTGCCTGCTGCACAGATTTAACGCCTGGGGACAAACGAGCTAGGTGACACCAGTGTCAGGCCTGCCCAGAAACTATTTTTAAAACCAAGGCTTTTAAACCCAACTTCCTCCTGTATAGAAGGGGCAGCATCACACAGTAATACCAAGAACTGGGGAGGCCTTGTTCCAAAGCATAGTGGCTTGGGAAGAACAGCCCAGTCATCCCTTGTATCAAAAAATTCTGTGCCTCTCCTAGAAAAGGGAGAGGGCAGCAGCGTCTCTGCCTGTGTCCCTGTGTGTGTGCCATACCCTGCTGGCACCCCAGTCCTGACTGAGGCTTTCAGGACACTGCTAGCACTGAACCAGTTTTATTTGCACCATGGCAGTGCTTACAGATCCCAACTCACCGTAGAACTGTTAAATACTAAGAATAAGGCTTTAAACCAGAAATGCCATCTTTAAAAAACTAGTAACATAATTCTTCCTCCAGAAGGAAAATGTATAATATTCAACAGCTTTACACCACGTTTCCCCTCAAGTTTTACAATGTGGCTGAGACTATGGGTGAACAGCAGCACCCAGACTCTAAAGGGAAGGCTTATGAATCTCAGTGACTTTGAGCAGAATGAAAGTATTTCCTCAGTCAATAGGTCTGAGCAGAGTAAAGCAAATGTAAGGTATAATTCTGCCCCAGGTTATGATTAATTTTGTTTTAAGAACAAGACAAAACCTACAGCCGGCGAGTGAAAGTTCTATAACAAAACTTGACACTTAGCAGATTTAATTACAGATTTCCTAAATCCATTTTCTGTGATTATTGTTATTATTCTTTAGAAGCTGATTAGGCAATAGCAGATGTCACCACTGTACAAATCTAGATGCACATGCAAAAAATCACAATTCAGAGGTTTCTTAGGTCTCACTAAAAGTTGCCTATTAGGGAGTAAAAAAGATCTGCTTCAAATATTTTTCAACATTTAAACACAAACCACATCAACCTACTGCCACAATGAAGCTGTAGCTCTCCACCACAGGGATTATCTGTAGCAAAAACATTCAAAAAGACTTCGACTTGCACACATTTTGGGTGCAGAGGGGGCAGGTTGTACGCAGGAGCACACAGAGATGTGTGAAGCACCACACAGACAGATCAGTGCTGAAGGCAGCACAGCTGTCACCACATTCACAAATATCCCAGCTAATGTTGCTCCCTAAATCCAGTGACTCTGCCAGGCTGCTCAGCTATCACAGAGCTGAGGTAGCTCTGCTGGCTGACCACAGCTTTAGGCTCACTTCTCTGTGGTGAATCACAACATAAGGGACTGCCCTGGGGCATTGCAGCTCCAGAGCCCCATTTTGGCTGGGTGGGGGAAATGTGGGACCTGACCCCTGCCCTGTTGAGTTGCTCTGCTTTAAGACATTTTCTTACACTATTAAATTGCAATAAATAAAAAATACAGTTTGCAGGGAAGATGCCATTGAATTCTATGTAAGTATCTTATAAGAGGATTTTCAAAAAGCACCTATGCAATCTGAAGACTCTTTGGCTTCCATTGAAAAATCAGAGATATTCATACTTATACAGCAATTGGATTTGCATTGAAAATCCATCCCTCTCAGCCTGTGAGTTTCTCTGATAAAAGTCAGTAATTCCTTTTTCTACTCTGCAAGTCCTGTCTTTCCGTTTACTATCATTAGTTAAAACCAATTCCTGCCAAGGAGTGTACTAGCACTGACTTCTGATACATGAGCTGAATCAGGTCCTGGATGTCTACAGCTATTTTCTTCTTTAATTCAATTTCTCTTTTTACTGAGCTGCTTCACGTTGTTATTGTTATTTCCTTCAATGATGGAGACAAGACTCTCAGTACCAATGCACAATACATTTGGTGAGATGATAAACAGTCTTTTCTAGACACCCCAGCTTCATTCAAATGAAAAGTACCCACTTAAAAAAGACAAAACCCAAAGGTGATTATTACCTGACTTGAAATGAACAAAAAGAGGAGGGGGGGGGAAAAAAGCTCACATGGGACTCAACTAATATTTAAAAGGTAAAAATGCAGGAAAGACTGATGCCATATGAAAGTCTTAGACATTTAAATTAAATGATGCATTTGCAGACAGGAAATATCTAAGATTAATAATACAATGAAGACATCAGTTCTTGCCACAGCACTAAGAAAGTTTCAAATACAAACCCCTGGATTGATATTTAGCTGTTGTGAAACCTGTTTCAATTTTAAAGCTGGAGGAAGTGTAACTGCATAGCAAGTATCACCCTGAAGTTTACAGGCAGCTCCGACCCAGGACAAGGATCAGCGTTTACTGGGAAGGGCAGGTGGATCTCTCTGCCCTGCCCTGCCCTGCCGGACCTGCCCGGGAGGTGGTTCTGACCCAGGCGAGGCTGCGGCGCTGCGATACCCGCGGCGGAGCAGAGCCAGGGCCGGGATGCGGCTGGGTGAGCAGCAGCCACTAAAGGAGTGCTTTTGGAAAAACAGATAATCCCGCTCAGGATTAACAACTACTGCATAGCTGTGGAATTTGTTCAACTAAACAAATACAAGGCTGTCTGCCCTCAATCCAGCTTTTAAACATTTTTTGGCTTTTGGCCCTCTTCCACGTCAAGGCGATTTTTAAGCTGATTTATGTCTCCCTTAATGAGGACAAGCCCATTTCCTCATCACAAAAATTTTCTTTATGTAGCCAGTGAGAACCCTCCACATACTTTCTTAGTGCTGCAGAAACAACCCAGAAACTTGAGGAATTCAGCAAATTCACAGTGGCAAAGAAGGCAACTTCCCCAAATTTGCCCTTCTCTATAAGAGAGATCTTGACTTGGCTCCTGACAACAGGCCCACTGGTGAGATGTCACCTCACACAGGCAGTTTTCTATCCTCTCCAAAGGTCAGATGACAGGATGAAGGACTTTTCTATAGACAGAGTGAAAGCAAACATTGAAAAATGTGTTTTCTCCTCCAGGTGGTGTGGAGACTGCACAAACACAGCTGTCTGTGCCCCAGAGCACAGCCAGTCTAGCCTCTGCCTGGCCAGCGGGATCCAACTCTGTGTGTCCATATAGGAAAGCCCCAAATGATGACAACAAACACACCTGTGAGAGAGTGGATATCCATCTGCACTTTGAAGGTTCTGGTCAAATTGAACAGACTTTCCAGGCAATGCCAAATAATACATTCCTGAAAATTGTGTTAACTTTCCTTTCCAAACTAGCAAGTTTTTCTTTACAAAGCCCTAGTTAAACAGAATACTTGATTTTGCTTTGCTCCCAGATACATCTGAGTTGCTTGGATTTAAATTAATTGTTTGTCCGAGGCACATTGCCACAGAATGGGAAATTTAAGTTCAAAGGTTATATTTTATCCAAATTAAATGAAGACAAAACCAGTGTTTTATAGTGGAGAGTGTAAGAAAAGAATATGAGCTCTGCTTATAAAGCAAAGTCTACTACCACTTTTTAGCACCATTTAATGAAGACGAAGACTCACAAAACACATGCTAAATATGCTATAGTTGGAAAGGTTCAGCAACAAAAGTCTAAGATTTCCTGTTGTTCAGTCACATATGGAAGAAAACAGTCCAGGACTCATTTCAGCTCTGTGGTGGGGGGATGGGAGGATATTTATCACTGTCAGGTCATGCTGGACAGTCCTTGTCCTGTCAAATGAGCCAGGATACACTCTTGTTCCCAAGGCTGAGAGCTGAGGAAATGAGCCATGATCCATAAAACTGGTTTTGCTGCCCTCAGAGATTGTAAACAAGTTTAACACATTTAAAGTAATGAATTTGTCCTGGTTTGCAAATGCCAGATGTGGACTTCAACTCCAACAGTTACGAATATATGGAATCTCTGTGGCCTGGAAGTGTTTCAAAATGGGATTACTAAATGCTTTTAAGCTTTAGAAGTTGTCTGAATAAAGAACACCAACATATTCTGTAACAGTCCTGGCACTAGCCACAACACAACAGTAACTTCTGCTGCTCTCTGTGAAAGCAGAAATACTGACATCAGTGGACTCTAAGTTAGACCAGCTTTCTGAAAAAACCTACCCCAGAGGCTCTATTTATCTCCAGGACTCAGTCCTCAGGCAAGCTTTCCAACATCAACCACACATACCTCTGGGTTTTGTTTTTTTTTTATTGAGAGTAAGCTCATATATTTACTGGTTGGATAATTACTGGTTCATTTATAAGCAGTGATTAGATTTGTAAATGCAACTTGCAGCATCTAAATCACCAGGGTAAATGATTTGAAAAACAAGCAGACTATTAGTGCCATAAACCACTGAGCTGATTGGCACATCCTGAAAGCATTTTGCATAACGCTAATTCTTTGAAAGCAGTCATTCCTACAAGAAGCTACCACTTGGCTGAATGTTAAACCCTTCTGCTTTGCCTTGGGCTGTTAGCTGACTAAATGATCATTAATTCTTTGGAAATAACAAATACCTCTGAGATTGCCACTTTAATGTTGAAGGGAATCTATTTTTGGTACAAGGAATACAGCGAACTATGATGCCAGTTTTCTGTACTGTATTAATATTTCTAATTATCTTTAACACATATTTTAATATGATGGATATGGCCAGTATTTAAAAAAAAAAACAAACCCAAACCAGAAAACTAGTAATATCTATTCAGGTTGCAATATACTTATTCAAGCATCTGCTGTGGCTAAGGCGGTCTCTAAACTCAGGCTGTTTTTTCTCACAATCTGCCACAGATTCAATGCCCCTATAAATTTTCACATGTTCATAAGTTGGAGCCTAGGTCTTGGGTGTTCTAGCTATTACCACTACTGGAAAACCAAAGTCAAGACCTGCCCACTCCACAAACCCATGAGAAGCACAGAAGTAGGAGGATCCCATGTATGAAGACAACAGAGGTTTTACATAAGCCCTGTCTGTCTGTCTCCCCCCCACCCCAGACTTGATTTCTTGGGTGCAGGGTGCTACTTTAATTTGTAGCCTTCACACAGGGTCATGGCATGGCAGAGTTCATAGAGAAAAACTGTCTTCCTCTCAGCCCTTCATTACAAGAAAGGTCAGATCTTGGGCTTTATCAATTTGAATATAGTTCTCAAATACCTAAAACATCAAAATATCTTTTTGAATTAAGTCAAACAGACATCTCTGGCCTTCTCAACTTATGGTACTGATGACTTCCATAGATTACATATTAAGATAAATACTTAATGGCACTATGGTGGGTCCGATCTGCAAGCATTTTGCACCTTGTTAAAACGAGATCAAAGTGACACATCAGTAGTTTGCCTTAGTCTTTTCTCATTATAGCCAAAACAGTGCTACTTGTCACATCAGCTTGCTGAAACATCAGTGTCATCAGAAGCTAGTGATTGATATAGTTGATTCCTTGAAAGTCAGTTAGCACTGTCTCCTTTGATCCTTCAGGCTAATAAAATATGGCAGCTAAGCCACAGGCATAATTATCCCATAAATTGGCTGCACTTTTAAATTCATGTGGTCTTTCTGTGCCTTTTCCAAGAAGCCATTGTCAGACGTTGCAGATGACTCAAACACAGTTTGAGAAAGCTCTCATCGCCTTCTCCAAGGAATTTCATTGCCTGTACTGAGACAGAGATCTGGGCCAGGTCCTTACCAGGAATCTCAACTCTACCACACCACCCTTGGCAGCAAAGGCACAACCACAGCAGTGTAGAAGTTATGTCCTAGTTCCAATTAAATGCTTTGAATTTGGGTCCAAAGGTTTCCTCCTCTTCTTATGGGCACTAAAACTGTGTCTGAGGGAAGGAAACCACCTCATTGGGATGTGATTTTTGCCACCTGGAGTGACTGCTGAGCTGCAGGTGTTTTGCAGCTGACTGAACTCAGGCTCCTTTCTTCAGAGTGGCCTCGCCTCGCCACCAACGCTACTCTGTGATCTTAAAATGTATGAAGCATAAAAAAAGAAATAATCAGTGCCATGAAGTAATTGTTCCCTCCTGCAAGACTACTCCTTGGAGTTTGCAAAGGGCTATTAGAAATTCAACACTTGCTTGAAACCTGCAGAAATTTTCTATGAAAGCATAACAACTATTTTTACCAATGTCATAAACTATTCAAAACAATATGGATTATCACCAAATCCCTTTGCAACTCTGCTCTCTGAAGTGCCAAATCTCCACGGAGACACACATACTGTATTATCTACCCCTTTCACGCAAAACACTGGAAAATAGATGCCAGAGAACGGGAACTATGTAATTAACAGTCGCTGTGAAGTAAATGAGAGAAGTTAAATGAGGGGTGGCAGCTGGGCATACTCAAAGTTTCCACTTAGTTTTGAAATAAAGGATGAGCTTTTTATTTATAGGACAAAACTCTGACTCATGTTGCCATAACCCAAGGGTTGACCTGAGCAACACTGCTGTCAAAGGGACTGTCTTTTCTTCAGCAAGGGGCATGAATTGCAAAAGTAGAGAGGTGCTCAGTGAGAAGTAAGTCATGTCTGAGCAGGCAGGGCACCAGCATGCCCTCAGAATTGTTAACAGCTGGCTCTTCCACAGAGCCACGAGTGCTGCACCCATCCACCCCCAACCTGTCTGCATTTTTTGACATGTGCATGATCTTTTTTAGCATAATACTGTGGGACTCTGCCCGAGTAACAGTGACAGGATCTGACTTCCTACATGGCAAAGTAGGGAACTGTATTGTTTAAAACAGAATGATGCAAACTAGGGTAACACCCAAGATTTGCCCTAATAAATCTGTGCTTTACCAAACCCACTAAACAGAAGCATATAAGCATTCCATGTGTTCAACACCACCTTCCTATTATTGTCCAGAAAACAAAAGTGCAGTTTAAATTATGACAGTACAAGAGATAGCTCTCTTGCATGATCTGTTGGAGCATAATATACATGACAAATGATACTGTGTCTGTTTGTAAAGGGCTTAGAAAAGAGTTAGTGGCTAAGATTATGCTGAGGGATTCTAACTTCTGCCTTTATGGAGCATAACAGGGTTAGGCACCGTGGCATCTCAGGCAGTCAGAACCATGACAGCAATACAATGTATGGGATGACATCAAACTGAAAGATTTTCAGATATAGAATCCAACTGGGACGACGGAAACAAAAGCAAAAAATCAGCAAACACCTGCAGAAAAGCTGCCTAACAGAGTTCTAAAACTGCATGAAACAGATGTGATGAGATTTGATTTTTAAAGTAGTTGCAGGAAAGACTTCTACATTTAAAAACAATGAAAGTCTTTCATGCAGCAGCCTATAATAATTCTCTTAGGCATGGATGAGAATATCTACTCTGAGTATCTGCTAGTCCAGAAGAAGAACATATCTATTTTCCAACCATTACCTGTAGCAAAGCCTTATTTTAAAAGACAGTGATTATTCTCATGCTGCTACAGTATTGAACTCAGTGATGCTGAGTTATGTAATGGGGAACTGAAAAAACCTGGAGTCTACATTAAGAAATTCAGATACTCTTAGCACACATAATTTAAGGAGTAATAGTCCAATTCTCTAAACCATGTTTCTCAATCCATTAAAGACATTCAAGACAAAAAAAGCCAATATTACTTTCTTTCACCAGAAGCTGTTCAAAGTCTACTCAAAGGGAGAGAGCAGTGTGCAACGATGTTTGCAAACTCCTTTCTTTGGTATATTGATGTGCTGTGTCCCTTTATAGCCACACATTTACTTTTAAAACGCCCATATTTGCAGCTAAGAACTGTGTCCCTGGCAGACACCGCCTCTGACATGAAGCCGGCGGGGGATGGGAAAGCGGGCAGCAGGCTGTGTGAGTGGATTTTGGCATGCAGTTCCCCTGGGGTGCATGGACAGACTACACCTTTTGGTTTAAAATCAAACAATGGCCTCTGGTTAAACACAGATCTGGGCTAGGAGTCACCAACACTGAAGGTCAACAATGAACAGACCAGGTTTTGGAAGTTGCCCTTCTCTTTTCCCTTATGGCCTCCTTTGGATTCTGAACTTCTCCGGAATTAGGTCCCTCCCTCAAAAAAACTCGCTCATACAGCAAAACCCAACCAGATCCATACCCCCTTCCCCAAACCACTTGGAATCTCACAGCTCCAAGCAGAACGGGAGCCAGACATCCCCAATGGGCCTCTTTCCTCACAGCATCACAATCACAACGTAAATGACAGAATCCTTTTCCAGAAAAGCTCGTGCAGCAGCAGCCCACTTCCAGCTTTGTTACTCCAGAACTGAAATGGGGTGAATCATCTCCAGAATTTCTCATTTCATTGAGCATTATTATCATTTGAGAATAACCACACACTCCTACTGTGTGATCCCTGTCCCTTATCTGAGCTGAAGTTAAGCAAAAGCATTTGCACTTTCCACTTCTAAAGATCATGCGAGCTGACTGAGGCGAACTGGGCGATTACTTCTGAGTGAGGATTATACAGATGAGACCATAAATAATATCAGAGCTATTGAAATGACCTGACAGGACAGAAAGATTTATTTCATAGTTTATGTGAACACTTTTGTGAGACGATGGAATGAAGCTTGAGTGTTCAATTTAATCCCTTCCTCCCTTTTTTTATTGAGTCAGGAGATGTTTAAAGAAATTTATGTAGCTGCTTGAAAGTCAGAATTTTTAATAAGTGACACAGAAAAAGAGATTACAGTGAGGAAAAGACGCAGATAACACAATACTGTACATAAGAAAAAAAGGCTTTGCAGTGCCTTTCCCTATCAAGGCAGAGGGACAGAAGGTATTTTTTGTGACTTACCCATACAGTTTCCTTAACCACTATCTGCACTTAAGTGAAGGAGGAAAAAAGAAATTAAAAAAAAAAAAGTACAGTTATTAACCTCATTGTGGAAATGCAGAACTTTTCCACGTGTGTGTATGCTGGCATACTCTCTGTCCAAAAGCAGAATTCTGTTGCTCAGTTGTTCATGTAGACACAAACAGTGGAGTAAAATGGTGATTCCATTAGTCCCAGCTTTATCTTTCACTTCTCCAAGACTAATATTTCACCCCTAACACTGAATTCTCAGTCTAAATGAAGGTAAGGACTGCACCTGAGAGTTGCATGAACTCTTACACAAAATGTTTTCAGGGTTGTGGGCACATCCCTTAGAAGGACATTTCTCTGAATCTTGACATTTTTCTCAAGGAACGATTTTGAAATAGTTAAAAAGCCAAGTTCATACTATCCCCCTCATTCATTTCAGATTTACTGTTGATCGCTAATTAAAAACTCATCTCAGATTTAAACAAATGGAGAATAATTTAGATTTACATCTCATATAACCGTGGCTTTAAACACTTACTTGCAAGCAAAACATCATATATATGCAGAAATCTGTTTCCAAGCTTCTACATGAAGCATAAACAGCAATAACTCATCTATAAAGGACAGCTAAAATATGCACTGCTTTGAATTCTTTCAATATTGTACACAAGGGATTGGTGAAGAGAACCAAGTGCCTTATGCTGCCTGGTTGTATGTATCAGATGGATAACAATAAAATAGAAAACAAAATCATTTAGAACTCTTTTAGGCCCATATGCTCAACCTCACAGGCAATAATCAACACTAACTACAATACTGCATGATTCAGGGTGAAGAACTGGAGGGAGAATCTGTGCTCCATAGGAAGAGTTACATAATCCAGCCATACATGAACTTGCTGCCCTGGCTGTGGCACAGCGTTTTGCATTCCTGAGGACACGTGTGGATGTACAGACTCATCCCTTTACTTACACCCAGCACAGATTAACTGAAAGTCACACACACCGATAAATATGTAACAGAAGAAGAGTCAGGATCTGCTGTGAGTATCCAGGCAATCCTGCCAGGTTTCAGGGAGTGGCAAACATAGATGCCAGTGTTTCAATTGAATTTGGGGAAATTATTCAGACTTTAATAAAACATACATCTGAGTAAACGGTCAGGAGAAGTGATGTATCCTATTTATGTTCTTCATTTTTAGGACAGCTCTCCTGGGGCTGAATGCTAGGTAGAGACATTTCGTAATTCTCTTTTTCTTTTCTATTTTTTTTTTCTTTTTAAAAAGATCCTTTGTTCTCCATCAGAACCTTTCATTTTGCTTTTCTTCTTACTGATAGGTGATGACTTCCTGTAGCTTTCTGTTTCTCTTCTCCTGTCTTTCTGACGTTTCTCTTTTTTCCCCCCCAACAGCTTTTTCCTTTCTTCCCTTCAACCCCTGCCCCACTTTTTATTGTATTTCCTCAAGTCTCTCACTTTCTCTCATGGTAATGGAACCATCATTCTCATTTAACTACCTTTTACAGGACGTTCATCGAGGAATAGTTAAATGATACCCCCTGTGCAGGGCCCTTCTTGGAGTCCCTGGGAAAGGACAAATGCCCCAATCCCATTATTTTCACAACTTTTAGAAGAACGTTATGATTTTTTTTTTGGAGACATTTAGATGTTTTAACACTAGCATTATGAATTCTTCATGCGAATCCTTCTCTGAGTAGCACATGGAAATGTTGACAACTAATCCAGGTAAATAGGGAGTGGTGCTGAAAGAAGTGAACAAAACGACAGCTCTGAAGGTCCCCAAAGAGCATCCGGCTGAGTAGCCACTGCCTTTATGTTGGAGCTGCAGGTTGGAGTTAAATGAAATCCCTTTCAATCCTGTTAAATGTTTGACTGTACATAATTATTAAGCTTTAGTTCCTCATCATTGACTGGTTCTTCCTTTTTTTGGGCTGATAGAATTCTATTAAATCCTACAGTTCATGGCCAATACAGCAACGGATGTAGGATGTTCTGGGTCTACGTAACAGCATAATTGCTCTAATTTATCCTTAATAATGACAACTTGGTCATAATGAATTAGCCCTTTTGTCTGAATACCCAATGACAGCACACTGCAGGCAGAGGGACAAGTTGTTTGAATAAGGCAATGGCTCTGCTACGGTTTCCATTGTTTTCTGACACAGGTGGGAACACTGGGAAGCAGGAGGGGGCTGGTTGGGAAAGCGGCAACTCACTGTGGGCAAAGTTCATTTGAAGCCAATAAAAGTGAGTCATTAGCAGTCCTGGATAAAATGATTTCCCTGACAATTTGCCATACCTTTGAAAATTTGGCTCTTTACCTCTGAGAACTGGGGGAAGGCACATTGCCTCCAGACACGTGCAAGACTCACAACACTCCTGTATGTTAAAAAAAGCCACAGCCTAAAATGCAACGATTAAAAGTCAAGCAACTAAGTGAGAATAGATAAAAACTTATGAGCATCTATTTTCATTTTATCAGGGCATCTCAGTACCTGAAGTTGCACGTGGTCGCAAAACCATCAGGTACAGTGAACACATCCATTCCCCTATTTATGAACTCATTTCTCAGGTCATACAGACCAAACCTGAGATTTTCTAAACAAGATAAGGCTTTACAGGCTCCTAGGTAAACCACAAGATTTATATATTACTTTTTTCTTGTGAGAGGTAGAATCAGAGTATGCACTTCCATTTCCTTGGGAATAGCTCAAAAAAACTCTGGTTTCAGACTTATTCCTTCATAAAATACAGAATGGATGAAAAAAGCAGGTTCTTGTGAGCACTACAAATAGCTAACTCTCACAGTCTATTTTACTCTCCTGCATTAAAATGATTCAAAATGGAATTTGCTAGCAGAAAATCAGAGCTAACTGCATTACAACAACAACTTCTGGAATCAAATCCCTCTTTGCAGGCGTTTAGGCATATGTAACTAGAGCTTAGCTCCTTATTTATAGAGAATAAAACCAGAAATAGAGTCGGCACATAAAAAGTGAGCATAATCTGATATTTGTTTTGTGTAAACTCAGACCATCTAAGGGGTTTATTAAAACTATATGTTACCTCAGAATCTTCACGCACAAGCACAGGCAATCAACACTAAGAACAAGAAAGTATTTTGAAATATAAGATACTTTCACATCAGCATCACTCTATAGGAGGGAGTGCACTGTAATAACTATTTCTATGAAAAAAAACAAACCTCAAAAACTTATTAAATCACACCTTTGCCATGCAGGTGCATCTCCCAGATCTTCCACTATTACAAGTCAGCTTGCAACAAACAAAACCAGAGGTCTAGGGAGATTTTGGGGTGTGACCTCTATAGTATATGAGCCTTGTTTTATTCTGGAGTAAGACAATCCGTAGGCCTCTGGGGTCTACATCTCAAACATACTCTGGCTTGACCAGCTATTAGAAATAGGGCATTTTAGCCTGAATTAGGCTATTTTCTCTCATGTAATGTTCCTCTACAGAGTGTACTTTTAAATAATGGAGCATTCACAGAGAATTAACAATTACAGACCAAAAATTTCACTCTTGCTATGCACCAAGGCCCAGATCCTCTGAAAGGTTTTGAAAATCAAGTCACTTATATAACTATAGGCTCAAGAGCTTAACACTGGGCATCCAGCTTTTTGGAGGGGACAGAGGCAGAAGGGCCTACTGATCTGCCACTTGGAGCTCTCTCATTTCACAAGCCACAGGCCGAGGTCAGACTGCAGCATATCTTGAATCAGGCAAAGCCCAGTTCTTGACTGAAGAATCAACACTGATGGAGAGCCACAGGCTGATGAGCTGCTGTGTTGCTTTATTACCTTCCCTGTGCTGTAAGTCTGGTATACATTCATAGCATCAACACACAGTAATCAGGTCTTGTTACATACTTCAGCTTAATAAATACAAGAGCTCTTCATCACCAAATTTCAATTCCCTCTATATGTAATTCACAGACTAAGGCGTGTGGCACTGTGTTGAACACAGCAGAGTTCCTTTAACTCTTCCCAGCTTTAGGCTTTCTTGTGGGCCTCCCCAGTTGCCCTTCACATGCTCAGCTTTCCTGAAGCACTAACAGCCAGTCCTGGAAACTGCTGCAAGGAGTCCATCAAGATGCCAGATGCGGAAATATCATTTCTCCAACCCTACATGAGTGTACTCCCCAGGGATTGTATTAGTCCTTCTGGTCACAGTAACACTCCCTTAACACTTCCCAGGCAGACCCCCTCATCCTTTTTACAGCCTCTACTCTTACGGACATGACTGATTTAGCTGTACTGAAATGCTTGTCGTCTGGTGTGTCTGTGTCACTCCGTACTGTCTCCATTGCAGTGTAACTCAGGAGCAAAGTCTTCTTGACTATTGGCTTCTGGGGTTTTTACTAAAATGTTCTCTAACTCTTCCCAGTTCTTAGCTATAATTTTTATGTCCTACAAACATACCACTTTTGTCAACACTGAATGTGGCTCCTTTAAAGCTGCAATTTTTAATCTTAATTAGGTTTTGAAAGAGCAAGGACTAGGGGCTCTCTCATCTGTCCACTTTGCCTCCCCCGTGCCTGACAATCTAACTGCTCTTAGCAGAGTAACCACTGGATTCTTTTGTGGAGCTGAGATCCACAGGGAAGTAGTGCAGCAGCGATTGAAACAGAGCTGGCAATCACTGACACCATCTCAGTGTTGCATGACCAGAGCCAATGATACTATAGAGACTTACCATAAGCCAGGCTTTCTGGGCAATGGGAGGAGAGGGCTGGATCTGGCAGCAGAGACTTTGGCACGTAGGCACAACTTTATGACATCAGTGATAAATAAAGCTGATATCATGCAATAGGCATGATATTATAAATATAAAGCTGCTATCATGCAACATGGTTTGGTTTTTTCCCAAGATTTCTTCACCCATTTGGGCTTTATATATATATATATCTATATCTATATCTATATATATATATATATATATATCTATCATGTGGAAGCAAGATCACCAAAACACAGGCCTTCTATGTCTACTCAACCTCAGCCAGTGCTCTGGTCTATTCCTCTCTGCTGCTCAGGATAAAGCTAACATATAAATCCCCTGCTAAGAATGTAGTACTTTAAGGGAAGTTTTATTGCTGACACAGTGTGATTTTCAGCTTGCCACAATGGGAATGAAGTGCAACACCACAGAATAGCTCTCCCAGCCCTTACTAACAGTGAAAGGCTTCACAACAGGTCATCTTCTTCCACGCTGCCAAACCGTGGTCTGCAGAGACATGAGCCCGTTCCCTTTCCTGTCCTTTCATGGCTACAGCACTAATTGATACACATCCATCAGACAGGCTTCCAGGTTCCCAGAAGCAGCAAACTCCACTTCTGACAGATGGCTCCTCCTTCCCTCATGTGCTCTTAAATAGGTTATAAATATGGATTTTAGCACTTTCATCATGCAAATAATTCCCACCAGATTTCTATTCACTAGGTTGAATTTAAGCCCATAAACATGCTATTCTCTTTCTTGTTTATTACCCAGGCTCCTTTCACGGGCATTTAAATGCTTAAAAAAAAAAAAAATTAAAAAAGAATCTTTACATCCCCTGATGGCTTGATTAATTTTGTTCATGCAACTTGATTTTTTTCTAATGTGTGCTCTTTTGATCCTTTCCCACCTTTCCTGTTTGTTGCCATTTTAATGCCCGCTAGGCTGCTTCATCCATTCATCTTTGACTGGGCCTTTTGAAGTCTCCAGGCACAAGAAATCCTCCGAGGCTCCAATTTCTACTGTTGTGGGGCTGAGCTTTGAAAAGAGATCCCTGGAATACAACTTGGTGAGGAAAATGCACAGCTTTGAAACACACAGGGAACATGGAAGAGCCACACAGAGACAGCTTTTCCGGGGGTGCTCAAACAGCAGCAGGATGTAACCCCAGAATTGGGCTGTTCATAATTAAAAAGAGCAGGTTAGTATGTCTTAGAAAGTTACCCACATGAGTGGGGCATGGTAGCTGGCAATATATGGAATTTCAGCTGTTTGTAAATGTATTCTAAGCCATCCTTAAGCGAAAAAGCCCCCAAAACACCCCACCCCTCTGCCACCAAAAAATTACCAACCAAAAAATCCCAACAGTACTAGAGGAAAAACTAAAATTTCTACTTACTAAAATTCACTGTCTCTAGAAATAGCTCAGGAATTCCCCATGCCCACAAAAAGGAAAAGCCCAAACCCACAAAGTTGTGTGGTCTTTTTTTTTTTCCCCCTTAATTTTTAAAACATATGGAATCACAGGGCAGGCTGTGGAGTTCAAACACCCTCGCTACACTGAACCCTGCCAGAGACAATTAATATTAGAAGACACAGAACCGAGGACGGGGGTTGGAATCCAAACTGAGGAATATACAGGGACCACATTATGAAGGATGTGTAACTCAGGCCTGACTCTCTGGGGATTTGCCAATGTCTTATTAATGTGCATGGCTCTCTATTCTCATTTGAAACACAACTGGAAAACAAAAATGCATGAAGCTTTACACATCATACCAAACGGTTTTATTTTCCCAAGGTTAAATGTACCAAGATTGGCTGATACACAGAACAAGCATGAACAAACCTCAAGGAAAAAAGGTAAAAAGAAAAATCACTGAGTTTTTGATGGTGCAATTGTGTTTTCTCTTTATAATCCTCTGAAAGAATCATTCATTCATATTCTGAATGGGAAAAGGCAACTGAAACAGGTGGTCTATTACTAGATCCATTAAACAAGAGACTTATGCATTACATATCCATCTTGAGGCAATTAGACTGATAATTTTTTCCTCTTTTATGGCTTCATTGAAAATTTCTGGCAATAAAGCAATTTAAAAGTAACTATCAAAGTATTTATCTATGGTATCAAAGACAACTAGCCCTTCTTTTATCAGAAAAAGGCTGCTTCGCTTTCCATCCTTAGAACGCACAAATTTGGAGGCAACATTCACAGTTAAGACAGTGACATAATGCTGCCATTGTCCCAAGTCTGAATGGTGAATGATGGGGTATGGACTTGCTAAATCATTGTTTGCTTCCCGTTTTGGAAAATGATTCTTTTAAGTTTGACTTTAATCTCATGAGGCACGGGAAGAGCATGCAGAGAAATGAGGCTGCCATAAAATCAGTCTTGAAGTAACCCTGCTGCACATGCTTCGGGTTTCTACAGATGCTGTCCTCATAGGCGAGCACAAAATCTGCCTCTCACTCCTGGGAGTATTCAAGATCAGTTTGGATGGGGCTCTGAGTGACCTGATCTGGTTGAAGATGTCCCTGCTCGTTATAGGGGCAACTGACTAGATGACTTTAAAGGTCCCTTCCAACCCAAACTATTCTACAATTCTATGATTTTGAGTGCTACAGATGATAACATCTCTCCAACCACACACGTACATGCTAACAGCAAAGATCAGAAGTGCGTTTGAGAAGCTCACAAATGGAAGCTATGTTAATAATTCAATTATGGAATTCAAATTAACTGCAATAAAGTGGTCTACAGAAAATATGGAGAGATGATGTATAATGCCAAATCCATCAACATCTTGGGATTTTGCCATGACTCTTGATCTTTTTTAAATCCCCAGCTTCTTAAATCATAACACAATGGATGCTGAATCAGGAAGGCTCTTGAGAGATCAGTTCATCCACCCCCAGCTCCCACAGCTGGCCAACTATTAGTAAGCTAGCAAGACCTAGCTGCAATATTTTACTGCTGCTCTGAGTAAATGATTATACAGTGTGCTCTCTGTTGTGTGGATAGTCAGATGTGGGATGACCTGGAATGCCATAAATCCATTAACATAGGCACTATGGGATATACTGTGGAAAATGGAGTAGCTGGATAGCAGTTCCTAAAGTGCAGTTCTAATGATGTACTTGCAGATACAGTGCAATCTACATTTACAAGAAACAAAAGGCAAAACCCCTCTTGAGTCTGATATTTACGTCAGTTTTGTGATTTATAAATAACCAGTTCATGATTCCTGAAAGCTGATAATTCTGTGTATCCTAAAAAGCAGAGTACACAACCACACACTATTCTACAGGACTAACCACGCTACCAAATCCAGCAATTCCAAACCACCTTCCTGCATTCAGTTCAGAGGCAGAGCACACATTGCAAACGGGGCTCTTGGTCTTGTTCCACCCTACGTTAGGTAAGTTCAGTAGTTCTGGAAATACAGCAGCACGTTGTGAATGATGGATGAAATGAAAAATCTCTGCTCAGTGCACAGCAAGTAGCCAACTCCCTTCTGTGCTGCATCATTTGCTTTCAAGGTACTTAATATGCAACTTCGGTGAGAGACATTCAGAAAATCCCAGTGAGCCCAGATGTCTCAAAAATAAAAATAGAATGTTGCAATTTTGTCGTCCCAGGGCTTCAGTTGTTTTTATTCAATTTTAATTTTATTTCTGCCTACCTCTATCCAGTGACCTCCCTTGTCAGGGTGCATTATGGACTCAAAACATAAATATCTACCACTGCTGGTTGCTCAGTTACAGAAGTGGTTTAAGAGTCTGTGTGCTTCATCTCTCACTAAGCAGACAGTTTGCACTGTATGAATACTTCTTTTTGAAAATATAATGTAAGTGGAGAATAATCAGTTCCATCACACTTTTTATTCAGGGGCTGCTGAAACACATTTTTTTCATAACACTTTGGGCAGGTGGATTTCTATAAAATATAAATCAAGCCAAAAGCAGTTTGGATTGGCTTCCACTGATCTGATTCTCTTTCAAATACAATCTGCTGGGCAGAATTAGCATGGAGGATGAAAGATTTAGGAGTTGTTAACAAGCACCACAGGTTGGCTTTTAAGTTACAGCTTTACTTTTGCTGGGTTAGAGATTTGCTTCTCCCTGGTTACATTACTATGCTGTGTTAGCTTATTTTATTTGGTACATGGTCAGCTGCAATGCTACTCCTAAAAGGTTAAAATTACAAAAATCTTGCTATTTCATTGCTCTGTCTCTCTAGTCCCTCACTCCTGCCTGATAGTTTGCACCCTCAATTTATTATTACTTGTAATAACAGCATAGCAGACAATACACTACTTATTACATGCGTGGGCTGAGGTAAGAAGTTGCTTTATTCTTGTCTAAGTGCAATGGCCTAAAGTTGTAATCCCATTAGGAATGTTTAATAAGAAAAGCAATAAAACAGTTTAATAGCTGAATCCACTTCTACTGCATCTCTGTAGTTAGTAGTGGGGCATGGCAGGAAGAGAAAAGGATTACCTGCATCATCACTATTTCTCCCACAAGGTTGTTTCCTTCAAAGGAGAAGGCAGGATATTATCTAGAGATTATATAGTGTAATAGCTTTATTTACTCCTTTATTGGCACTGTAAGGCTGGACACAGAGCAATGGGGTTTTATACACAGAATTTATTACTAGATCTGAAATTTCAACCTAAAGATACAAAATTATCCTGAGGAAGAACAGTAAGTCTTTACTGTGTCCATATGCCAGGCTCTCTTCAAAGCCCATGGGCAAACAGTGCTTGGCACATATTTAGCACAGTGAAAGCATCTGACGCTAGGTTTGCATGGATCAGTTGTCCAGAGTCCTTTTAGCTGACAAGGTGGTGCTGACTTCCAGGTGTCAGGAAGGTGTTTCTATTTCTCTCTCACCACCATCCAACCCCACTAAAAATGTCCAGGCATTTTTTTGGAGGCATCATTAAGGCAATATCCACCATGGGAATGCCCTGGGAGCTCCACTGGTCCATCACTAATTATCATTCAGCCAATGTGATATTTTAATAACACCCACCTCTAAAAATGTATTTATTTTTATGCACATATCAAAGCCATGACAGCTTTATTTGCCTGGAAGGGAGGGTGGAACTGTTCCAGCAGACTTTCTATTTTCCACAAATTCCCTCAAGGATATTAAGGGCAGAGAGCAGAGTGGGTAATTCCCATCTCTGGGTGGAAAATGAGTCAGACTAGTTATGCAACAGAGGCTTTCACTGATTAAGAAGGATGCTATATTCAGGTAGACAACTGGCCAGAAACAGATGCTATTTGTGGGCATAACTGAGCATTAGCAAATTGGCTGTTTATTAAAACAGGTGTTTGTGGGGACTCACGTGTCTGACACTGCAGATGTGGCATTCGGCTGCGAGACCACGTTAGAGAACATCAGTTTCCTTCCCAGTTGCACTTATGCTTCAACTGAGCTGATGCAGGAACTAAATTAGATTCAACAGAGTCAGCATCAGCTTTGAGAACTGGTGATTTCAATCAGGGATATAGCAAAAAAATATAAGCCTTTACTCATGCCAGCTGTTCTGTTGCCTACTTTTGATCTCATAATCATTCATTATTGTCTGGTCAAAAAAACCCCAAACCTGCTTAAAAAGGTTTCTCTGGCTTCCATTAGAAAAACAACAACAACAACAAAAACCAGCAAGCAATCCCCCCATGCTAGTTCCAAAATTCCCAAACACTTAGACAAAATATACCCTATTCATATCAGCAGAAACAGGAACACAAGGAGAGCAATGGCTTCACAAATGGAAATCTAGCTCATGCCAGAGAAGGAATGTAGTCATTGTCACTATGAGACCATGTAACCTTTCTACAGGAAACATCACCCTCACTGACACTTCAGTGCTAGGTCTGTTTAAAGTGCCATCACTTGGATGACATGGGCAGTGGGTTACACTGATCAGATATTCTGAGTTTAAATTACATCTCAACAATTGTTTTCTTAGTAAAAAATGAAGAAGTTCTTGAATTTCTAATGACAAGAAGATACCATGCCCTTTTCCTGACCTGCTTCTACCCCAAATTAGTAAAACATAATAAAAATCTTCATTTTTAAAGTTTACATCATTGCATTATTTCTTTAAAAGGCATGCCACAGTGGCAGTAGCATGTAATACCATGCCAGAGATATCAGGTCATACCATTTTTTGACACAACAAAAGACAACAATTATTCTATGTTTCTAAACACTAATGACTAAACACACTCTCTCTATGGAAGTACCTTCAGTTTGTCTTAGAACATAGTGAACTAGACTGGACCTGGGTATCTCAATGTTGTTTCAGCATCTCTGTCCCTCAGCTTCTACCATTTGCCACCTAATTTTTGCTGTGCCAAAAGTCGATACACACCAAGCTTCTGACAATAGCCTCCCAAACATTTAAAGTGATGTTTCTAAATGTTCCTGAACACTTTTGAGATGGTTATGCAGCATAACAGTGCCACAATTAAAAAAATATTATTTGCAGCATAAATTCCCTAAAGCTCTTTTCATCAATAGATATTTGTAATATCAATTAATGTGGCCTTAAAACAAGGTTAGAAACCCTGACAGGGATTTCAATGCTTGAGACTGTAAGGTGAAATAGGAAACAAGACAGTGATGCACATACACCCATATTTATGAGTTAGTTACAAATAAGCCTTACAGCACACAGGGGGGAAAAAAAAATGAATCTGCAAGGTCAGTTTTGCTGAAACATTGGTAGAAGACCTCACTACACAGCTGGCACAGAATATTGTACAAGACAGGTGTGAACCAAGGTCCTGATACAAATTTTAGCACAGAAAACAAGACACTTGCAAATTCCCAGGGAGATCTTGCTGGTGTCTCCTCTTTAAAAGCTCTTCTAATAATCTAAGACAGCCGTGCCTGTTATTATACACTGTAATGTTGTAATACACTTGTGGATCTCCTGTGGTTTTTTACAGGAAAAACCATGGCTCATAACCCCCATATGCTTGCTGAAAATTTAGAGTTTGGAATCACAAGTTTGTTTAAGAGGCTTCTCCCTGAGAACGCATTTCACACAAGAGAGGTCAGGCTGTGAAGGAATGAGCTGGATTGTGAGACGCTGGGGTTTGAAATCCTGACACTGAGAGGAGCAGCATGCCTGCCTGCCTCTGAATAACTGCTCAGATGCAACAGATCCCTTCTCAGAGGCAATGTGCCCACAGGATGAATAACAATTTGATATCTACACACCACTCGCTATGGCAGATGATATTTAGAAAAGTTAAACTACAGTCCTAAATAAAAGCTCTTAGTCAACGATCCTTAGTAAAGCAGATTTCTTACTGCATACAGTGCAATCTCCACAACTTAGTTTCCAAAGTGAGTAAAGCATGAAAGGCAGGTGAATTCAGGTGAAATTAAACCACTGCACTTAAAAATGAAATCCTCTGCTTACGCTGTATGCGTTCACTTCACTGGGGCCATGCTCAAATGTTCCAGCAAAGCAGTTTTCTGCCTGCAATGCTTATTACTATCAACAATTTGAATGACAGGCTACAGAATATTATCTATAAATTGGATTTCAGATTCATCAACACAGATCAGGAAATCATTAAAAAGAGTTAAAAGTAATGTAATCAGGAAACAGATTTGATCAGTCTGCCCAATCATAACAGCTTCAGTTTTCAAATCCTGCAGATTCAGGACTTAGTAATAAACTATTCAAAATAGTGTGTCAAGTCCAGAAGCATTTAGGGGATGTATCCTTCCTCATGTGGAAAGATCCACATGGACAATCTTTTCCTTTATAAAGAGGGACAAAATTTACAGAATAGAGTATTTGCTCTTCTTTACTCAGCTCACTAGCAATGAAAAAGCATTCTTAACATATCAGTTGGGGTTTTTTAACACTAAAGTTAGTGCATCCTAAATATATAAATTCTCAACTCAAACCACCAAACTTGATCAGAGAAACATTTTGAGTTTGCACAGTAAAGCATGTAGCACCATTTACAAACTTCATCACTGAGATTATAGCAGTGGCATATGCAGTTCACTTAAACTTGTGACAGATAGATATAAAATGAAATTTTCTTAGGCTTTTTAATTAATGCAGCGTATAAGACATCAGTGAAATTTGTATTTGAGTAATACAAAGCATTGCTCAAAGAATAAGTGTTTCAGCTCCTGTGAGCTGAAGTATCTGCACACCTGGATGTGCAGCAGTGAGATCTCTGTGGATGTTCTCATGAATAATCATATTCAGTCATTCATGGGACTAAGCCAAGTATGTAAAAATTAGTAAGCTTCCCATAGAGTGTAAGCAGATAACAAAAGTGCACTCAGTACTAGAAAGTTACAGTCATCATTCACTGTGAGGTTTGTTTTTTAAACTAAAAATGTGTGGTAGAAACCAGCGTGCCTCTGCTGCCTTTCCATAGACTACTGCTTCCAATATTTTTACTTTCCAGTTGATTAGGTGTCCTGGGAAGCCACATAATGTGTGTCTTCAGAAGGTAATAAAAGTATCTCTTAATTTCAAGAGAAATCTTGCTTTGACTATCTTTCCTTTAGTCTTTGTTGGACTGCACTGTCTAATACAAGTACAATAAATCAACCTCGTTCTAATGGTCGAAGTTCAATTACCTAATACAAACTATTTGTTTCTGTAGGATGGAGACAAACGCAAGGGTATTGAGGATGAAGGTAAGAGCAACATTTGTCAAACATGGATTAAATGAAGCAAAGATTTGGTGAGTGGAATTCCATCTCAATTCTTTTGAAAGACTATGACAGTTTTGATTTTCACCGCCTCTAAGATCATGACATTACGATATTGAAATGTTAAGAAACAAAAATTATACCATCAGTCTTCATTTTCTGCACTGTTGCCTTCGGAACAGATTACAAAATACAGTTTTCTATTATTTTTCAGTGAAGAAGGAAAAAATCCAGAGAACAGTTAGTGTAGATTTTAATCTTGCCTGCCCACTGAACAGTGGTGCTGTGATGCATGACCCTGACCTTTCGTAGCCCTGTATATTTTGACTGTTTGCCCACTCAGCTCCATCCCCACACTTTAGTGAGGCTGTAAACAAAAGATGTAGAATGGCATGCCCAGCAAATCACAGAATGCTGAAAAGGTCAAAATAGTAGTGCTGAATGTTTCTACTCTGTAATTTACAGAATATATGAGGCATTCACAGCTTAATAACTCATTCACATGACAAACACTGTAGAGAGAATGTAAAATGGCAGCACATGAATTCCTTCCAGTGACAGCGTTTCCAACAAGCATGGAAAATGGTGCAAACTTTGCCCTGTGGTTCTCTTTTTTGGAACATTAATATTGTCTGACTTTCAATGAACAACAGCATATGTCTGTGGACTGTGCAGTCAAATGTCTCCGTGCCTGCAGTCAGGCTCAGAACCCACAGGGCAACGTCTTTGAGGAAAAAAATCCAGGTTAAAGCCTTCTGTATCTGCCTGCACTCTTTCTTTGCTTTTCTTGGAGCACTTCCTCAATACAAGGTGATTTTATTGTCACAACATTCCTGAAAACTGGAGAACCGACATCCTCACCTTAAAAGAGGACATGGAGTCCTGCCCAAGGTCAGGAGAGATATAGCAAAAATTTGTGCCCATTTCCCAGAGACCAGTCAAATGCAGTAAACCAGAAAGCAAACCAGAGATCCTTAGGCCAAGCTCAGCACAGCTACGTGTCTGTGTCAGCTGAAGTGCTGCTTGTATTGCTGATGGCAGCTTACTCCTGGTGAAGTGCTGTAAGTCCATGTCCTGGACACCCCCACACTACAGCCACCACTTTCACAGAAATGTTTACTAGCACAAGATGATTTGAGGCATTTCTCTATTATGACAAATTAGCTAATGTCCTTGGATGATTGTCCTGGAACACGGGAAGTCAGGATATACTGGAGCATTTCTTAACTACTTTCTTGGAATAAATAGTATTACTAACTGCAAGGGTTTCTATCAGACATCAATTAATCAATTTTTTCAATAAAGGCAGAGTCATTTTACCCTCAGAGTATATACAGGACTGACCAAACAACCACTGAACTCAAGCAATAAGTAGTTTACAGAAGTACAAAGAAATTTGGAAATTGCTAAATCTTCCTTTCTGACTTATCTGTGCCAATCCCAGGGATCCACGTGGGTGTAAAAACCATGGATCAGCAGTCAGAATTTAGCTTAGCTTTCCAAGTCCATTAGAACAGAAGAAAGAAGTGTGCCAATGAACTGTTCTGTGTTTCACAGATGTAAACCTGGATTAACCACACAAAAGGCAAAACAGCCATGGATTTACACCAGCTGAACCACAGATCCCAGCCCAAGTCTCTGAAGTGCAGCATTTCACCATTATCCCTGAGAGAGGCAGGGATATTAGCAACATACCAAATTAGCATCAAAGCATTAGCAGTAATACACTTTGGGTATTTAGGGAACTACTTCTAAACCTAAATGTCAGACAATTTGTCTCTAATATTCCCTGCAGATTACTACAAAATGATTGTAATAGATGTAAATCCTGCCTCCTTTCCTGCAGGCACGTACGGCTGAAATAGCTGTGGAGCTGTATCCCGTGTGCTGCAGAGGAGGGCAGATCCTAAAGACCATACCCCCACTTTCTCTTCATTTCCTAGTGAAAATTGCTCTTTCATGTATTTCCGTGCAGGAACACGAGGTTTTTGGTGTGTGAGTCTGCACTGCTGGGAGGAAATGGTTTTCCAGCACTGAGTTGGGTAATTTACACTGTGAGTCTGTAACCTCTCAAAGGGAGGGAACAGTGTAGGAGGCTTGGTCCACTGGTGGGAAGAACAAGGATCTCCCAGCTTACTGTGGGAGGATGTATGTGCAGCAGAAAGCCATGGATGGCTGGAGAAGATATGGGGGAGACAACAGTGAGGGTACCAGCTTGCTCCTGCAGACAGCAACTGTGCAGGGGGGACACAGCTGTGAAATGAAGGTGTTGGCGTGGGGAGAACTGGAAATGGAGGGGACCAGATTTCTGCTGGTGTTTGGGTGGAAGGGAGACCAACAACAAGCCTTCTCTGCCTTTAGTCCCATTCCCCTCTGCTCTGCTATTCAGATCACACAGACCTAGACCTGTGGTGGGGGTAGAGGTTATTCCACACAGACAGTAAGACAGTAGAACATGATTTGGGGCAAGCCTGTCACTCATCTCACACTCAGGTTTGCAAAAGGAAAAACTAATGAGTCTCTATGGATAACTTTCAGTCTCCTCCCTGCAGGGCACTCTGTGAACCATTCAGCCAGTTGGATGGGGCACCATAAGCCACTACTGTACTTAATGTAGTCCTGAATATTCACAGACTATTCTATTAGGAAAAGGAGTTGTACTTTTAAAAGCTGGATTCAATTAAAAAAAAAAAAAAAAAAGTATGCTGATAGTTACAGTATTTGCCCAGCCACAAAAAACCCCAGTGTACATATAAGTATTATCATCTTCTATCAAGGCTGTTCTTCATAAGGATCTGGTTTTATATGCTTATGATTTTTGTACTAATTGATCTGTTAGGTGAACTCAAAGATGAAATATTAGTTAATTATCTTAATTAGAGCTTTTTGATTTTGGAACACAGGAATCTACATTAAAACCATCAGGCATTCTCACAGAATGAGTGAAGAGAATGGGAAAAAAAGGTATTTCCTTCCTTCCATTCCTGTTCTTTCCACAGTTAGAGATGTCCAATTTGACAGCCAACAATCTCCCTACAAAACACTTCCAGGAAAATCTTCCAAGTCTAATCAGGCTATAAGCTTTCACAAGAGTCACCCTCAAAATGTTCTGTTCTGTTATTTGAGCATCAGCTGCAGAAGCCCAGCACACTTCCTGCCCACCTCTTGACGGGCTTGGAGAACTCCTTGCAAACATGTATTTAGGCTGTCACTACATTTCATACAGGGTGACAACAGCTCTAAATCTCAACAGAGAGAAGCAAAAAAAAAAGAATTAAAAATCTGCAGTCCTATCTTCTCCTTGCCCTCTAAGTTTTAATTTTATTCTCCCCAGACACTCCTTCTTGGTCTCAGCTTCACCTTTTGCCCAGTTCAGCTTCTTTGCGGACTCAGGGCCCATTTGGGTCAGGTCACCTCTGATTCCTCAATATTCCCCCAGCCGAGCAGAAGGAGCAGGAGCATTGGGAGGGAAGACTACTGCCCTCAGAGGGGTGCAGAACTCTGGGTTTGGCCCAGCTCACAGAAACCACATCTCCATCTGAGAGCCGCAGCTAAGTCTGAGGCTGGAGACTGCCTGGGGGGAGCTGAGTAAAGAAAGGCAGTAGGGTAGCATGGAATAAGCAACATGCAAGATCCCTGTTCTTCATCCAAACCTGCTACACTCCTGAGCAGGTATGATACATGACCCTTTAAACGAAGACCTAATGAAAAGGCACGTCAACACTCACAGGCCTGATCACAGACAAAGATCAGTGCTTTTTCCACACTGCAAACACACTAAATGAGAATTCCTTCCCAAGTTTACTTTCAGATTACTTGCTTTATTTGAATCACTTTACAGTGCACAATTTCTGTATTGCTTTCTGTCCAAGATCACCACCCTTTTCAACTGCTTACCAAATATCTGTACCTTTAAATATGAAGAAGCCAAGATTTAATGAGGAAATCAGTAATGAGACACACTGCTGGATTGTCTTCAATAGACAGGCTTGCTATGAAATGGATGTCTCAAACATCTTGCAGGGGTTTTTTAACAATTACAGTGTATTTTTAAGAAGAGAAGTAGGGTATCAATGAAAATTAAGACTGTGGACAGTGAAGAGGTATAGTTAAAATGTCATTAAATACATGAATTTTCACTTCCTAAATAACTCCTTCCAGCCAGTGCTTCAAACAAAAAGGTTTCTTTTTTCCTAACTATTTTTATTCTATTCCCATACCTGTCAGCAGATGTAACTTTGTATATTCCCTTGCACTTGTTTTACAGTAGCTCTATTGATCTCTATTGATCTGCTTAATAATGAGTCCCAAGGAATTGCACTGTTAAATCTTTTAGAGACAAAATCTTTCTGAACAGGTCAGCTATTAGGAAAAATGACAATCCTCATAAACTATGTGTTTTCTTTCCTCAGCATCTTCAGAAGCAGAGAAACTACCACAACAAAAGCAAGTTAAACACCTTGACATTTTCCCTATTAAGTAAATGAATTAACATAGATAATTTTTGCTCTGTTTTGTAAAACTCCTGCTACATTTCTTAAGTAAACACCTGAAAACAGAGCCAGTACATAGGCAAAAAGTAAATTATAGGTAGCCTACATATTCAATTAATACAGATCCAAATATGTAGACATTCTTTCCAGTCTCAGCTAAGTAATTCACAAGGAAAAGACTAATTTAACATTGCACTCAGTGTGCTACATGGAACAGAATTACCAGATGCAGCTTCTATTTTGATATTGCAGTTTTAGCTTTTTTGATACCCTGTGGAACACACAAGCGTAAAATAGCAGCCATGGCGCAAGCTAGATGATTCTGGCAGCTGCTTGTACATGGACTAGCTAGATATAGCTCCTACAGGATCCTTACAGATCTGTGTCCAGCCACAAATCTACAGAGCACAACTGTGCTTCACTTTCTCCTGCAAACACCTCTGCCATGCTGTTTTCACACCAGCCAAAAACTGGCAGCACAACAGCTCACAGATATCAGTCAGATTTTGGCTTCCTGGTGCTACCAGAATTGTGCAAATGAGCCCATTCAGAGAAGAAACCTACTCTGTCATCATGCAATCAAAACACAAAGGATTGGTTTTCTTTCTTTCTTTCCATGCTCTCAAAGCACTAAGAGTTAGCAAAGTTAGCTGGAAAAGAATTTAAAGAATAAATTAAGAAATCAGCAGAGAAATGTACCAACATGTCATAAGACTTCACAGCACAGCATGCTCCACTTACTGTCAGACAGCTGTATGTGAGAATAGATAATAGATCTTTAAAACTTGCTGCTCACAGCCTTGAGACTTCTGACTGAGGTCTTGATCTTTACTCTTCTAAATCACAAAAGGACTTCTTTAACTTCATGGATTTGGTGCAAGTAATCCATAAACACACTTAGGTTTATATGGTCAGTCAGAGCAACAGTAATGTCCCTCTCTAAAAAACTGGGTCTTTGAACAACTACTTTGAATCACAAAGGATAAGCTTTAATAAATTCACATTCAGAGCTTTCCATGGCAGACAGTCCTGAATGCCTTCTGCTAAAGCCACACTATCTCCTGAGCAAAAGAGTTCTGTGTATTTTGGCTTGTACTATTATATTTCATTTTAATGTCACAAAGTCAACTCAAGGATATCTTTTTTCAGTAAGAACATTGTATTATCACAGTAATGACACATTTGCAAAATACATACTATATAATAAGAATAAACATTATATGTTAAACCCAAGATACAGTAAGATTAGATGTAAATGCAATCAAGAACTAATTCTATACTGATTCCAGTGCAAAGAGCCAAAACACAAAAGAAAAGGGTTTTTTTTCCTAGTTTTGTTTTTATGAAAAGGAAACAGTAAAGGGACAATAATAATAATAATAATTTTTTTTAAAAAATCAGTCATTATTTTCCAGGCTGGCCAAGAGAAGAAATGAATATCTGACTTGGTGAAGCAACTATCAACCGAAGCACTAAAACTGTTTTGGACTACTTCTTTAGTGCTCTGGGATGCTCTTTCGTCCTTCTGTCAACCCTCCTCTCTCTGGCTCTGTTTCTCCAGCACAAGGAAATATGGAAAACAAGAAAGAAGTAAATTCCAGTTTCTGCTGCTCTCTAAACTTGATGGCGTTGGTTTTGATCTCAGTCACATTCCAAAGAAAAACAAAAAGCAAAAAGTACATTCACGCTGCTTTAAGAAGAACAAGGCAGGCTCTGGACCATGTTTGAAGCCTGAAGGAGTTCTTTTATCCACTGTCAATAAGAATTGTGAATGCTTATTTCACTGAATCTTTTTATAAAAAAAAAAAAAAAGCTAAAAGGTGAATATTAAAGTCTGCAGTAAGGTCAAAAAAAGTTGCTAAACAGTTAGGCCACTGCATGGAGTTCTAGGGAGATTTTGCATTGCATTTTGGTAATCATTAGGGATAAGAACAGTAAATAATTATTAATCTCCTCTACTTAGAGAGCAAATACAGCTATTTCTTTAAAGATTAGTTTTCCAATAGAAAACTAAAATAATCTCTGCAGAACAAGTAGATGGATTAAACTCAGTTTCTTTTGTAGTTTAGTGGCACATTCATACTTGCAGAACCACTGAAAAAAAAATCAGGCATATTGGGTGATTTGACTCCATGTGCTAAAGGGCCTGTAAAACACAGAAACTTTGATTTCTAATAAAATACCGAAGAATGTCAATTTTTCAAAACTCCTAGGAGCTTAATAAGATTTCAAAGAAGTATTCTAGCAGGTGACCTTACATACAACTTTCTCCTCCATTACTTTGCTGCAATCAAATGATTCTCTCTGCTGCAAGGCTCTGGTACATCGTGAGGGTCAGCAGCACTTACAGAGGCCAGAACAGCCTCCCAGCCCCAAGCTGCAGGTGGCCTTCACAAGATGAAGATGCTCCCTGAAAATCTTCCAGCTTTATCTATTTGCCAAGTAAAATCAAGGGGGAAATCAATGAACTTCACTGCAAAAGAACTAAGTTCAGGTTCTTTCATAAGCATTAATCTCTTACACATAGTACGAATATGGTTTAGTGGCAATAACCAAACCCATTAACATATCAGGGAAAAAAAAGCACCATATGTAACTTCCCTGATCTTAGGGGACAACTAATAGATTACATTCCAGCATATAGAGATGTAAGATTGACAATTCCCTCTAGAGATATTCCAAAATCCTATTACTGAGCCACATGTCCATGGAGAGGAGGGGGTTTGTTTGTTTTAATTTTTTTAATCAAACCTCTTTTTAATGAGCCAGAACAAAATGTTTTCACGCAGAAAAAATTCAGTGCAAAAAACCAACAGGGTCCTGATGGAACACGGTAACTTGGAAGAGAAAATGAAGATGAATTGAAAACAAAGGAAACAAAGATGTGTACTCTGAGTGCATTTATTACACAGATGTATGCAGGGACAGTGTGCTCCCAAAGGAAATCATTAGAAAGTTGACTTTTAAGAAGCTGGACTGGGAGACTGAATTCAGCCTTCTGGGCTGATCCAAACTTCCATGATGGTGTTTTGCTGTAGGGTTTTAGATCCATTTTTTATCCTCTTTTAGGGACAATTTCTGCTCAGCTACAGACATTTGAACCCTGTGGAGGCGAACCTAAATAGGCACATATACACCTGTATGCAGAACTCACCTGGCACTGGCTGCTTTCCAGACCCACTGCTGTCTTCCCTGTGCAAGCCCTTGCAGACTCCTGAGTTAATTCAGGTATATAAGAGAAAGCTAATCTTTAAGAATAGCTAAGGTCACAAATGAATCATATTCTCATTGATATTCTCAAATTCAAGAATTCAAACTCCCTTTTTAGATACTTCATAGCATCTACAGTGCTTCACCGACATTATTAGCCACCTGGTTTATGACCAAGGATGTGCCTTTGTGCTCAGCTCAAGTAGAATCCTGTAGAGTTTCACAAGTACAAACAGCTTTACCACAGTGTCACCAGTATGTTTCATGCTGACCCTGCTTGCCTTTAAACACCATTTCATCTCTGAACCTTAGCCTGCTTTGGTATGAAAGGAGGAAGAGAGTTAAGCTCAAGAAGCCACAGCTTCAGCACCAAGTGAATAATCCCCATCTGCAATACATCTCTTGTAATTTAAGCTCATGGCACCACAGTCCTCAACAGCAACTCCAAGTCCGCCTCTCAAAATTAGAAATCCATTTTCAAGTCACTGAAAAAAACCTCTGGAACGTCAAAGCTGAGCAGTTCTTTCAGCATCAAGATGCCCCACAGTCCCTCAAAGTTAGCAGAACTCTCTAACATTAGTTTCTAACATGAGGGAAAGCACAGGCTGCCAGCTGAGATGCAGAGATGTGCATTCACAGAAGAATAAATAACAGGAGTGAGAAAAGCATACAAGCATTTTAGTCAAAAGCCCTTTCTGGTAAACATTCAGAACAACCAGAAAACGCACTGCTTAAATTGACTTTTAAAGGAATCAGCACTTCTTTTATGAGAATATTTGTCTTAGGGTGAATACCAACTGATCAATACAGCACCAATGCAGACATATATTACTCTATCAATCATATATTAAAAACAGAATCAGCATTTTATATTTAATACCCATTGTAACCAATTAGCACAGCCATCCCCTGATATTACACAAGTTCATTCCCTAAAATTGCCGTGGCAGTAAATTCTACGGTTATAAATGAGAAGTTGCAAATTGATTTGCATGTAATAACAGTTCCACTAAACCTTTCTTACCACTTTCAATTTATCCCATCTGCTACCAGAGTGGAATTTTAGGATCTATTATTCCCAGAAGGGGACTTACCCAGCTGGACATCTATAACAGTTGGCTGGTTCTCCATGGGGAACAATGGCTTTGGAGGTTTGTCTGTGAGTAAAGCTAGAAAAGAAAATGAGAAAATGTAATGGAAAAATTCAATGCAAAAGAAAAGCTCTGTCATGTAAGCAATCAAATGTTTGTACACTTCACGGCATGTAAACATTTATTACATACTAAGCCTGTTACACTACCAATATGTTACCGTTTTGCTTGTGGTTGTGGTGATCCCCCGAGTCAACAGAAATTAGCTATTTCAGGAATTAAAATTTTAATATAAAGCAGCAAAACAAACTCAATTTCTCACTTTTAACCTACATATAATAACTAGACCCTCATGTTGCATAGTAAACACAATTAATTTGAAATGTCAGACAAATCTATTGCAGTGTGACCAGTCCCAACATGTCTTGATGCCTGCTCAAAACAGTCTGTCATAAACTTGCACATGATTGTGTCTGAAGCACCCCACCAGCTCCACACTTAGTTTAGACTCCCACCCCACCAGGTGGGGAACCTGGACCCTCTTCTCAAAGCCTGAGTGGGGAACCTGCTCTGTTAAAGACAAATATCTAGACCTGAGGAGAGCAGGAAACAGCACCCCAGCCTGGTCCTACCAGGGGACTGCTCCAGCCACCAGATAATACGACTATCAAAAGCACAGCTACAGGCACAGGAGTCGTGACCCTGCTTGAGGGCTTAGGGTCAGAGGTTTTGTAAATTCGGGTTAGATTGAAATAGATGATTGAGTACTTTTTTTCCTCAGTTTTTCAGGCTTGTGTTGCTACCTTTAGGCTTTTCTTATTACTTTTCATTTCTGGTACCAAATTGTACTCTGTGCATTGCAGGACATGGAGAAAACTTGGAGTAGCTGCATCCA
>JAWWEU010000138.1:9222745-9247971 GCA_035583155.1 Acropternis orthonyx
GCTGTGCCAGTGTGGTCAGGCTTTCCCTTGCTTAATGTTCTCTTCTCTTCATCTCCACCTGCACCCTTTGCACCCCAATCTGACCAGGGCTTCCCTGTTTCCCTTAGGTTTACTGGCAGTCTTTGGATGTTTTCTACATGTGCTCCTGTGTGTCACATTTTAAATGGTTATACTTTACCATACTGTTCTTGGAGAGTAATCACCATAATGAACTGGCAGCCTGTCAGAGCTTTTTATGTAGGAACTGAAATGGCCCAAAGGGATCTTGAGACTAGAAGGCAATGAACTGCTGGCTCTTCAGTGTCAGATGTGTTTACAGAAAACAAAAGCCATTCTTATTTTAGAGGTCACACATCAGATCACTTATTCATTATAATTTATGAAATTCCCTTTTGGTCCTTCTTAAACAGAAAGGCAATACAAGATATTCTTAGCTAGGAGGGATTCTAATCTTACATGGTCTCTGTACTTGACAGAAGTCCATAAACAACCTTTATTCAAATTCCCATTCCTATATGTGAAGTTTCTTTAATTCTCAGAACAGTTTGATTGATGTGTGGTACTCTGATTTCCAGTCTTGCTCAAGGGGAAGCAGAACAAAAAGTAAGTGATGTTACTGAATCAACATGTGTTTAACAAACCTAACAGTGCAATTCTTGCTTCACCTCCCACAAAGCCACTTTAAATTGAAACAATTAAATGCAGGGCAAACACTCTTCCTATTATTAAAGGGACAGCAGTACTTCTGCTATGAAACTGAATCTACCTCATAAACTCTCCTGGGAAGAACTGGGATAGAGCTACTTATTTTTCCTTCCAGGCACCACGGAGTGGACCATGTCCCTGGGCTGCTCTGAGCAGCAACACTTACATGGTGAAGCCACTAATACACAGATGACATTAGTTTCCCAAGGCAACAATTCCTGCCCCACACAGACAGACCTACCTTTCCAAGGTACTGGGTCTGACAATGAGCAGCACTAAGGGGTGGCTTTGCCTTTACTTGCCCTTCTAGGATTTCATCCCATCAACAGGCTGGGTTTGTTTATGCAGGTGCTAGTGGATAGATGCAGTGCTGAACTGAGTCTGAGAGGAGGGCTCACACCAGCATCTGTGCTTTGTCCCAGGGTAACACCAGGCTCACTACCTGGGGCATCACTAGAAGTCACACATGCTGGATGACAAGCTGGAAAGACATTTCTTTACCCAGAGGCACCTGGCAATGCATGTGCCTCCCCTAAGAGCCCAGTGAACATGGCCAGAGGCTGTTTAGCAGCCAGACTGCTCAGAGACTGCCTGAACTGCTGTCTCCTCCTGTGCTTATATTCACCCCACTCAAAAGTAATACACAAACTTTAAAACAACAGTCAAGTTGTTGTGATTTCAACAACACTTGTGATGTAGTTTGTCCATAAGAATTTTAAAAACACAGTGTTGTACAAAATGATACACTGATCTGATCCTCTGCAACTGTTCATACAGGTGCATTTTCTTCTCAAACACACATGATAATTTTATTCTCTCTTTGTCAGAGGCAGAAGGAGTATGCTGTTCCACCAGAAGTGCTGCAGAAAAGCAGAGAAGAGATCTGTAAAAGATTTGGTCTCTCCAATTAATTACACAGTGACCTTTATGAGATAAAGGAGAGCATGATGCCCTGCACAGGTCAATGTTTAGCTACTGACAGGACCAACTGAAGAAGAAAACTGCCTTGACGGAGTTAGCTCCTGCTTCTAAGTGCCAATGCAGCCTAAGTGCCTGGAGGCTTATTTTTTCCCCACCACAGCCTTACTGTTTCAAAAACCTCTCATTCCATATTCAGACATGTATCTGACACACTAATGAGTTCTCTTGAAAAAGCAAAAAGCAGTTGAAAACAAACAGCCTTAGGATATCATTACTTAGGGATAAGCAATGATAACCAGCTAGAAAAAATATCAGGCTCCTCAGTAAGCATCAGTTCCTTCACAGTTTGTTTGACACAGCTCTATTTCCCAGCACAGTTTCCTACCTTCCCTCTGCAGCAACCTCACAGTACTTGCCCCACGCCAGTCAGACTTTTACAGCAGCCACAGTGACAGACAGACAGACCAAGCTGTTACAATGAACACAAGTCTCTGTGTATTTTGAGTGGCTCAGCTAAACACAACTTCTGAACTGAATGCAGATCACCTCCTCCTGTGCCATGCAAAGCCCATGCTCCAAACCAACAGGCATCACCTGTACTTTGAGGACTTGAACTGCTGCCAGCATGAAGCCAGTCAGCACCAGGGTCATGCACTGAAATCCAGCTGCTTATGATTTGAAGGGCCTCTTACTTGTGACTCAGCACAGCTGAAGTGTTTTACAGATCAGGTAACTCTTCTAAGGGAGTTAAATTGTTAACTCCCATGTGGGTAAGAATTGGTCAAATGCTAGGGAACAGTATTCTTCTTCTTCCTCATGGTGGATAATGACTTTCCCTCTTCTTGTGATAAGCACACAAAGTACATTTGCTGTTCTATAATTTTGCTATTGATGTACCTCCTGGACATTTATTCATGTAATTTGCAATGATGAAAGGAAAAACTATCCAAATATGAAGCAGAATGCAGAAATCTAACAAAGTTGTTTCAAATCTTCTATGGGACAATTACATGCCAACCTACTTCCTTCAATCAAAGGATCTGGCATTTTCCCACCATTAATTAACACAGAGCCTCTAGTATCATTCAATCAAGAATCTGGCTACCCTTTTGACAGCAGAACATATCTGTTTGAATAGCAGCCTCTGGGGAAAATAATTTCATGCCAAATCTGTAATCTGAAACTAGCTCATACCCAAAGTTAAGCTTTTGTTCACTCCTAGTTCAAGTACACATGCTTCCAGGCATGGCTTAAATCTACTTTGGCATCTAAAAATCTTGGCAGTGACATTGCAACTTTCACACCATAGATGACGATGGAACTAACTGCATCTACAACTCTAAATCAATATGTTAACCAGAGGGCACGTGTTGCTCAAAGAAGCTCAGCATCACACATTTTAAAACGATATGTACTTAACTCCCTTTGTGTCATCTGAAATCCCAGCTTGTGCCAAGAGATTTCTCAATGGCTGGCAGTAAAATGCTTCAGGCCTGACCTGCTACTGCTTTATCTTTCATGTTGCTGCTTACACCTAAGCAAATGTGTGAGCCAATCGTGCAGATGTAAATGTAAATGTGACAGCTATAATTTGGCTGCCAGGGACTGAACTGTGCACTTGCAGAGTTAAAAGCTTCTTTAAAGAGACAAGGGTTCCCACCTGGACTTTGTGGACTGAGCTTCTAACACAGGAACACCAGCAAGCCCCGCTATCAGATCAGAACGATTGTTTTTCATTTTCTTGGCACAGCAGTAAATCACCATGTAAGGTGAAAAGTAGTAGGAAACCACATAAAGGAACTCATTCATAAAAATGCAATTTAGTGAGGCTGTGTTTATACAAGGACCCTGTTTCCTGATTAGCTGTATTGTAGTGTGTTCCACCAGTCAGTCAAAACACACTTCTCCATCAGTCGGCTATTGTGCTATTTCCTTCCCCAGTGTATCAAGCTGACAAAATGATTGCACCTCCGTCTGTCAGTTGCTCTAACAGAAATAAAGCCATTGCAATGAAGTGTTGTCAAAGGATAAATGTCTACATCTTTGAAAATAAACACTGAACACTTGTTCTCAAAAAACTCCAACTTAATAAAGTCAAAACTTCTGTGGAAGTCAGGAGTCATTAACCAGTGACAAAGAGTTTTTCTCTGTTTATTACTATACAAGCAGGAAATGCTTCTTTTGGGACAATGTGGTGAAATGAGTCAGCAACCAGATGCCTCGCACTTTGCCACCACTGCCATGAACATCACGTTTTGAAAACTACCTGGGATCAAGAGTGCCTTAATGCACTGTTTGGAATGCCTCTGTGGGACAATTTTCTGCAAGAAGGAGTTTAGCACTTTTATATTAGCAGTAAATAATTGGTATTCATCACATGAATTCTTTTTATGACATAGAAAGAAGGACAGCACAGTCATAGTTTTAAGGAAGATGCTGTGTCCATGCTGAAATGCAGCTCACAAGGGAAATGAATTTTGAGGCACTCAAATGCTCTTGGATCGTTACTGGTGGTTTTGATTCTAACCCATTAAGTCCTCAATGACTCAGAACAGACCCGTGCCTGACAGGTCATACTACTAGCACCGAGAAGAAGCTGGCCATGACTGTAGCTCCCTTGACTTTGAAAGCAGTCAAAATTGTAAACAACTGGCCTGTTCATGCCAGCTGTTCCAACAGCTTCTGCTGCAGGCATGACCTTGCAGCCCATGGTAACTGTTTAGAACTAGTAAGAGCAAAATCATCTCTAAATGAGAGTCTTCTCACTTAAGATGTCTTCAGCTACTGCACATGGGATGCTATCAGAGTGCATGGAGATAAGACTGGAGAGAAGAGCAGGAGCATCAGGTACTAGATGAACTCTGTTGAATTCATGGAAACGTTAAGAGAAGTAGAGATTAACTAGATTTTGGGGTTGGGATATTCTAGTTTTATGATTTGTGTTGGACCTTCTTTCCCCTTCTCACAGGGCAATCCAGTCATGTAGGGATATAGAAAATGAAACGGTGAGATTCTGGTGGAACTTATGCGAGAGAGTATAACTTAGGAGGACTCCAGTGAAGTGGAATAGAAACAATAGCACAGATTGCACGTTTCAGAAGCACAGATGGCAAAATCCCACAAGGTGCCTATCACAAAGTAATTACAATAGGGCTGAACACTTCAGACGACTGCAATATATGTGTTAAATGCCAGTGGCAGCTGACTGTTAACGCATCTCCTGATGTGAAACACTCGCTGACACTTATGGCAGGGGTTACCATCGGTGCCATCACCAGAGTCATTGCAAGGTGGGTGCTGGAAAGCAGCAGAATCCCGTGTTAGCAGGGCTCTCACTGTATGATGCAATCAAGTTTCCTTACTCCTATGGCTGCCAACACACCTTTCTTTTCACTGCATTTCTAAGTTTCACAGACTGTGTTACATTATGCAAAGTTCTTTTCCCATCAAAATGATACTATGATCATTTTATTCCTCTCCTAAATGTGGATCATGCAGCTTGCTTTTACGAAGCAAGCATGAGTTTCCTCTGAAGTGGAGAAAAAAGTGTAATAAATTCTTCCTAAATGTATTCCTGCAATGTAATTCATGGAAATCTCAAATGGAGTGTGCTTTATTTAATGAACAGTGTATTTAGCACAAAGGACACATAATTTCATCTGCACTCAAAATGTTTCTCTTGGACTCTGGGCAGAAATAAGATGCTTGAAATTACCCTCTGTTTCAAGGAGATCTGCAAAGAACATTTTATGACATTTTATGGTTTGGCTTTTTTAATTCTTTTTTCTTTCTGTCTTATAAAAAAGTAAAGAAGTGGTGACGGATGAAGCCAGATCCCATCATCCATCTTAAAAGGACAGCTGGAGACTTTGCATGCAAATGAAAGCTATCTTTCTTGTCAACCTGAAGCCAGAGTACCAAAAACCTGCAGTCCACAACCAATTAATATTCCATGATCAATTTGACCACTCGTGCACAGTGAACTAGTGCACCACAGCCCACCTCAAACCACATGAATTATCATGGAGTAGATTTTATGCATTGTTTTAATAAAACTCAAAGCAATCCGTTATTCTCTGAAACTAAAGAAAACTTGTATTAAACATAGATAATGTATCAAAAGAGAATTATTGTGGCTGATGAACACCAGCTGAAATAAGTATTAAACCCCGACAGTTTATACGCAGGCAAAACAATGGGTGCTCTTTTTGGGGCTGGGAAAAGCCACCTCCAAGCTCAACAGCAGCTTCCAGCCACTGCTCAACCCAATCTGCCAAAGGAGGAGATGGTGCCATTTTGCCACCTCTCTTAGTTTGCTGTTTCAGGAAACCACACGGCTCACCTGTGCCCTGAGACAGCCCAGCTCAAACCCTCGCTGAAGACCAAACATTCCTGTGCAGTTTTGCACAGAAGAGGACAGAGCTACTGAGGAGCGACATCAAAAATGCATTTCACTGAGGCTCAAGTGAAATGCATTTTTGGAGCCTCAAAGGCAGTAGAAACCATTTAAAACTTGTACTCTGGACAAGATTAGATGTTGCACAGTGTAACAGCTCAGCCAGCTTTGAAGTTCAGCAGCACCATCACAATTTCAAAGCTGCCATACTGCAAACAATTTTTAGATGGAATTTAAATTGTAAGTTTTTTAGATTAACTACATTCACAAGTAAGATATGGAACTTCAGTTAAGTCATCTCTTGCCAATTGATTTTGCTCTGTATGGGGCTAATGAGTAGGTTTCACCCTGCCCCATCCAGTCTATTAATTCTGATCCACTCTTTGAATTAGCACCCTGGCTTCCAAAGCTTGTTACAGTGATGAAAAATGTTACTATACTTGACACGGAAAACCTTTTCATAAAATGTTTATGCAATATTTATGTAGGTTCTTTGTCTCTAATTTGCCTTCAAAAGCTGCAAAATATATTCCACCAGGTTTTGCTAATATTTTTTCATTTTTCCACTGAAGAAATTTTCAATTATATTATTCGCTAAGCACAAGGAGCATTGCTAAGAAAAAATTGGGCCGAATCATGTAATTGTTGGTTGGATGAGCAGAAAAATGAATAAAAGCAGGCACAATAAAGGAACACAAGGAAATCATAGATACACTCACTATTGTTTATCCTGCCTCATGACCAAAGATCAAGAAAATGTAAATTTTCTGATGAAAGACAGTGCTTTAAGAATGAAGGAGATAGAAATTTGTCTTCTTATGTGAGGCAAAGGATTTAAAAGAATTAACAAAAAACACAGCATTCATAGAAATCTCTGGCGGGACGACCCACTTTCAGAGTTGGCACTGCTGCCTTTTACCACTTACATCAGAGTTTGTACCAGCTGATGGGAAGCAGAATAACCCCTGGTGATCAGCCTGGGACCTGAACCTTTCAGTATCACCTACCATCAAACACAGGGAAGTCTTCTGATCTGAGCATGCAATTTCTTTTTCACAAAAATACACCGAACATGTGCAAAGCACTGCATCAGGTTTGCAGGGGGCGACTATTCAACAATAAAGAAGTAATATTTTAAGACTAACATGTTACTTGAAAATGTTTAATGGTCAGCGGGGGTGCAAAGAATTGCAAGCAAACCTCCATCAGGAACATGACTAAAGGCTGCACAGAGATCCAGATGTACAAAAAGTATGAGGATGGACTTCATTCCAGTGCCCACTGGTGCATCTCTAGGCAGCCCTGTTAACAAGCTCAGTGAGTGACACACAGCACAGCTGAGAGGGAAAAATGAACTTCCCTGTGAAACAACTCAAAGACCTCAGGGCATTAAAAGCAACGGAAAACAGCGAAGCCATGGCCAAAAAAATGTCTTTGGGACTACACTTGTTTTTAATCGATGTGACCATTGCTAAGCAGGCTGTCAACACACCAGACATTTATATCAGAGGAGTATAAAATAAACTTGTCAGCAGAGTGAGTGATGGATTGTACCTGTCCCACAGGTCAATTTGAGCACAGGTTATATATACTGTATGCAGCAGAAACTGCAGGAAGGCCTAGCTTCCAAATCCCCTGAAATGTGAGCTTAAACACTCCCACAGGCACTTCAAATGGCTGCAGATAAGGATTTAATCCTTCAGTATATTTCCTCTGTCCTTTATTAAGAGATGAAGATAATCTTTAAATGAAGAGGAAAAATAGAAAAAAATCTGAAAGAGCCAAAAAACATCAAGCAGAAAAAGGGGAGAGGAAGCAACCCTATTTTTACTAACAAATCCTCTCAGCCAAGGTTTATATACCCAGAGTGTGTGGTTAGGGGAACTCGCTCGCCCCAGCCCTGGCAGACAAGGCAGTACAAGCTCTCTGAACAGTGCACGGCCACAGCGCCAATGGGCTGCCCCAATACCCAGATACTCTGCCTGAACTACTTGTACCTAGGCAGGCTCCTAAAATGGGTTTTCTGTTCCCTTGTAAGTCCTCGATCGAGTGTCAGGACCCACCCAGATCAGCACTACTCCTGCCCCTCAGCCACTGGAACGCTGCTGGTGAAGCAGCTCAAAACAGATCACTTTCCTCAGCTTCTACATTTCTCTGCTGTTCTCAGAAGACCATTCATTACCCAGCTTTTAGATTTTCTGCTGCTTTTTTCCAGAAGCCAGATTAAAGTTTTGCACCAGGAATGTAATTTCTGAGAAATTCTTCATGAAATTGTGTCAACTTGTTGTAATGAACCTGCTTGACACTTCATTTTCCTGTAGAAAGTGTCTTCTGTTTGTCATGTGTAGAAGCAATTTAAGATTTTGCTTTGACATTTTCAACAAGGGAACAAGACAACTCAATCTGTTCTAGGTAGTAACTGCCATTAGACCTAAACTACATCATTCAAATGAAACACAACAGACTATTTCGACTGCCATTTTATATCTTATGTATTATTATGTACTACTGCTGCCCCACCTCATGGAACAATGTTCAAGCAACAAAGGGATTTAAAGACCTCCTCCAACTGTCAGGTATTGCCACCCTGAAACTTCTGTTTCTTTCTGAAACAGCATTCTCACATAGCACTCATCAGATGTGCCTTTATGACAGGATTTTTGAGAATTTCAACTTTTTTTTCAATGTAAAATGAAAGCAAAATCTGAGAAAAAAAGCCCCCACAAATTTCCTTCCAAATGAAAAATACAAATGTCTGACTATCTATCCAACCTTAATCCCAAAGGATGGGATGACTGGCTGATGAAGAGCCTGAGCACAAGCTCAGCAGTGGCAGAGTAGGGAACAGTAAAGGCTGCATTACTTATCTCATTCCTCATAGAGTGGGTGTGATAACCTGCCCAGCTACATGTGACTGTTTTACCTACCACCTACCCCCACTTGAAAATTTTTCTCCATTTTGTTCTCTGCTTTGAAATGTATTATGACACCACATTTAGTTCTCTCTAATCAACATCTACACATCCACCAACTCCTTCTGATGCACAACAGCTATCAAATACTTTTTATTTATTATGGGAAAAAAAGATTATGTCTTGTTCAGCAAGACTTCTACTTGAATTCTAAGGCCTGTTTTCTAGAAATGCAAGGCAGCGATTTAAACTGAAAGACGTGAGATGCATAGCTAAAGAGGATGACAGTTTCTCAGGAGGTGAACAATATTTGGATTAATAATTAGAGAACTAAGTATTTTAACAGGGTAATATGGAGATAATCTAAACACAGGATTAGAGGAGGGAAATATTATCACCTTCTCTCCACTATTTTAATTAGTAATTAAAGGAAATCTTTGTGTGTCAGCAAACTTGTAATACAGGCACTATAAAAAGATCTATCCGTTATCTACACACTGTATGATATCACTGGTTTTTAGAGAGCCAGTGGATTAAATACTGAAAGGAAGAGCTGGTGTTTGCTTGGTGGTTGTTTGGGTTGTTTTAATCAGTAAAAACATAGCAGCATCATACCATAAAAGGGTTGGATCACAAAGGCCAAACCACAGGGCAGCAGCACTGTCACACATGTTCTTAAGGCAGAATGTCCGTCTTAATCTGTTGTTATTCTCACTTTGTGTCTAAAGACTACTTTTTGTACCATGCTTTTGTTGTCTGTTACCCATCCAGAGATGGGTCCCTATACATGCATTACTGATATCACAACCAAAGGGAGTCTTCAACTGCAATTGCAGGATTGGGCTCCACTTCAGTGAAAACATCAGAGTAAGTCAGAGCCCTCTCCCAGCCCTTGGTATTACTCTGCAATGATGTGCTTCCTTACCAAGGTGCTGTAAAGGGATCTAATATACTGTACTGTACTGTAAATTGGCAATTTTGGCTGAACACATCATAGCACTACTTTTTAACTGCTCCAGAGCTAACATTCAGGGAATTCTGAGTTGTTGCTGGAGTGCTGCTTTTCTCCTCCTACATGCTCCCAAGTTAGTATATCTCTTTCTGTTGGCAAATAAGAACCTTTGTGTTCAAATTAAGTCTAATCTAGAACTGCTTAACAGTTAAAGTATCATTAACACCATATACTGATCTTGCAAGGAGCAGAAAACTGCAACGCAATTTCATATCAAAGCAATGGAGCCTTAAGCTTTTGCACCTATGAATGATGAGCAACATTACTTCAAATGACATCTTTTGTCAGAGTTGCTTGAGCTAAAGACAGAGTGAATCCATTTGTATAAATTGTGGCTTCGCTGCTGAAAGATTACAAAAATATATGGTGCTATCCTTAAGTCTCAAACCATTAATATAGTTAAAATATGCCATCTTTTCCCTGGAAGAACTACCAAGTCCTTAAAACACTATCATCAATCACGACTAATTCACTAAATATACAATTCCAACAGCAATAGAAAAAGAACATACAGGACAGTGTATCATCTGTCACTACATCAAACATCTCTGTTTTTCAATGGAAAATGAGTCAAGATTTCCTAGGTCTGTGATATAGATAGTTTGCAACTGAATTCCTGTTCCACTGGGATTAGTCCTTTCTTTGTTTTCCATTAGATATATCAAAAACTAGATATTTTTATCTGGAAAAGCAAACCAACATTAATTTCACTCCCCAAGAAAATATTTGTCTGGATGCTATAGTTTAGTGTCATGGTTTAGCCCCAGCTGGCAACTTAGCCCCACACTGCTCTTTTATTCCCCCCACCTGTTGGGACTGGGGAGAGAATCAGAAGAGTAAAAGTAAGAAAACTCATGAGTTGAGATAAAGACAATTTCATAGATAAAGCAAAAGCCATGCACACAAGCAAAGCAAAACAAGGAATTAATGCCCCACTTCTCCACAGGCAGGCAGGTGTTCTGCACCCCAGGACAGCAAGGCTCTGTCACACATGATGGTGTCTTGGGAAGACAAAAACCATCCCTTCAAAAGTCCCCCCTTCCTCCTTCTCCGCCAGCTTTGTTGCTGAGCACGAGGCCACATGGACTGGGATACCCCTTGGGTCAGTTGGGATCAGCTGTCCCAGCTGTGTCCCCTCCCAGCTCTTTGTGCCCCCCCCCAGCCTCCTCACTGGTGGGGTGGGGTGAGGAGCAGAAAAGACCTTGACTCTGGGTAGGAACTGCTCTTTGACAATGAAAAGATCCCTGAGTTATCCACACTGGTCCAGCACAAATCCAAACCACTGACCCATACCAGCTACCATGAAGAAAATTAACTGTACCCTAGCCAAACCCAGCACATTTAATCATTGAAGTCCTTCAAAACTTATCACCAATCAAACAGATCTTATAGAAGATATTTTGATTCCTCAAACCTACACAGTAACTGATTTAGTAGAATTACATGAATTTTATACTGCCAGGGTGTCCAAAACCCCTAAAATGTGCAGGCCAGGAGTCCACTGTATTGCACAAGAAGATCCTGCCCACTGGTACTATCCTGTTTGATTCAGATCATTGCTTTATCAGTTGCATTCTCATCATGTTAGGTCATGGTTTGGAGCAATAAGCATTTCCGTATGCAAGACTGAAGGTCACACTAACAAAAAGGAACACTAATGGGGTGAAAATGAGTATCGTGAGGACAATAAATCATTCTTGGAATCCTATTTAATTGATCATTTTGTAGCTGACCTTGCTTCCACAGAAGTCAATGGCAAAGCTTCCGTTTCTGTGGATATGAGCAGGATCAGGTCCTTTAAAGTATGGCACATTTTATGAATGTTGAAGGTAGCATATTTAACACTAGAATTTTCTTTATTAATTCTCAACACAAAACTTCACCGGGAGTGCCAAATTGCTGTATAAAAGCATCCCATACTATGGTACATTAATTTAACACATGATAAATTTTCCTGATAGTAGTATTAGGTGTTGTCACTTTCAATACACAGATATCTAACAGAGTGTGTTTTCTTCCCCCACCTTCCTCCCCAGTATTTTCCTCCCAGATTTTACAAACATGCCTGTCACCTTTGGTTGGCAGTCTGACATTTCCTTTAACAACATGTGAACTACCTCTGAGGCAATGGGAGCTCTTCCTGAGAGCCAGCTCCCAGCAGCACAACAAGCAAGAGGATTTATGATAACTTGGAATGGAAAAAACCCAAAAAGGATTATTCTGCAGCCGTAATTTTTAGGTTAAAGACCCTGACTTAACCTAGTCTGATGGGAGGCATGAGAGAAGCAGCAGCTCAGGGTCCGGTCTCTGTGCTCTTTGCTGTGACTGAGCTGAGCTGGCCAGGGCAGGCAAACTGGTTTGGTAGGAGCTTTGGCTGCATCTGAGGAAACTCATTTATTCTCTTCCTTTTCTTTTGTTATCACCTTAACTCAAGAGATGTCACTGTCTCCTCTGTACACTGATCTCTGTCAGCCAAAACAAACAGGCTTTGAGAAGTATTTTCAGAGAAGCACAGGTGACTCTGGTGCTGACCTGCTGTGTCAGCATAGTTGAACAATCTGCATCAGGGTGAGTGGCATCCACCAGGGAATGCTCAGAATCTCCAGATTTGCGCTACGGTAGGCAGAAACAGCACAACAGAGTGTGCTCCTTCCCATCCTTCTCATGGCACAAGCCCTTTTCCTCCTTCTTCCCATTTCCCTGTGCCTCTTAGTAAGATGATTTACCAGTATCACACACTGAAACGTCTCCTTTGGGAAACAAGCAAGAGGGATCCCAGCTGGGAAGAGGAGGGGCAGGTACAGTGACAGTACGAGCCATGGGCGCTGTCAGAGATGGACCGAGATAAGCAGCAGATGTGGGGATGGAGCATTTCCTTGAGGGACTCTGTATGGGAAACTGAGATGTGAGATGTGGGACAGTATCTCTGAAGAATATTTAACTTCCTCCAAGCTAAAACAAATGTACTGAGGAGGTTTGTAGTCTTTAAAAAAAAAAAAAAGGCAAACCTCTCTACCACCAATGAAGCAGCGTTTTACACAGACACTGCCTAAAGGCCTGGTCTCGCATTAATCAATGCATTTTGGATTGCTGGAGAGGAAGCACGGATTTAAAAGAAGGGGAAAACCCTCAGATCAGGAAACTTTCCAATCTGAATCCCTCTAGTGAAGTAAATATCATCTGGGGATGTTTCCTTCGAGAGATGAGGCTGCAGTCTCACACGTGAGCGCTTTCAGAAGCTTTGGGTGATTATTGTCACGCTGCTGTTTATCTTGATCCTTTATGGTTTTAGTCTCCTGAGTTTCTGCGGTCTAAGTGCTGGCACAGCAACCTGTCAGGGAGGAGAGTAAATGTGGCACCCGAGTTCCAAGTCCCTAAAGCTTGGGGGCATTGTTTGGCAGTAAAGTCTCTGATTTTTAGTGTTCATTTTTGCTGGTACCCTTTGTAAGCACATTTTTTAATTCATAAATTTCATTATAAGTTTTGGGTGTATTACATATTTTCACAGATGCCACCCCTCTAAGGTTATAATTCTTTCTGTTTCACTTCTACATATTATTTATTCTATTTAAAATATGATGGTGGGAAGAGGCAGAAACTAGGAGACTCCAATTATATTTTCACACTGTTTGAACACTGAGCAGTTCTCAAATATTCAAGGTAGGGGCCCCATTAATTTTTTCAGACAAATGGTTTATGAAGGAAACCAATGTGTCATTGGTTGCCTGAAACTGTTTGTATTTTAATGTCAGATTCAGTTTTAGATAGTAAAAATAATAATAATAAAAAAAGGAAATAAAAGGAAGAGTAATATACCTATTCTCCACAAACAGAAACACCTTGGTGTGGCGTTTTTACTGTATAAGACATAGTTATATATTTTCCTTCAGAAAATTAAGACAATATCTTTGACGCATATTTAACTTCCTCCAAGCTAAAACAAATATGCTGAGAAGGTTTCATTAAAAAAAAAAAAATAAAAAAAAATCATATCACTTCTTTTCCCCAAAATATTACATTTAACTACTATACTGAGAAAATTGCCATACAGCATTGAGCAATGGCTCATCTTCCCTTTCCAAGGCTCTTAAAACCCTGCACAGCTGAATTTCTACATAATCTCCCAAATGTGTCCTTCTATACCTTGCCATTAATTTGATTAATCTGTGTGTAGGATTTCAGGATATTGAATTTCTCCTGGTTTTGCATAATTTCATATGATGCTTTCGTTATTTCATTAAGCAACTGAATTGACTGAAATTACTCTTACATTTTCAAGCTTCAGATTCAGGCAGATAAAACTTCCTAATTTAAACTTCTGTTAGTTCTGAAAGCTTCTTTCACAGCTGCAGCAGATAGAGCCTTAACTTTTGCTTTTGTCTTTTTTTTTTAATAAATCAGAAATTCTGGAGAAAAAACAAACCCCTCTCTGTATCTCCCACATTGCAGCTTTCAAAGGAGGAATATCCCATCCCTTAGACCTCAGCTGTCTGTCCCTGCTCAAGTAGGTTCTCTTTGGGTTGGCAGACTAAGGCCACTAAGACAATGGAAGCCTGAGTGTCTTGCAAGGTATACTTCAATGAGGCTCAAGAAAACCCTATGCTGAAATTCAAACCTCCACAAAATACAAATCAGTTTGAGTTACTGCCTAACCTGAAAGAGAAAATGGAAAAAATGTAGAGAGCTTCTGTTTGGGAATTCCCTGTTTTATACCAATATTTAAGGTAAATGAGTGAAATTCTACTCTACTCTGTGTTAAAGTTATGGCTGGGGAAGCAGGAGTAAGGACAACAGTAATAATTTGAAAATGAAACAAAGAGAAGCCCTTCCTGGCTCTACTTAGTTCTGCTCCTGTGCACAAGGTTGCTCCACGCTGATAGCTGCTCAAATGGAATTACAGCTACAAATCAGGTTTTGCCTCTGTCCTAACCCTATCCAAATCCTAAGCTGAGTCTTTGGTTGAGCCTTAGCTCAAAGACCTGCAGCCATTGCATATGTTTGACATTTAACGGGAGTGTAAATCCATTCTCTGTTCTGCAAAGACCTTGCTGGGTTGGACAAGCACTTCACATACTGCTAAAATGTGGAAGGCACTTAAGTGGTGACTCTCCTGGTTTTCTTTAATTCTTTTGTGTATTTAAAATTTATAAATCACTGGCTTCAAAAATGTGTACAAGTAAATGATTGCTGCCTGGCTGAAACATGTATATGCCAAACCCCAGAACAAGCACATTGATAAGTAGTAGCATGTTTATAATAAACCCATACGCAGCAGGAGTTTGACAACGGTATGTCATAGAGTTATACTTGCATGACAAGACTAAAGAAAAACAGACCTGCCATTGTCCTCTACATTAATGCTATTTCCCTTACGAGATCACACAAAAGGCGTAAGGCCCATTCTCTGGGGTAAAGGAGACCATTACTTTTAACAGGACCAGACCAAACAATGCTCAACAATGCTCTGTCAAAGTACCTGGGGACAGGTAGGAAATTAACCCATCCTGACTCTGCTGCAAATCTGGGTGACAAGGAGGAACACACAAGACAGGGTCATCTGAGGAGATCCACGATCTCTCCCCAGTGTAATGTTTGCTGATTCCTCTGTGGGCCAAACACAATGAGCAGAAGCAGAATGAAATGTCAGCTTGTCACTCATGAGCTACGAGCATGTCATAAACCAACTGTCCCCCCCTTCACATGGAAGTGCAAGGTCACAGGAATGGTCCAAATCACATTCACCTTGACTGGGAAAGGGAGTTTAGCATTTTACCTAAATGCCTATTTCCTAAAAAGGCACATCTGTGGAACCCTTTTCCACACTGTTGACAAAGGGAGCCAAAATTCCTCAGGGTGCCTATCATCTCCACACTGCAGTGGTTTGAATACTTCCTGAGATCTGGTATCCTGTCTTGGTGCTAGAAGAGATGGTAGGCCGGTACAGGACCTGCACAGCTGAGTGCATTTACACTGATGGACGCTGCATAAATGCAGCTGCTCATGCAGCCCCGCTGAGGGCTCTGGTCAGCAGCTCCCCATAGTCATCCCAGACACTGAAACACTGCAAGTCGGTCGAGGAATATTTCCAGTGCCATGTTCCTGACCCTGGTGTGCACCAGCCACAACGGCTTCTGTGCCTGGGGGCTGGGATGCCCTAGGTGGTAAATAATGATGATGGTCAGGCATTAGCAATGCAAGTGGTAAGTGAATAGACAGTTCCAGATGTCCCTTGTATGTCCTACGTGCAGAGAACTCAACATGCTCTTAAACTGGTAAGGTCCCAACCCTGGGCTTTGATCTAGTGGACATTGATTCTGAAGCTCAAGGTTTCTTGTTGAACAGCATGGTTGGACACTTGGCTCCTAAATAATCCAAGTTGGCCAGTTTCGACCATCTACTTCCATTCTCAGTTCATTACAATGAATTTTGCTGTGAATTTTTCTCCCCCTGCTGCATTTTCTTTACCAACAAGGACTTCTATTCCTCCATTCCTCAGTTAAACTGAGACCATACTTCATTTACAGTCCCATAAGTACACACTGCTCTCTTACCAGGATCTTGCCCAACCTTAAGCCCACCCTTCCAAGTCTCTATAACACTTTTAATTAAGTGCTACTACACAACTCAAAAGTTTTCTAGCTATTCAAAAACCAGTGAAAATCAACACATCACTAACTCCTAGGAAAGACTAGCTAAAAGGTTTCCCCAGTGCCAATTATTGCTGCCTCAATGATCGCTGATTCTTTGGAAAAATCATTATATATACACAAAGTCAACAGTCTGTTAGCACAGTGGAGTCAGGGCAGCAGCTGGCAAACACCGGTTACTTTGCACTTGCATACATGATCCACAATTAAATTGTGTTACATGCCTCTAATTTTGCCTCTTAAATGCAGACAAATCAAGAAAATTTAATTTAAGACACAACTGGAAGTTTTGCAGGTCAAAATCTTGACCCCAGGTAAGATGAACGTGGGATGAATTGAGTGTTTAAAATGCTACTTCTGAGCTATTTCAAATGAAAATTACATATTTTCATTTTTATATTCAGTAATTTGGGGTACCTGCCTGTGGTTACAATCCTTTAATAGAACATATACAGAAACCAACAGCCTGTAAAAGTCTTTAAAAATGAAGAATTCTGAATATTGAACAAAAGTCGTAATATAGAATAGCAGAATGGAAAAAGATATCACTATTTTTGGGAGTTCTTTTCATGAATATTAAAGATGAAATAATTTCAAGTTATTATTATCACCGTCACTATTACTCAACTCAAACAACTTAACTTTTCAGTAAAAGTGATCTCAAGACCTAATGGACAGTTTTGGTGTTTTTATTCTACTCGTGATCCTTTTTTTAAAAAGGAAGAGCAATTTGGAAAATCTGCAATCTGTCTGTCCAAACAAAACAGTTTATCCAAACCAGAAAATACATTACACAACTATGTAATGCATTTTTTAGCTACTTTCTCCTCTGGCAGAGTGGATAATCTCAGGTACAGTCACCCAGCCTCACAGAAGACTTTTATTTTAATGTAATGCAACATCATCAACCCACCCCGCACCGAAACAGCAGGAATAGGAGGGGTAGTGCCTGACTGAAAAAAAAATGTATGTTTATCCTCTTATAACTAAACGTAATGTATTAATCCAATGTTCATCCTTTAGTTGGAAATCCTCGTGTATTTGAAATTCTGATTCTTCAGGACAGCAGCTTCATAGACCTTGCTCTCAATAAATGAATATAAATAACTCTTGGCACAGTTAAGTCACACAAGCCCCGATGACCTGCTGTTCTGACACTGACACTGAACTGCTCATACAGCAGATGGAGGTTTCTGTCTTTTAACACACCCTCATCAGATACCTATGTGCAAGACCCAGTATTTTTCCCAAACACACCATTATTCTACCAATTTACAAGGAAAATATAGCTTTCTATCAACTGGTCTTCTAGCCTGCATATGAAAAAAGCCAGCCCAGCCCTGCTCTGTCCATGGAAGTGCACATTGCAGATGCCACTCCTCACCGGAGCTCAGGGACTGGCATGTGCTGATGCTCATCCTCCCACTCCAGCCAGGAGAGGCCATGGGATGGAGACAGCACCATCACCACCACATGGACACTCCAGTGTCAGCAGCTCCCAGCTGTGTCCTGTACACACCTGTCTGGCTTGCCTTGGCACCTTCTCACTTCTGTTTTCTCTTTTCCAGTAACAGCTGTTCTGTGTGAAAGAACCACACATATCATCAGAAAGGCACTTCCCCAGTAGTTTTATCAGTACAGAGATTAAATTGTCTCAGTATTAAGCCCTTTCAACAGACTGTTATCACCAGCCTCTTCCTGCCAACAACTGCCCTGGCCACCACTGTGGCTCCACTGGCACAAATACCACAATGTGCTCTCACTCCTGTGCCCCGAGGGTGCTTTGGGTTTTTGGGATACACTTTGTAGGTGTGCCTGGCTCTCCCTCTTGATGGCCCATCACTTTGGATCTGCTAGTGTTAAAATATCTCCTGGTTTAATATATCCAGCTTGACAACAGATCTGGATAAAGCTCTGAATTTTTAATAAGGCAAGGTCTGTTTTGATCAATAGGTGTTTTCTAAGAAAACAGGATCATAAATAAAACAAATTTAATTTTTAATAATAGAATTAACATCTAATGGAAATCCTAGCATGGCAGGACCAAAGTTATTATTGTAACAGTTACTTTAAAGTCTTTCTTGCCTTGGGAAAGTTTAATAAATAATTCTTGCCTGTATAACAAATCTATTGCTTGCCCTTCGATTTTCACATGCCTTAACCTCCACTGTTTCGGGAGGGTGTTAGAGAGACCTTGCAGTACCTTTGGAAAGCTGACAGTACATTTAATAGTATTTACTAAGGCACACAATGTCCTGACCCACTTTCAGATTCCCACTAAGGAAAGGGCTCCCCATACAGAGTCAGACAACAGGCACATTTGTAAGGAAGGACTGTGGCAACAAAACCATATTTGGAAAGCCATCTTCATTTAAAAGAATGATATTTCAGCTAAAGGACATTACTGGCATTGAAACAAGTGGTTATAATTGACCGTGAATTCATTTAAGCTATGAAGAGGTATTTTAACCACCAGAAAAGGGAACACTTTAAAATAGGCTTAGAAAGCATGAGGAAAAAAAACTCAGTTTCATTTAAAACAAGACTCACTAGCTTATAAAGTGACTATTTGATGTGGGTATAAAGGAAATGACTGTAACAGATGACCTGGGATGTCCCTGCCAAATGCTGTTCTTATTTATATCAATAAAGGGAAAAGAGTTTTGCTGTAGGAAAAGAAGAATTTGCAAACACTGGAAAGCAGCATTTCATACCTTTACTATGTTGCCATTTGAAAGCAGACAAAACGTCTTGCTAAGTGCTAGAATCTCCTTTTCCATTAAAATGCTAATAGGAAGGTTAGCTTCAGCTTAAACCACTGCAAAAAACAGCTACATAAGCAAAAGAGTTTAGCTTGAGGTTATACTTTGAAAAAAAAACCCCACAAGTTTAAACTAAATGGGATTTCCACTGAGAAAGAAAAGTCAAACAGGAGAAAAAAATCCCCACAACAAAATAGGGAACAATCCTACTGCCTGCATTTGCTTACGTGACACAGTCATGGACTAATGTTTTCCTTTCAGAAACACAAATTCGGTGGCAAAAAATAATGTCTCCTGAGTGGAAGAGCATCACATGGGAGCTCTGCCTTTTGGATACTGTAAAATTAACTAAAATATTATACATATCCCACAGGATCTCAGGGATAAGGATCAAACTCCTGTTCAGGTGATGCATACAAATCTGCCTTCACTCTTTCATCTGAGAATTGGGGCTTTTCTTTAGTGCTTGATTATGCTGATGTTTGTTAACCAGCATGTGGGGAACATGCAGGCAAGCGAACATTTTGACTTAGCCAAAGTTCAGCTGTGACTATCAAACAGGCTCATCCTTCTCTGCTGCAGATACAGACTTGGAAACTCCTTTCATACAGATGGCTTCATCCATATTGAGCACATGCTCCTTCTTGCCCTTTTGACAAAGAACACGGTATGCAGAATAATGAGTGTCAGGCCAGGGAGTTTGGAATGCCTAATTACACAGTGTACATGAGCTGCTGCAATACTCCAAATTAAACTGGAATTTCACACCTGAATACTCCCAAGGAATAGAAGAAGGTAAAGGTGAAATGAGGAAACATCTTGGCCCCAACAAATTTCCACCGTGCAGCCCTGAATTGTGAATCCAGACTGGGCAGCAGACAGTGGGTTCCATTTTCAATTTATGAGCAATTGCATCAAAGCTGTGGGAAAACTTGTTTGTTAAGCAAAGGGCAGCCAACAGCCTCCAGTATTCTTAGATTTACACAAAATCTGAATCCTGCTTCTAACATGACCTAAGTTCATTTCCAGTTTACATTGAGGTTCCTTTTGGAATCTTGCTTTTACTCTGAGAATAACAAAATGAGCGGAGAAAAGATTTCTTCTGAGGACTTTACTCAGTATTTTCATCTTTCCAGGAATGAAGGTATCTGAATTCACTGATGTTAATTCTAGTCTGAGGAATAAAAGTTTTCTCAGACTGGAGGACAAGTTGCATTGATCTTTACTAGAGCTGTATAAGCCTGAAACGAGTTTTTATGTCAAGGATCTACCACAAAAGTGAGTGAGATAACCATGACACATTCAGATCTGAGAAAAGAACTGAGTCCAGTGCTGTGCAAATGTTTCAAATGTTTTCTATAGCACAAGGAGTGTCCTTGTAAAGATGGAACACATCTCCTTGAGTTCAAAGTACTCCACATGCAATAGGGAGGAAAATCAGCGTACTGTCAATACGAAGGCTACAAAACTGAAAAACTAAAGTGTGTGTCCTGCCTTTTCTTCTCATTTTCGTGCAACTGCTGTGTGAAAGGCTGCCTCTTTATCTTTATTTCTCACAGTTCCTCACTGTCATCCTGAGAATCCACAAACCGAAGCACTAGGAGCCATTCTCTGAAGGCATTTAAAATGGCAAAGTTCATGTGCACGTTGCCTGTAATGAGTCATCTCCCTGCAGAGCAGCAGTGAATGCAGATAACTAAGGCAGAGTAAAGCTGTCCTACGACTACAGGGTTTGAGAAGTAGAGCCCACCTTGCCGAACTGAGGAAACTCACTTCAAATATATGTATTTTAAGTCAAAGCATAAGACAAATGTAAGTTCCCTCACTGGTTTTGTTTTAGAATAACGGAATAGGTGGAAGACTGGAGAGATGCAATAACCAGTAACAGCCATCCTATTAGCTGTGAGAGTGTGCAACTTTATGCCAACTTATAAAGCGACCTTTCCATTGGTTGGTGTAAATACCAACAAATGCAAACCAGTGTAGGACTAAAAATATCCAGAATGTGTCATTCTGCTCCCTTCAACCAACTCTCACAGACACAGGATAAGACTCAGAACGAAAAAGCCTCACAATTTCAGAGGTGCCTTCTGTAAGTGCTGCCTCTCCTAGTGAAACTGCAAACACTTTAAATATGTTTGACTTAAATTCTAAGAGACTATTCTGCATCCACTGTTAAACAATGACTTCCAAAAGATGATTGATGTGCTACCCAGCCAAACTCGGACTCATAATCCGTTTGGTTTTGAAGGTTCACACAGAGCCTGTCTATTTCCATAGACTTTTTAATATATCATGATTGTCTGCAAGAGAACTGCAGCTGTAAATTTCATAAAATAGTTTCACAGAGTCCAGAATCAAGGCATTAATGTAACAGACAATGTTTTTGATTTTCTGCAATACTTTGGGTGCAAGGTCTTTCATACATTTTAAAATATAATATTTCAAAATGTCATTTCCTTGCCTGAGGATACCATGGAAAATGACATTATTGATTCTCAAACAAACTCTGCATTTGGATGTTACTCCTGTTAGTAAGACTTTTACAATAAAAACGTACATTAATCTGCAACTTTTTCAAAGGAGTCCACTGTAAACAATGAACAGGACGTTAAAATTTCTAAGAACGAGGTACACTAGAATCAGTAGTACAGCTGTTGGTCACAATTCTAACCGCCAAGTAACCGGGCAGCTCAGTACTCCAAGTATTAGGAAGAATTAAATGAGACTGATGTGATCACGGTTTGCACACACATCCCCCCACACACTGCCAAATCTTCACGTACTGTGGAGTTCTCCTCATGCTTCAGGGACCTTTAGTGCTCCAAAGGGTCTCAGGAGTAGAACTAATGACAGGCAGAGAAATAAAAGCAACTAGACAGATTATCATTGCTACATTTTACTGAGGGCTAACAAAAAATAGCAAGGTACCCACAGAGACCATTTTAACCCTTCCATCACCCCAAGGGAGGCTCAGTTCTGCTTTCAACAATCCTCTACTACCACTGATTTCTGGACAAGTGCTGATTGAACCTGTTCTTCAATATTACAGTAAGATATTCAAGGTGACGTGGAGTCCCTGTCTGAAACGTGCTTTGGAAGCCTGTTCTTTAATACTTCATACATCTTATACAAGAAAAGCTTAAGTATTCTCAAACTGAGCTCAGGTTTTTAACCCAAACTAAAGTACTCGAAGTGAGCTGATACAAGTAAACATACTCAGAATCAGATAGTACATACACTGTTAATCAAAACCAAAACCTTGATAAGTCAGCACCAATTCTCCCGTAACAAGAACAAAGTCAGAATGGACATGCATTTCCCTCTTCCCTTATCTTCTGACTTTAACTCTCCCAAAGCATCTCAGTGTGTTTTGCCTTGTTTGCAATCGAACACACTGCTGGCTTCAACTTGGCATCCAAAGTAACCACCAGGCCCTTTCCAGCAGCCCTCCATGCCGGAGTAAATTGCAATCTCAGAGATTGTTCACACAAGGCTAAGCACTTTCAGCTCCCAGTGGCACAAACCTACCTACGTTTTCAGTGAGATGAGGGTATTGGATTCCTGTAAGTTTGGGTTCACTGCAAGTGAGGTGTTCCCTACCTTCCTTTAGGAACCTCACTGAAATGTCAGTACTCTGAAATTTGTTTTCCCCTTCTCATGTCAATAACAAACAACTGGGAATGGGAGGTTCCCCATTAAGTGCCTTTCTTCCTTAAAATGCTTGAGAAAAGGCTTTAATGCTATTTTTCCAGCCATTTAGCCATGATGGGAAATAGCTGAAACTTTTCCAATTATTGAACTTCTAAAAAGTTACCTAAAGGATGGGAACTCGTAGCTACCTCATATTCAGTGGTTAAATACAATAGCTGGGTCAAATTACAATGGCAGAAGAGAAAGTTGGCTCCAGGCTTTCAAATCTCTGTTCTGTGATAATATGCCCAAGGCATACTTTTCAGGTCTTATTAAAAAAAATTCCCTGAAGTATTTCTTAGGAGAGCTTCATCCTTGTCTTATTCATGACAGTCTTTGGTTCAGGATTCATCATTTTTTAAAAGACAGGTGCTACTGTATTCTTTTATAATCTTTTTTTATTATTATTTTACATGACTGTGACTTTGTCCTGCACTGTGCTTTCTTTGAGTTTTGCTGTAAAAACACTCTTAACTTGTTAGATGGGCAATCATTAAGATGAGGAGTCTTCCTTTGACAGGATTCCTCCCTTGATGACACCTTTGCTTCAAATGTTACGTTATAATGTTCATTTTAGCTACATATTTCCATGTCCAGAACAGAAAAGAGACTCACAAGGGATACTGTAGGCCAGCTGCCTGCCCATTCTGCCTAATTAGCAGTTACACCTTGATTAAGAGGATTTTCTGGCTACCTTTTCTGTTAAACGCTGCAGCAAGTTACACTCACACAGCCAGAAGCAGCCAAAGAACAACTTGCAGAGAAGGGAGACAGTACCCTATTCCAGCCACTGCTTTGGCTGCCTCCACAGCATTTTCCACATTCAGCTGAAGATGCTCAGTGCCACTTTGAAAAACAGGTTACTGAAGGCATCTCACAGAAAGCTTCAAAGGAGAGCTGAAAAAGCTTGGGTACTGTATACATTTTTCCAAGATACTGGCTACCCCACGCTGATTTTTTTTTCCTTTTTTCATCTTTTTTTTTTTTTAAATTTATTTGAATTCTGTGCTCCAACAGCAACAGCACTCACTAGAGTACATGCAATTGGAATAATCAGCATAGGAAGGAGTCTGTATGCCCACTACAGGTTGTATCTTCATTCAGTTAGGGACTTCCCACTTTCAGCACAGAAATAATCTTTGAGAAACTGCCAGAAATTGTCCCATTAATACAGAATTCAAGACCATAAGATTCCCAGCATATTCATCACTATAGACTAGAGAGTCAGCTGGAGCTAAGCAGCTTATATCTCACTCGACTGTAATGAGAGCTACAGTGATTTTGACCAGCATAGTTGAAGATAATGAAATAAACACAACTGCTCAGTCGAGAATAGGAAGAGCACAGACATCTGCATACATGTGAGCATTTGTGAGCATCGTGTCTTGCCACTGATTTATGAGTTCTTTTGCACTAATGGGAACAAATGCATTATTCTGACTACTGAGGATAAAGCTCATAACTCACAAACATTCAGTGTATGTCTTAAAAAATATTTCATTGTCAAAATACCTTATGCACTATTTAAATCTGCATCACTCTGCATGCAGCATCTCAAACACAAAAATAGTTTTGATATGTACTGTTATTCTTCAGTAATTCCAATATTGAAACTACTTTAGACTTTGGTACATATCCTTGAGAAAGGACACAGAATTGTTTTTGCAGATGAGTTCCAACCACTGCACAGTAAAATGAAATGCCTGGAGGTTAGCCTGTTTATAAGCATTTGATTATTTATGTTATTATTTTTTAAATTTGTTTATTGTGAAATTACATTGCTTGAAAGAAATGGTAAGATTTACAAACTGTGATATAAAGGTCTATGACCAGACCATGGTTCACACAGTGTATTAGAGAGACTAGAGAGAGAAATGTAAGCTCAAAGACTGACAAACTGGTACAAACCAGGTTATGTACTGTGCAGTTGAAGAACATAATTTTATGATTAAAGTTAGGATGGATGTTGTATCACAAAGCTCTACACATTTGTACACAGTATGATCAATACCAGTTGCAGGTACGGTGGCTGCTTTTTGAAATGCTTTGCTATATGAACTGATAGCAAAGCTGTCGCCCAATCCACAGTGCTGCCAACACCGTGGGAATGGAATGGAATGGAATGGAATGGAATGGAATGGAATGGAATGGAATGGAATGGAATGGAATGGAATGGAA